>CM034701.1:116368527-116379607 GCA_020142125.1 Phrynosoma platyrhinos | reverse complement strand
CACACACACATACATATATACATACATACACACGCACACATGACCTGCTGCTGCTGCTGTCATCATTTATTTATTTATTTATTTATTTTGGAAGGGGTTCTACATTTTTGCTTGAACCCACTTTGGGTTGCTTTGTGTGGCTCCCTCTTTGGAAAAGGAAAAAGGGGTGGCATTGTGGTGACAAGCCAAAGTGCCTGTGGTGGCTGGAAAGGGAGGGTGGTGGCACCGAGGTGGTGGCGATGGGGATGGGAGATAGTCCACCGCTTTGGATGTTGGTGTTGGCTCAGTGCCCTGCTTGGGTTGCCTTAGAAAGGAAAGGACCTACTACAGTACTAGCATTTATCTGGCTTGAGAGGCACACACAGCAGATGGGGAATCACCAGCATTGGTTTTTATTTATGACATCATGATTGAAAAGGGTGTAGTCCTTAAGGTGCAGTTGGTGTAGGTGTGTGTATGTCTTGGGGGGGGGGAGCTGTACAGTGTGAGCTATAGCACTGTCCTCCTTCATGCTTCCCAGATGGGAAAAAAGTCATTGGGAACAACAGAGTAGAACCCTGGAACCTTTCTCTGCCTGTATTATTATTTTGTTTTGTTTTGTTTTAGTTGCAATCTCTTTTGCTGCTCCTTTGAGATTCCGAATTCTGCAATGCTCTACTACTGGTTTGTGATTCTCCTCATTTGTGTCAGAAAGGAACAATGGCAAGAAAATGAAAAGGAGGGAATTTGGTGGAGGGCATTAGCTGGGAGCAGGTGCTTTTGCCCTGCGTGACATAATTAGATCCCCTCAGTGCATTCAAGATTTGGACTCGCTGGTTGTCTGCGTTGGTAGATTCACTTCAAGGGCAGGAGAGCTGTAATTGCAAAGAGAGGAAGGAGCATTGCAAAAAATGTCAAATCTTTAGCTGCCTGTTCCAACCCCCCCCCTCCGATTTTCACCTCCCTTTTGGTAACAGGTGTAGTGGGGATTCGTGCTTGACCACCAGATTTCAGTAGGCAACTCTAGAAATAGATTTAAATTTCTCTGTCTTAACATTTTTAGAGGGGGGGGGGACTAGGCTTCTGGGTGTGAAAGTGTTGATCATTATGGTGGGACAATAAAACATGGTGCATTGTGTTTTGCTTTTTTTTTTTTTAAAAGAAAAGACAGCCTAGCTTTGCCCATCTGTTGTCTAAAGGATTTAATAGGCGTTTCCATCTCCAGCTGCTGCCTCTGATCTGCCTGTTTTCTTGCTGCCTTGAATGGCAGCAGCTCTGCAGTCCCTGCAATTTTCTTAGGGACTGAGTTGAAATCCAGATCTTTCTCTGAAAGGGGCCAAGCTTTTCTGCAATGATTGATTGCAAAGCCCCCCCTTCATCCTCCCCCTCAAACCCCATAGCAACCGCTTGTAGATTGGAATGGCTATGAAAATGACATGGCTTTAAAATGGAAAGCGACTTCTATTTGTTTTATCTTCCTCCTCCTTCATATACTGCAGTGGTTTAATGCATCTGCCTACCTTTATTTTCCACAATGCTAAGTTTGAAAAAGGAAGATTTTTTTTCTCACCAAGGTGATGCACAGTAAAATATATCTTGATTCAATACAAACAAGGAAAATAAAACTCAAATCAAAACAATTGCAATATCATAGTGAGCCAGTAAAAATGTTTTATCCAGAGGTATTCTATTGCCATATTGGCTGGTGACTATTTAATGCTTTATTCAAAGGGAATCTCTTTCCATATTGGTTGGTAACTATATAAGAGGCCTTATCCTCAACATGTTTTTTGCCTTGTAATATCAGAAATCTCCCTCTCTGACCAATGTGTATGTTCCTGCAAATGGAGCACCATTATATTACATGTCAGACTGCTCCTAGGTAGGGGTTCCCCCTTCCCCCTTTTCTCATGGGCAGGTCCTACTGAGTTCAACCAGGACTTAAAGCTAAGTAAGTGAGCGGAGAATTGCAGCCTTTGGGTCCGAAGCACATGGTGTGGTATTATGCTCCTACAGGGTTAGCTGCAATTCCCCCTCCCTTTGCTAATCTTCCTATCTTCTTCCTAAGTGATTAGAGAGTGAGAGAGGTTGGTGTGCGCGCCTGTGTGTGTGTTCAGAGGTTTGCAACTGACTGCTTTTGGAGTTCTTTGAGAAACAGAACTGGAGCAAAGATGGTTCTTAATGATTTCACTTCTGATCATAGCTGGGCCTCTGCTGTTTTGGGTCATGTACACACACAGTGTAGTGATATAGAGACAGCAGTTAAAAGCCTTAAAAAGATCTGTCAGGTTTCGTCAGCAGTCTTCTTAGTGTTTACTTGGGAGTCAGTCTTAACTAAACTAAGTGAGACTGTCCAAAAGAAAACATGTACAGAAGTGGAATATTTGGGAACGATGAATGTAGATGTTTTCGTTTGTGCTCAGATTGAAAAAGAACCAGTTATAAAACTGAACTGTGCAGTCTGTCCATTACTTCAGTGTTTCTTAAAGTGAGAGGGGGAAGCTTTTGGTGAGAGAGAATGAGAACATCCGGATGTCACAGACTGCATAACCTTGTTATGCTGAAGCGGCAGGTAATTCAATAAAGTTGTGTAGATATTCTGCAACTACAACAGTGCTGTGATGAATGAGATCATAGAATTAAGTGAAGGCAAGATGAGGAATGGAGGATAGTTGTAGCTTCTTTGAAAGGTAATTTGTTTAAATGCAACACAACTCAGAGGATATCTTGTTATTGGTAGTGAGTTTGATCTTAAGTTCCTCTCTTCTCCTTAAGCAGAAGAAACTTTGATGCAAAAATTATTTCTGTTAGGAAATTCACCATTAATCTCAGCTGTTTAAATGATTACACAAACCAGACATGGGGACCCATCTGCTTTACTCTAAAATATGAGATACTTTTGAAGATCAACAGCTAACGAATTGGGAAAGACAGTTCTGGCCCCTGTTTACAGCAGCCTTGCAAATAAAAGAGAACTTTCAGGTGTCATCTGAACTTTGACTAGCTTTTGTGAAAGCTTTAAAATGCAGGCGTTCTTAATGAGAGTGAAACAAGAAATGTTTGCAGACAAGGGCCCTCTGGCTTCTGCAAAGAAGCCCAGATGCTACATCTGTACTATCAGTGAAAGCTGGTGACATCTGGTCCTGGATATGTAAAACTGACCTGGCAAAACATACTCAGGATGCATTTCAAAGGCCTGGGTGATGACTGTGCTGATTCTCATTCAAAGGAGGGGAAGCAAAGCTTGTCCTGAGGAGCCTCCAGAGCTGGCACATCAGGCTTGCAGAAAATGATTGATGTCACAAAGGGAGGATTATGGCCTCCTGCTTTCAAAAACAAGAGGGGGGAACTGAGCAAAAGGCTGCAAAACATTTGCATGCAGCCTTTCCATAATATGGGCAGTGTGGCAATAGCCGGGGGAAGAAAGTCTTAATAATGCAGTGTAAGAATTCCATGCATGTATAATTAAATTAGGCTGCTGTAGTAAGACAATTGCCCGTTTGTCATTGTATAAGGCAGAGTTCAAAGGGGTTCTACTATTGTTTCCTAAAACTGGACTTGTCGAATATGCATTTATTGGGTCGAGGAGGGGGAAGATGCATGAAGTAATGCAATCTAATGATCATATTTGTAAAACTGTATTATGAGGAAACATCTTTGAAAATGCCTACAACAACAAATTGCATACAAAGGAATGGTTTATATTTTGCTGAATTACACTGTTGTTTAGTTAATTATGGGAGGTTTACACTGTAATTATCAGTAATGAACAAAAAGGATGTGCTTTTATGTTTGCAGTAAAATACCAGGAAACATTTGTACTTAGATAACAGATCAGATATGAAGACAGGAACACAAAAAAGAAGATTTATTACACAAATGAAACAAAGTCCTGTTTGATTTGCTGGGTATAATATGTGAGGGTTTTTTTGTTTTTTTTTAGGGGTTGCATGAAACCAGTATTTCATACATTTCAATCCTTTAAATATTTTTATTTAAAATTAGTAATAGTCCTGCATTACTTTTTACTCATATCTGTGTTTCTGTTTGAAACACCATCCTTCCCAAATATTAAACACAATAATGTGAAACACCATTTGTTGTCAGGTTGTACTCATTTATCTGTTGGTACATCTCATCCTAAACCATTCTGTGGCAGTAATCTTAGCATGTTATGGGACTGGGTTTCCCTCCATGCTGCTTAAGTTGTTATAGACACCCTGTTAATGTACTAATGACTTTCTTTGCAAAATGCCTCTCTTTTATTTTGAATAACACTTCTCAGATTTGGGTAGCCTTTGGGGGGAGGGGAATCTCATTTCCATTTACAGGGTTAGCATTACCACAAAGAAATGTGAAATAATTGCTTTGGGCATCAGATCTATAAAATCTGACCCAGAGAAGGACTACTGTGGCAGAAGCCAATTTTGCCCCCATAGTGGTAAAAATGTTCACCTGGGATTTTCCAGGTGAGAATAAGTCTCAAAAGTGACCAGAAGTCTATTTCCAACTGATTTGGGGTGTTTGGGGGACAGGGGTTGAGGCATGAATGCAAGTTTTACTTTCACTCCAAGTGGCATTTGGGGGCATGAGGTGTGGTTTGTTTTTGTTTTTTTAACCTCACATTCCCAGAAAATGCAGTTGCAGGGATCTACAGGTTTAGGGGTGGGCATTTTTTCATCTCCCTGTCTAATCCTGTATCATCCTGGTTTCAGGCCTCCTTATGGGGCAGAAACTGTGTCATGTAGGTGGTGAATGACTTTTGCTGAGGACAGGCATGGAAAGTGTGACTGTTTTGATTTTCTTAGCCCCAACATTGTTTTTTTTTACTATTATTACTCCTTCTATGCTATTGTGATATTTGACTGGACAGAGAAGTGAGGATACTGCTTTGTGGTTGTTCCATTCATTAATTTCATAGAGGTTGTAGAGAGTGGTACTGGAGATATTCAGGCCTTTGGCTACAAAACCAAGGGGGCAGTCTCCCTGGGCCTGTATAGAGAAGGAGCCACATCAACATGGACTGACAGTATCCTTGGAGGAAAGAAGAGAAAGGGGAAGTTTGCATTCATCCCCCTGGCCTGCCAGAATATATGAAATGCCCTGCATATAGCAGTTTTGCTCCGTGAGAATTATTCTGCAAGGATGCATCTTATCTTCCCTGTTAGGTGACATACGTGAAACTGTTCAAAGAGGTTTTGGAAAACATGGTGCCTCAGTATGGTGATGAAACCCAATTATCACTGATTCTATTGAGATAATAAGGTCCCAGAGATATTCATTCGGACATACAATGATGGGTTGGATGAAAGCTAACAAACTGAAGCACAGTCCTGTTAAGGTGGAGCTGTTGATGGTGGATTATGTGGAATTAGATTTTCACTGTGATCTGGACGGAGTTACTTTTTCTCTGAAGAAAAAGAGTCATGGTTTGGACCTAAAATACAACAAATTCCACAAAAGAGCATTCCTTCATTGGCCAACTGAAATACATAAAATATATCATGCAAACTTTTGAAACTCCACTGGCTTTTCATCAGGCAAAAAGTGTTTAAAAATCATAAAGGGGAAGAAAAGTGATATTGTTAGACTCACGGGCCTACATTTTGTATCAGATATTTCTGTTGTAGTTCAGTTGTTCTAGAGGGATCTCAGTGCTGGCAAAGGCCATTCCCCTTCTTGGTCATGTGGGGAACAGGGACAAAGGGCAATAAAAGACAGGTAATAAATTCAACTCCATTAGCAACAGTAAAGTAACTTGCCTTGAGAGCCAGGTTGTCCCTGTTCTATGCAAAGCTACTGCACCTTTATTAGAGTACATTGAATTTCTCAAGAAGTCCTTGTACTGTTACATTTGAAATTTTCTTAGGTTTTAAATAAAACATGCCAATTGTAATCCAACTGATAGAGTTTTACCTTTATTGGGGGTAAGAACCTCAAAGAGTTAAGTCCCAGTCCATTAGCTCTCTCTTTTTAAAGTTTCCCTTATTGTAGCAAAATCCAGTATCTTCAAATCCAGGAAACATATTTGGGGCAGCCCTGTTGCCTATGCAGCAAAATACCGCAAAATATAGAACAAACAAAAGAGTGGTGTTTCTAGACCAGTTGTTCCTTGGCACTCTGACCAGCCCTTCTCCTTGCTTTTTTTGTGTAGTAGCTTATGAATTTGGTCTCTGTGATATATAATGATTTGGTAATGTTATGTGCAGTATTAGCCTTTATGTTGGACTACAAAAATCTACTCTACATGGGTCTCCTTGAGAACTGTTTAGAAGATAGAACTGCTGCAGATATGGATGCCCACTTTTAGCCTTAATAAAAATAATTTTTTTTATTATTCTCATCTGATTTTTCTCTTCTCATCTCATATTATTCTCATCTGATTTTTCTCATTTCATATCATATTAGCAGAGCCAGTTTGGAATTCGTTTCATATGCACTGAAAAAGATGGACTCAAATTCCAGTTGTTATGAACTTATTGATGAGGATACTGCTCTGTTTCTAGAATTGATTAGATTTTATTTATTTAATAGTTGAGCATTTAATCATATACGCTCCATCCAGAGCCTGTAACACTAATCTGCTGGTGTTTGTTCGCTTGCTTTTGAGAAAGGCCTATTACACCTTAAAGAGGGCTTGCGAGATGTGTGCCAGGCTCTGTCTTTCTAGCTGTCTGTGAATCTCAGAAAAATTGGTTTGTGTAGATGGTATTGTACATGTAATTTTGTATTGCATATCATGTGCCCTTATAGCATACCTTAGAATTTAGGATCTTGGAGTCTGGAACTGGGTCTGTTGGCTAAAATAGGAGTATGCAATCAGCAAGGACTATTAGAGCTGGGGCATCTTATATAGAAGTAGGAGGTGTGGTTACTCCTTTCATGTTTCAGTTTGGGAAAAATGTCATGATGTTTCAGTGGCTGTGCAAGGGCCACTGCATGTGGGAAGACAACACCTGCTGACCTTGTGCTGTTGTTGGTTACTCCCTGTCAAACTTGTTAGGCTTCAACTCTGATCAGTGACTGTAGAAAGCAGCCAGATATTTCACTCTGAAAGTGATCTTCCTGAGAACAAAACATTGTGAGAGAGATGACCATGCAGATCTCCTGAACAGATATGGTTGCTGGAAAACCTCTTCCATAATGCATCAGTTTCAGGAAGGATCTCTCTGAGTGATATATTTGGGACTGGGCACCACTCTGGAGAGCAAGAGTGGAGTTGGTTTTTTTTTTTTCAGCTGGATTTTTGAATTGAGGTGATGCTCTCAAAATGAGAGATCAAGCACGTAGCAACTTTGGGAAAAAATTACAATGCTGTTGCTTTACCACTTCCTGGAGCATCCACCAGGGTTCTCCCTTGCAGCAGTGGTGAGAACTCATTGTGATAGAGAGACAGCATAGTTCACTGTTCCTTCTGTTTCACCTCCTACAAAGAAGCTAGTTAAATGCAACAATGTTGTGAGTTTGATCCCAGGCAGGGCTACAAGGTCCACTCAGCCTTCTATCCTTTTGTAGGTTGGTAAAGTGAGTGCCCAGCTCATTGGGAGCAATTGGCTTACAGATTGTAAACTGCTTAGAGTGTGCTGAGTTCACTATTAAGTGGTATAGAAATGTAAATGTTTTTGCTATTGCTTCACTAGCTGAGATAGGCACCTCATTGTGCCTCATGGAAGAGATAGCCTTGTGGTGTTGGATTGGAGGAGTTGCAGTTGGGATGGCTTTCCATTAGAGACTATTAGATGATACTGCTTCTCCTGAAGACATGACCAGCTCCATATAGTTACTAAATTTCAGGAGAGTATGAAATTTGAAAAGAAAATAATAATAATAATAATAATAATAATAATAATAATAATAATAATAATAATAATAATAATAATAATAATAATAATAATAATAATAATAATAATAATAATAATAATAATAATAATAATAATAATAATAATTTTTATTTAATACCCCGCCCCTCTGAGCACAATCGGGGCGGCTTACATAGTAAAATTATCAACAGCAATTAAGAACAATTACCTCCCCCTCCCCCCCTTAAAAAGTTATTAAACCCAATGCAATTTAAAAAACACAGTATAAGGAGGTAAATTCCTCCATTAAAAAACAAACAATACATAAAAGGAAAAAGTGCCGGCGATGTCAAATATGAAACTTTGTGTGTGAGGGTGACTCTAGCATGTCCTGCTAGTTGCTTATTGATAAATAACTTCTCTAGAACATGAGAACAACAACAAGTTTTTAGGATATATTCAGGGCAGATTTTAAAAATGCTCAGGATCCTGAATTCCAATTACATTAAATCAGAAATAAAGGGGAAAATACTAATTGTAGTTCAAAAAGATAAAAAAAAAGGCTAATCTTTTCTGGAAACAAACAGCTAGACTACTTTTTTGTTACATTTTCAGATGAGAGGGATTACATTGCTGCTTATATACCTAAAACATAGACACTATCAGGGTTACAGAAAGAGCAATCCAACAGATATGACTTTTTCACTATGACAGCTTCCCTCTCTTTCTCCTGCTTACATTTGGACCATTGTTTATTGTCTATCACATAAACAAACATGATCACAAACTGACCTGGATCACAAGGTAATCCATGATGACTGGTAGTATATTAACAGTAGTTTGCACATATTCTTAGCAACAACAGATAACACCACATGGATAATCTGAAGTGGGAACTACTATTGTTGAAAAGGCTGCTTATTAGGATTCAAAGGGAAGACAGACAAATTAAAAATATTTATCAATAGAAAGAATTATTACTTAGGAATGAAATCTAAATGTTCCACTTGAGGAACCACTTTGATGTTTTCTTACTGAGATCTTACCTTTTAGAAATATTTTAATATCCTCAGATGCAGCAAATGTGATCTCATAAGAATGATGATATCCTTGTATTACTGTTTCAAAATATTAGTTGCTCTACTGTGTTCTAAAATAATGCATAGTGCTTCACTTGTTTCTTCTATTTCTGATTCAAATCTTCTTCCTATGTTCATGGAGCTGTGGCCAAAATAGCAGCTCTGGAAGAGGGAGACATTGCCCTGAAATACACAGATACCCATAAGACCTTGTGGAAGAGAATGGTAGGGGTAGAATCCCAAACCAGCTCCAAAAGGATTCATTGCCACAGAATGTTGAGTGATTGACTGGAGGAGGGGGGAAACACTGACAAGTGGGCTGTAGAACAAAATAGAGTGGAATGGTTGTAAAGTGAAGACAAAGAGATGGATAGATATAAAAAGTGAGGAATGAACCATCTCATTTTTGCATTTAGATCTTTAAATATTGCCATAGAAGAAGCAAGAGCTGCCCATAGAAATGGATAAATTAAAGATGTTTAGCTGGGAGTGGCACACCTGTGTCCACCTTACCTTATTCCATCCCACTCAAGAAAACTTCTAATGGAACTGTAAAACTGAAACTCAGTGGGCACAGAATGCCAACTGACTGTCGCAAGAGTAGAAAACATGGGAAAATGGTGGTAGGAATGGCAAAATGTTGCCATGAGCCATGCTGTGATTATGTAACAGGCACACGGAGAACTGAGCAAGCTATTCACTAAGTGGAAGGATAACATAAGAGACTGAAATGAAAAGGAGAGATGTTATGAATTTGTCCAAGAAAATCACAGGAGAGTACTTCAGGAATTGTTGTTGGAAAACTAAGGTAATGTTGTTGTCACTAACTTGAAATAATATGTTAAAACCAGTAGCAGTAGTAGATCAGTACACTAAGAAAAGTAAAGATGGTAACTTCATCAGGACACTGTCAAGACTGGACTGATCGTATCTAAAAGTATGCTCCCCAGTCCAAGGGCACTGTGGTTAGTTGTCAAATCTGTATGTGTGATTTTAATAGCTGGGTGGTAAAAATGGATCCAAAATGTAGCAGGCCAAAGAAACCTTTCCAGGAAATTGCAAAAGTCCTTACTCCTAGTATTTCTCCCTCTTTTTGCATTCCTTATCAACTTGTATTTCTGAGCAAAGTTGGGGAAATGGTAGCCATATGTATGAATACTAGTATTTTTAAGAGTTAAGTCTAACAAAATGGAAGTGTCTTGAACTTAACTTTAAGTTGGCTTCTCTGAGAAGAGAAGCTATTTAATACTAGACAAGTAGTCTGTGGCATTGCATTGTTTTTCTTTGTGGATTGGTGGGTTATAAACAGTGCAGTAACCCTAAATACAATTTATTTAAAGCAGTAAAGGAACCTTCCCCATTATTTCATATGTGCATGCACAACATTTTTGTACTACTGAGGGCTACTTCTGGAGACACTCCCTGGGTTGGGGCCACTCACACACCGAAATAGGCCCTTTGGCTAGAGATTCCCTTCCCCTGCTGTAAGAGCACACTATACTGACTGAGAGCCTGTGCAGTTTGTCCCACTTGCTTGACATTGCTCTGGAAACACAATTCAACACATTTCTCTGCAAAAAGAATCATAGAGGGTGTTCCCTCCCTCATGCAGTACAGTGACTCATGATTCCAGATAATTTGCTCAATGAATTTAAAATTTCTTTCTTACATGGAACATTGGGAGCCAGATGTCGATTTCCTCAGTGTTATTTGTAATCTGAATTTATCTACAACTCTCCCCCACCCCACACCACCCCACCCTATATTCTGCAGCCTAATTCTGGTGCATTTCTATTCACTGTAGAATTGCGTGCTTCCTAATGATTGGTTTCTTACCTGATGTGACATTGCTTTAACATTTGGTTGGTTGAGCATTAAGGTTCTTCCTGTATTTTAGTTTCATACGCACTGACTACATTCCAGAGACCATCAATGGAGGAGAGGACTGTGTCCTCATGTACTCTTCAAAGAGATCTTTAGTTTTGAAAATAACAATATGTTCAAGGGGGAAGGTGAGAGTTTGAATTCATCATCCTACCTAATTTCCCCAACAAACTGATGGGTGTCAAAAATAACTGCATCTGTGTGAATTTAACTACAGTGTGGATGAACTCAGGTCATGTCTGGGGTTCTGGGTGTTTTCTCCACCCACCCACCCGACACATGGAAGGCTTCATAGCTCAATGGCAAAGCTCTGGCTTTGTATGTATACAGTTTATTCCA
>CM034701.1:116355891-116368427 GCA_020142125.1 Phrynosoma platyrhinos | reverse complement strand
GAACTGATGCAGAATGGGAATTTCAGGTCTTCAACATCTGGAGAGATTAAGGCTTCTTGACCCTGCATCAGACTGAGCTGATCTCAGTTGGAATGGACAAAACTTCATGGACTAAATGTACCTGTGAATCACAGTTAGAGTAGACCCATTAAATCAATAGGAATTTAGGGAGTCAGTACTTACATAGCTATATTGATTTCTGGGGTTTATTGAGGTTGGGGCCAGTAATTACGTTTAGGCCTGTATGTTCATTTATGTTCATTCTTCTTACATTCATAGTCCCAATATGGCCGAGATCCATTCATGAATTCTTATTTCTGGATGCAGCCTTTATTCAATTAAATAACTAAATTGATTTATTTTTACTTTGTGCTACTGAAGATTAATACATGAAGGGCCAGTCAGAAAAATAGAAAATTAATATTTAATATAAACATTTATTCATATCAATATTTATCAAATGTTTGAAGTGGTTTTTATTATAAGTTTCCCTGTATTGATTTGGTTATGAATCATTGGTTTGTGACTTTAACATCATGAATAATTGGTATATGATTTAACTGTAATGGTGAGATGAGACAGTTTTATCTATTTTTCTTTTACGCTATTTAAATACACAAACTATTATGAGAGAAATTCATGTTTGTGCCTGGCCTAAGTCCCATGAATCACATGTGTATATCCTAGAATTGGTTTGAAATGAAACTTTCCTGCTTTCCAGGATATGTACAGGACATACATATTGTCATGCCTTTTGTTGTCATAATTACTACTACCACTATTAATTTGTCTTATAACCACCCTCCTTTCTCCCATGTTTGGGATTTATAGCTGTTCGTAACATGATTAAAACAGAAATAAAAACAGACATAAGTTAGTAGAAACAAAGACAGAACAAAAAGTTATAGTGCTAAAATACAATAAACAAGGAATGGTATTAAAATCCTATCTAGTTAAACAGCAGTGAGCCAGCATGCTGTAGTGATTTAAGTGTTGGACTATGACTCTGGAGACCAGGGTTTGATTCTTGGCTCGCTCATGAAACCCACTGGATGACCTTGGGCAAGTTACATGCTCTCAGCCTCAGGGAAAGGCAATGGCAAACCTCCTCTGAACAAATCTTGCCAAGAAAACATCATGATAGGTTTGCCTATAGGGTTGCCATAAATCGGAAATGACTTGAAGGCAAACATCAACAAAACAATAGTCTTTAAAAGACCTTTTCTAAACAGCATCAGTTGCTATAGGTTTGTCAGTGGATGGGAGGACAACAGGGAAGTGCCCTGCCTAACTTCCTTTGATAGTGAGTTCCAGAGTTTAAGAGCAACCACTGAGAAGATGCCTTCTTGGGTTGCCACCAAACAGGATTGGCAGGATTGAGAGAAAGGTTTCACACTGTGATCTCAGAGTCTGGACAAATTTATGTGGGAAAATTTGGTCATTCAAATAGCCTGGACATAGTCCTTTATATACATTATAACTACTGTTAGCCACAAAGAAGACACAGGCTTGGCTTCTGTTTATTTAAAGCAAAATGTTTGAACCATTATTTTATTCATCACATGATCATAAGCTAACTCAAGATTCAGTACTGACCCTAAGCAAATGTACTCAGGATCTCCTTCTCTTGTGGTTTGCTATATGTATATATTTTGTCAGATAATAAAAGGATAATAATTAGAAGTGCTAGTGGATGCAGGGGGAGAAAAATATACATATAGAAATACAGATACTCAACCTGTATTTCTATACGTATATTTTCCTCACCCTGCGTCCCCTAGCACTTCTAATCGAAAATCCAAAATTGTCCACATAGTTGGCTGAGAGAGTGACACCTTTGCTTTCTGATGGTTCAGTGTACACAAATGTTGTTTTAAGCACACAAATATTATAAAATTACCTTCAGTTGATGAGTATAAGGTATATACAAAAGAGTAATGAACTTCTTGTTTAGACTTGAGTACCATCTTCAGAATATCTCATTATGTATGTACAAATGTTCCAAAATCTGAAATCCCAAGCATTTCTGGTCTCAGGCATTTTGGATAAGGGATACTCAACCTGTATGAGTTTTAAATAGTTTGGGAATCTAACTGCGTCAGTGATTTGATGGACGCACTCTGTTGTGCCATGGAAATGTGTCATGAGAAAAGGATTTATTTACTGCCTGTGCAGCTTGTAGACTAAGCAGAACTGAATACCTTTTCTCATACTGCAGGGAGGTGCTCCCCTTAGTCCATGGTTACAGCTAATTTACATACTTTCGTAGAAGCATCATGTGCAAAACAGAATTTATTCAAAGGACAGAAATCCTATATAAGCTATGCTCTTTGTTAGGGATAATTTGATTTATAAAAATACCAAAAACATGGCTGTACAAATTTATTGTATTCTTTCTTTCTTCCTATAAAGAACAACTAGAAATCTTAGATTGATGATATTCTAATAGAGCCTTTCCATTATAAAGCAATATGGAAATTTAGGTTGCTATTGGTTTTAGTGCAGTTCTCACTTCATTATTTGTATGAAACAGAAGTAAAATGATGGTAAGAATAGTTACCTGCCCAGTGAACAATTAGGGAATATGGCACAGACTGTAGATGACCAGCAGTCTAGTTGATGTCTGTTAATAATTAGATCTTGAAGTTTTGACACTCTCAGAAACAAAAAAATGAATTGTTTTTTTATATTAAAAAACCCTGATTAGCCCCCCCTCCTCATAAATTTGTACTTCAAACAACATGTCAGGATTGCAGGTATGGTTGTATTTATAATTAAATGTTTCACTTTTTATTAATTTAACTTTTCAGAGGTTAGTAGAAAACTATTTTCGGACATCCATTTAGTAAATGTGCTTCTAGCTGACTGCACAATTTATCAACAATGATCTCCCTATCTCCTGAGGCTCTGGTCATTTGTAACACTATCGTTTTGCAGTACAAGCTTTCATGGGAATAATAAATGAATATATGTTTTTGTGTGCATTTCAGTACTGTGAGACGAACCCATTGAAGAGGCAGCAGTTTTGCAGGTTCACTTTGGTATGTGCATGAAAGCTCAGAAAAAAACTAATTTCTCCAGCAGGTTAATTAAAATGCTTTTTGATTGGTGTGTATGTGTGTGTGTGTGTAAGCTTCAGAAGCTGCCTACATGTAGACTATGAAAAACTAATAGAACTGTGTTTCCTAATATATCAGGTAACTAATGAGGCATCAAGAACTTAAACTTGGTGGAAGCTTTCTCCATTGCTTGGACATTTAATTTCAAGGGAATAATCCATGTTGCCACTCATATAAGTGTCAGAACATGCAGACTGCCTTGTATTGAGCCATATCATTGTTCCATCTAGCTAGTTATCTTCTGGGTTGCGTAATGTTTGGCTCTCTAGATATTTTGGCTTACGTCTCCTAATAGCGCAGCACAATGTGGCAAGTGGTAAGGGACTATGGAAGCTGTAGTCCAAAACATTTGGAGGGGTATGATTTCTTTAATCTGCACCAAGGATAGTCTACAATGACTGATGTGTGGCTTTCCAAGGTTTCAAGCAGCAACCTTCCTTGCTGAGAGGATGCCAGAGACTGACTGCACTTCTTGCTTTCAAAGCATGTGCTGTAGCACTGGGCTGTAATGCTGCTTCTCTTCAAAATGCAGTGGGCAAATGCAATGTTAATTATGACTAGCAATGTGCTATTCAAAAAACAAACAAAACAAAACAAAAACATAATGTAAGGTTGCTATAGATTTGTGGCCACATGGTGGTAATTTTCCAGTAGCTTTTCTTCTAGATACACTAAAAATAGGATGTCAGAACAATTCTGTTGTCACCAAAGGAACTGATAAGTTTGTATTCTCCCTGATTGAAAGAAAATATCTTAGGTTGATTGTTGTTGTTGTTGTTGTTGTTGTTGTTGTTGTTAGCTTCCCTCAAGTCAGTTCTGACTCATGGCAACCCTGTGGATGAGACATCTCCAAGACTCCCTATCTTCCACTGCCTTACCCAGATCCTGTAAGTTCTTCCTCATAACTCCCCCGATTGAGTCTATCGATCTGGTTTGTGGTCTTCCTCTCTTTCTTCTACTCTCTACCTTTCCTAACATTATTTTTTCTAGTGATCCGTGCCTTCTCATTATGTGGCAACTTGATCATCTTTGTGCAATTAGGTAAATTGCATGTAAGCATACCAGCAACTGTATGCGTGTGAAGACCACAACTGAAATGACAAAGGAAGGTTTCTTATGATAATCACATGGTACAATCACACAGTTTCACATTTAGAATGAAATGTGTATATAGTCGCCACAGCTGTGGAGCGTCTGGTTCCGGGGCGGCCCCAATCGGTCTTTTTTGGGTGTTCTGTTCCACCCCATAATTTTGCAATTGTACTGTCAAAGATGAATGATAAAATTGTCTTTTGTGTAAAGGCATGCTTTGTACCCATATTAAGACTTACAGTTTGATCTGAGAAGTGGAAAATCAGCAATTGCTCATTTTGGGAAAGGAATGGAAAGAAACAGTTTTAATTCAGTATATGTGGAATTTTTGCAAAAAAGGGTTTGGCCTGCATTATTGGATCTTGATGAGTTGGACTTATTCTGCTGTTTCTTGCTGTTTATCAGCTTAACCTCTATATTGGCAAGCATGCAGGTACACATTCATAGAATCATAGAATTATAGAGTTGGAAGAGACCACAAGTGCTACCCAATCCAGCCCCCTGCTAGGAAGATACAATCAAAGCACCCCTGACAGATGGCCATCCAGCCTCTGTTTAAAAGCCTTCAAAGGAGGAGAGTCTACCGCATTCAGAGGCAATATGTTCCACGGTTAAACAGCTCTTACTGTCAGAAAGTTCTTCCTAATGTTTAGGGGAAATCTTTTTTCCTGCACTTTGAATTCATTGCTCCATGTCCTAGTCTCTGCCGCAGCAGAAATCAAACTGCTGCTCATCTCATCACAACACATCATATTGGATTGCCAGGGCTAGGCAGCAGTAGAGAATTTTACTCTAAACATTTAGATAGATTTTTCCCACCTACCAGCCATGTGCGCCTGCTTTTTGGGCTTCTACAACAGGATGGCTCATCAGTAGCAACATTTCACTTCATTCTTTGCCCTGTGCCAAATGTAAGGATATGTCCAAATAATCCATTGTCTCTTTCCTCATTTCCCACCCCTTGCTCCTGGCATTTTGAAGCACTGTTTCACTGGTGTATTGCACTGGGCAAGAGAACCTTAGCAACAGCTTGGAATGGGTAGCGATGGGTGTCCAGGCTTTAAAGGAGTAGTGGAAAATGTGTAGCTTTTAGGCTGCTTACAATCCCAAGGGTTGCTCCCCCCCCCCCAGTTTAAAAAAACAATTTCTGAATTTTTTAAAAAAACATTTTTCCCCCAGATTCCTGTGAATAGGCTTTAGGGGGTATGGAGGCATTTTTTTCATGTTCCCCTCCTTGGCCATTTTAGGAGGTGGGCAGATAGAGATTTCTGTGTGACTTTCTATTGTGAAACAGCCTTTCCTAGGCCTCAGATGGTCCAGAGGGGACAAAAATGTGAAGAAAATACCCTCCCACACAACACTGAAGGGTGTTTGGGAACATTTGTGAGGTTAAATTATTATTTTTAAGCAAGGAGTGTGGCAGAGGTGTACCCCCCCAAGTTTCTGGGGCCCAATGCAGCCTCTTAGCCTCTCCCTGTTGCTTACTTCTGCTTTAAAGCCACTGCACACACCAAAATCAAATTTCCTCTTCCATGTCATTTGCTCAAATGCTTAAACAGTGGCAGGGCTCCCTATCATTACCAGTACTTGGAGACTGCTTGTTTCAATCATTTTGTGCAAACTTATATGCCTGCAGTTAGGCAGAATTAAAGTTAGACTGTCCAGCTAACCTAGGCTTGCCATTTCCCATTTTTTCCTGGAAAAATCATGGTTTTACCCATTGTTAAAATGTCCCTTCTGGTTCAAATTGCCTGTCCCAGTTTCCAGTGAAGGGATGCAGCTTTGCACCAATGGAGAAAGCAAGGTGAATGCTAGGACCTAGGAGATGCCAGAATACCTAAAACCGGTCTGGATTGAGCTCTGGAGCCGAGCCGGTGTGGAATCATGGTTTGAGTTCTGGCTGGATTCAAATCCCCACTCAGCCAAGGAAGACAGAGGGAGAAAGGAAGAAGAGAAATACATCTCCCGGCATCTCCCACCCACCCTGCCCTTCTTGTCGCTGCTGGTCGGCCTGGCCCCCCTCAGCACCTCCTTGTTCTCTTTCCTCCTCCTCCTCTCTTTACTCCTCCTTTCTCTTCTTTCTTCCTCTTCTTCTCCTTCCTCCTCTTTCCTCCTCCTTACTCCACTTTCCTCATCTTCCTCTCTTTTCTCCTCTTTCCTCCTCTTCCTCTCCTTCCTCTTCTTCCTCCATGACAGCACTGCTGGCCTGGCTGAGTCCCCTCCAACTGCACTGTGCCTCCCCCCGCCTTCCCATTGCTTTGAAGCCCTCAGCAGATGGCAGAGACCCACTGGAGTTCAGCACTTCTTGCCCACTGCAGGTGAGCCATGTCTGGGCCATCTCCCCCTGCCCTCAAGTGCCCTCCTTTCTGGGCCTGAGCTCCCCATCCTCCCTGGAGCCAAGCCAAAGGGAGGTTGTGGACTAGGGTGGCAGGTGCCCCAAGGAGGTCCCACCCATCTACCTGTCTGCCTTGGGCATTTGTTTGGGAAAGAGGCCATGCCCTATTTTTTTAGGGCATGTCCTACATTTTAACCTTCCATCCAGAAAGAATGTCAAAATCTCTTCCCTTTTGAGCATGACTGAGAACTATGAATTTATGGCAACCCTAAGCTAACCTCATCATGTAATAGTGGCTTGGCTTAACATTCTTCACTATCACCTTGTGGCCTTTAGGTCTTTCCATCTTCCATCTCAATTTTCTCAAAAGAGGAGGCCCATTTTCTTTGGGCATGGGGTATGGTTAGTTCAAGCACTGATGCACAACTGCATATCTGGTCCTTTGTATAAATAATAATAATAATAATAATAATAATAATAATAATAATAATAATAATAATAGAGAGGCATTGTAATAACCATTGGCCTCTGTCCTATGGGAAGTGTCTTGTGTTGGTCCAACTGTTGAGTAAGATGCACACTAGCGGTGAATATGAACAGGCTCTTAGTTTCCTTCTTTTTTTGGTTTGGCTTCCAGTTGTTTCACTTTTTTGTTTTTCTCCTTAGAATGCTGCCTCCACATTGAACTAGAAAGTGATGCAGTGTGCCAGATTCATTACTCTCGTTTGCTTTTTTCCTGAAGGGAGAGAGGATAGGGAGAATCCCATTTGGCTCCTTTATATGTTGGCTGCCTTTTACAGAAGAAGTAATATTAAAAGCTTAAGGAAGAACTTTCATCTATTGCTATCATCCTAGTTCTATTGTGCTGACTTTGGTCACCCCATTTAAGTCAGTAATGAAATGACAGAGTATATGTGAGCTATGTTTCTTTTCATTGTACCACCTGTGGAGGGATATAGTCCACTTTTTCACTCATGTAAAAGTACTGTGAATATGTAAAATGTATTTAAAATGCATAGCATTAAAGAGGGACCATGGTCCAGCTGTCTGTAAATTTGAAATTCTTTCCGTTTCACTCTCAGCTCTGGCACTGATAATCTGGCTCAGCTTGGCCAATTGTTACCAGAGAGCAACTATTTCACCAGTATTTTGTTTGTCTTCTCACAAGTCTATTTTGTTTCCTGAAAAGGTGAGCTAGCAATCATCTTAGAACGTAGAATTAGTGCACTTGAAATATCCCACCAAACTAATCTGTTGAAATGAATGAGGGAGTGACCTTTTAGAGTAGCACTTTCTGAAATATTTACCCTTCCGAGATTCTTTATCTAATCAAAGCAACACTATATCACTTGTAAGTTGCCTATGGCGGGTCCTGACATTTTGAGTGTTCTTCCCCAAGAAGTACTTCATCCACTGCTTAACTTCAACCACCCTCTTCTTAAACAGTAACAGGAACATTGTTGGCTTTAAGTGTCTGGCAGTGGTGGATGGTGGTTCCCATGGCAGTGAGGTGGCAAAGATGCTCTTGATGCTTAAAAGAGTTAGTCAGGGTGTTGAAAATATTTGAGGGATACAGCTAAGCCCCTTGGATAGCTGTGTTAAACTTCAGACTTGAGTAGATTCACCAAACCACTGACCCAGAAGCCACCTGCCACCACTAGTGTCTGGGTATCACATTTGAGGACCAAACTACTTCTGTCACTCTCTTTTGCCGAAGACTGTAGCTGAGTCAGTAGGAAAACTGACCCTAGTGAGTTCCAACAACACCTCCCATGTGTCTTTAATTCATTTTGCTGGTAGGTAATTTCTCTAAGATTTTGGTGCACCAATCTAGATAATTGTCCTTGCACCTCCCAAAACCTTAAAACAGGGGTAGGCAACCTGTCCCCTTTAAGGGCCGAGGGACTTCAGCTCCCAGAATCCCAGGAGCTATTGGCCAACATGGCTGAGGCTTCTGGGAGCTGAAGTCCTTCGGCCCTTAAAGGGGACAGATTGCCTACCCCTGCCTTAAGATCAAGGGGATTCCAGAAAAGGGTCTTGCTGTTGTAAATAGCCCAAATAGTCTGGAACCCTGATAGTGAATGTTGCCCCCCCACTGGTGCTCCCAGTTCTTCACCTGTTAAAGCTTTGTTGCATTAAGCAAAATACCTTCTTTATATCTTTTTGAATTAATGCTAAGAATCCCTATACACCCCTCCCCCTTGTATTCAGAGAGAGTACAGGTTGAGTGTTGCTTATCCAGAATTCTGAAATCTGAAGTACGCCAAAAACTAAAACCTTAGAAACAGTATAGTACATACCTGTACTATATTTGCAAGGCTAGAAAGAGACAGGACTGAAGAGAGACTGAGGATCTGTGAAATGGTGGGAATCCATGCCTCCTGCCATTTCACAGATCCTCAGTCTCTTCACAGCCTCATTATGTCTGTACAAATAAGGGTATCCTAAAATAAAATAATAAAAAAAAAATCTGAAATACAGAACATTTCTGCTCCCAAACATTTTGGATAAAGGATAATCAACCTGTATAAGGATAGAAAGTAATTTTTGCTCTCCTTTTTTAAAAAATTCATCAGCTTTCCAGTTCCCGCTTCATTTTACTTTTCCTCTTTTTAGGAGAAGCAATACATAAGGTATCCCCCTTTCCCTCCCATCTCTGGGATAATTGTCACAAGACATATTCCCAATTTGTTGTACTGTATTTTCTCAGTACAGCTCAATTTCTGAAAAGCACTGATCACATATCTGTTGTTCCCCAAATATCTTGTGTAGGCACTTCCTTCCCTTAACTAAAGGATCAGAAATTATACTCTTTGTACTCTTCTGTATTTGGTACATACAATTGTTTATGGGCATGCTCTACCAGAGAGGCAGCAGCCTGTTCTCCGGCTGAATAGAGGCAGAGCTGCAATAAGAAACAGTTCTCTTTGTACATTTGAGTTAAATTGCCCCCACTAATTTATGCTCCAGAAAGGTTTATTCTTAAACACAAAGAAGCAATTTGCAGACATATAAAAACATTTCCTGAGCAAGTACGCTAACACAAGTATGCCGAAATATTTCAGCAACTCTACACTGCCAGGTTTCTTGCTAACAAAATGGCATTTCTATTTAAATGGGCAGAAAAGAACTCTAGCAGAGACCCTTGCGACTTGGTGCTATTTAGAGCAGACCAGGAAGGGAATCATATGGCCCTTGGGTGTGTCCCATCTGGTCCTTGCCTCCCAGGACTTCCATCATCATCATCATCAACAACAACTATGTTTGTTTATATTTCACCTTCCTCCCAGTACAGGGACTCAAGATGGCTAACAAATCTAAAACAGTCCAAGTTAAAACAGTAGAAAAGATTAAAAATACAAAGTTTAAAAAACAATTAAATGATTCAAACAATTTAAAACATTCCATTATCAAAATTTAAAGTTTAAAACTCTTTAAAACAAAAACAAAACAGCATCCATGTCATGTGAAGGTCTGGCGGCATAAAAATGTCTTTACCTAGGACAGCAGGGATGGAGCCATCCTGGCCTCCCTAGAGAAGGAGCTCCAGCGTTTGGGAGCAGCCACTGAGAAGGCCCTTTCTCTTTTCCCCATCAAATGCACCTGAGACTATATTGGGACACAGAGAAGGGCTTCTCCTGATGACCTCAATACTCTGGGGGGCTCTTACAGGGAGATACGGTCCTTCAAATAGCCTGGACCCAAGCTGTATAGGGCTTTATAGGTCAAAACCAACACTTTGAATTGTGCCCAGAAACAGACTGGCAGCCAATGGAGCTGTTGCAGCAAACCTCAAATATGTCTGGTATCTCCCCCCACAAACACCCCCCACCCCATTTGGAGGCCAAAACCAACCCCAAAATGCTTTAAAGACAGTTTTTGGAAGCTTCTCAAAACAGCAGAACCCTTCTCCCAGAAATGCCCTGAAAGTGACTGGGAATAACGTGGTGTGATTTTCAATTTCCCAAAATGGCTGTCACAGCAGTGCAGTGCTGCTCTCCACCCTAAATGGCCCTTTGAATGCACCAGCATGCCCACTTCAGATAATTCTAGGCTTCATGTATTAAAGCTCTGACTCAATATTAGGCAGTTTCAAACCTCTTTCCACATGTCACAGAGTGCTTGAGCAGGTAATAGGTGATCCATACTATCTCTTCCCTTATATTTCACTGTAATTTAGGACTTCATACCTGGTGCTGCCATCCATATTCCAGGTTCAGACAGGAGCACATGGAGCTGTGGTTTCCACATTAGTGCTTAATTATGGAATTCACTTTCTCTGCAGAGTCCTCAAAGTCGAAGATACAGCATTTCTGTAAATGCTGTTATTTTTGTTTGCAGGAGCTAGTATTGGTTGGTCTTGAACTTCAGTTGTTTGAACTGTTTCACTTTTTAAAATAATATATTTTCTTTTAACGGAAATTTTAAACACTTTGTTGGCTTTATTGCAGGACTGTTTTAATCTCTGTTATCCTCTCCATGATGGGTCAGCTTAGAAAGCAAATGGTATTAATATGCTAAATAAGACATTGGCTCCTTTTAACCCTGGTGGATATTATATGCCTATGACAAAAGGCAGACTCAAGTGGCTTGCTCTCCACTTACTTATCACTGTTTCCATTAAGTATTAACAATGATTTTGGTGTCCTTGCTGCCAGTCCTTTAGAATCTGAAAGTATGTGTTTAAGTGTTTGTATTCTGAAGCTAAGTTTGGTTCAAAACACAGAAATAATACAGTTTGAGATTGCTTTAACTGCCCTGGCTCAATGCTAGAGAATCCTGGGAATTGTAGTTCTGTAAGACTTTTAGCCTTCTCTCTGAGAACCCCGGTGCACAGTAAACTACAATTCCCAGGATTCCCTAGCACTGAGCCAAGAAAGTTAAAATGATCTCAAACTGGATTGTGTGTTTTTGACCTTTGTTTCCCTGCTACAGGAGGTTTAGGAACTTCATGGAAATGCAGTTCTAAGCTTGAATTTCACTGTTTGTTTGTTTTTGGACTTTACCTGATAGGTGGAGTTCTTAAAGTAGCAAGAAACAAACTTATCCCCCTTTCAGCTCTGTTGTATCTTCATTTGACAAGTTTGTTATGCAGCTGCCTGGAGAGGCATGAAGTTTTCTTGCTACAATAGAATTTCTCTGACTGAACTCTGAGACAAAATTTCCATCTCAAAATTCTGGAGCAAAGAGTGGAATAAGAATCTATTCTGAGTGTTTGTAGACTGAGATCCCTGCCCCAAGAGAAGCAAGAGGGGCAGGAGCAGGAGGGAAGAAAGGTTGCCTTTGCTATGTTTTCCATGTGCTGTCTTTGGGGGTGTCACAGTCCCTAAAGAACAACAGGAGCTGTATATCCATGTGTGTGCGTTCTCTAGGCATGCCTGTGTAATTATGGTAAAACAAAGACAAAGCTCAGTATTATTTTGAGACTTGGCAGTGACACACTTTGTAACCCAGTTAAACACAGCCATTTATTTAGCTACAAAGGGCATGGTCATGAGTGGTGCAGCTTTGGAGAAGCTTTATGCTTAGCTGCTGAAAGCTGGATTCCTTTCCTATGATTTTGGAAGCTGCATTGAAACAATCTTGTTTCAATTTTGAAAATAAACTGGGCTATGTTCTCAGGACTAATTAGCCTTGACTTAATTTAAACCAATGATACTTCACTGTATCTGAGAATCTAACTCATGTTTTCCCCATTTCTCATACTTTGTTGGTATTTTCTGTAGCTCTTCTAGTAGTACATATGTTACCTGATCAAACACTCCAAATTAACAAGGGGCAGTCCTGAATGATAATGGCCGTATTCCGAATGTTCCCTAACCTAACATCAGCGATCACTATCAAGAGTTAGAAAATAGTATCTCTCGCCTGAAATTCTTGAGGAGATTTTAGGCAAATAGAGACATCAATAGCTATTTGGTCTGTTGTGTGCAAGCTCTAGTGCAGGGGTAGGCAACCTTTCTGAGCTGGGGGCTGGGTTGCTGTCCCTC
>CM034701.1:116315588-116340758 GCA_020142125.1 Phrynosoma platyrhinos | reverse complement strand
GAGAGAGAGAGAGAGAGAGAGACCCATTTTTTCTCTCTGCTAAACAACTGATGTGTGGGATGCAAAAGCACTTTCTTACTGCTTGTGAATCATTAATGCCCCGTTTTTGCAACCAGTGTGAAAGTAAGTGTTTATATATCGTTCTTGCTAAGTAATGATAGAATAATGCTATTAAACTGGAAGTGTCCCTCATGTGATAATCTCCAATGACAAGAAGGTACAAAGCTCAGTGAAACAAAAGTGGAGAATTCATAATCAGAAATATTTTGAGTGCATCTTAGCATTTGCAAAGCATTTTTCTTCACTTGTGAACAGCCTAATTCTTTACCTACCACTGAATTGTGGCCTGCAAAAGAGCAATGCTAGAACACAGGTTTTGCAAGTAAGCTCCAAGGGTCCACAGTTGAATCTCTGCTACTTCATGTTTTGAACACTCTTAGTGCTCTCCAAGAAAGCCAGTGTATTGATATGGTTTGAGTTTTGGATTATGACTCTGGAAACCAGTGTTTGAATCATCACTAGTCCATAGAAACCCACTGGATAACCTTGGGTACGTCACACTGTCTCAGTCTCAAGGCAAAAGGAAATCCACTTTGAACAAATCTTGCAAAGAAAATGCATGGACAGGGTCATGTTAGGGTTGTCATAAGTCAGAAATGACTTGAGGACACACAGCAGCAGCAGTGACAACAACAGCAACAACATTCTCTCAACTGTTGAAAGCCTTTTGAGACTCCACCACCCAGCAATGATTTAAAGGGTCAAAGCTCTTACTCATTGTACCATAGGATCAGGGAGTGTCATTATCCAGAATATTATTTGTTAATTTTTGTTGTAGGAAGGAGGAAGTTACTAGCTAAATTTAACTATTTAAAAGTCGACTAGTTAAGTTTAACTATTAGTTTCCAAATTCTAATAGTGAGTGTTGCTTGTTAACCAACAAATTCATTCATGAAACTTGAGTGAGAGAAGGGGTAACTAATTAGCATATGAACTAGATATTTTCAAGCTCATTGTATACCAAACTAGGATAGGCAGCCAGAAATTTCCTAATTACTTATTCTGGCTTTCTTTTATAGCCATAACTGATTCTTTTTTCTATGATTAGAAGAGATAAAATAGTAATACTAAAAGGTATTGTTTAAAAAGACTTTTAATTTGAGAATGTTTCCTTTGTTGACGTCCCAATATCTTGCCTCCATTAATTTCTCTATTAGTGGTACCTGTACTTCAAAGTTGTAGCCATCTTCCTTGCTGTTTGTAGAGTTTGGCCAATTAGATAGATAAAGCTCTGAGATGGTCTTTCTGACCTTGCATATCGGTAGTCTACTTCAGGGGCAAAGCATATTATCTGTTGTTTCCCACATGTACCATTGGTAGATCCCATTTCATGTATTTGGTTAGTGTCTTCCATTTACAGAACAAATCAGCAAAAAAAAAAAAAAAAAAGTAGATTCATATTTTTGACCTTACATTTGACATTTTGATATTGGATGACATAAGGAGAAGTATGGGAAGAAAGAGAGGAAGAGGTGTAGGAAGAAACAGGGAGACAAGCAAATGCAGGTGTGATGCTTAACTTTTGGCCTTTGCAGACTGCCAGAAATAATGCAGCTTGAGTCCACTTTAACTGTCCTGACTCAGTGCTAGGGAATCATGGGAACTGTAGATTTTTCTGAGACATTGAGCCTTCGCTGTCAGAGAGTTCTGGTGCCACAGTAAACTACACTTCCCATGATTCCCTAGCAAATGCAGCCTCTGGTATGAAGAAGTTTTAGATTTTAAATGTAAGACTTAAATATCCTTAAGGCCAAAGCAGATGAGAGATTGGAGAAATGCACCTCTGATATTTTTTTGACAGCTAAATAACTATTAATCCAAGCTGTAAGGCAGAGAAACAGAAGTGGTTTTTTTATTTTAAAAAAATGTCTTTCTGTAGATACTCAGTGCAAACTACCCCCTCTTGAGATGCATGTAAGGAGGCATTACCCCATTGCTAATAGCAGCTGCAGCAAGGAGTTGGATCAGGGACCCAGCATGGGAAGGCCCTAACTTCTCAGTGGATTCTTTTGACATAACAAAGGTGGAGCTGCCTTTATCATCTTCAGTGCCAAGTATTCTTTTGTTCTATTTTTAAAGAATTAAGCTTAACATACACACACAGAAACTGAATTGTAGTCTTTTAAACTTCTAGTGTGTCATGAGACTCTGATGGTATCCTATTTGTTTGTCTCTTATCTGACCCATTCATAAGTGCTGTAGGGAGGATAATACAACTTATATAAAAACTTATTATGAAGCCAGTGAAAGAAAATATATCTTAAGAATCTGATCTTTCTAGCAGTTCAGTTTTGACCACTGAATTTACCAGTCCTAAGAAAAAAAAAATTCCAGTGTCAACAAATCTGACATTTAAAGAGGTATGCTGCCTTATTCCATAGTCTCAAAATAATACCTGTATTTCATTTTTATCCAACTAAATAACCTAAAGGTACCACATCCCTTCTTATCTTGGAAATTAAGGTGAGTCAGCTCTGGTTAATACTTGGGTGGGACAACTCCAATGACTATCAGGTGCTGTTGGCTATATTTCAGAGGAAGAAACTGGCAAAACCACCTCTGAGTATTCCTTGTTTAAGGACACTCTATGAAAATCATGGCATTGCCTTAGGCTGACAGGCAACTTGATAGCACATATACACTTTTCACTTTTACAGTGCATTCTGAGTTATGTCTGTGCAGAAGTGACATTTTCTATAGGACTTATTCCCAAATAAATGCATAATAGGATTGTAACCTGAAAAGGTCATTATTAGCACTGATACATCTGAGATTATGGTGGAAGCATACTTGCTGGGGCTGCTGTCAAAAGAAAATAGCAAGTGCTGTGTGCATTGTAAAGTTTTGTATGTTTTAGTTTCCATTGACAAAAACATGCAGTACTGTGTCTGTATAGATATGCTTTTGTTTTGTCCCATTTGGTGTGAAAAAGCAAGCCTTGCAGTACAAGAAGTGTCATGAAATGGCATTCTATGACAGAACATGTGTGTATGCCAAAGGTCTTGGTTCAGTCTTTCCACCTTCATTAAAAGGTTACCTCGCATGGCACATTATAGGAAACACAAAGTTGTAGCTATTGAGGGGTGGGGGGCAAAATGACATCGTCCTTCAATAAGAAATCTGTTCCCCCATGAAATTTTCTTTCAGTCCCCAAATTTCTAGCTCTGTATCTAGAAATGCAGTTTAAGCATCCAAAAGGGCAGGCAAAGTGACCAAGAGAATGTAAACACTGCAAGTATGAGAACAGTTTTCATGGGCTCACTCTCTGCAGTGATAGAAATGTGAAATCTGAAGAAATGTTTTGTTTTAAGAAGCACAATTCCTATTTTAGGGGGCAATGTCTTCCCCCCCCCCCATAGCTCCACCCTGGAAAAGCCTGAAGCCTTAGAGAGTTGCTGCCAGAGTAGACAATACTGAGTTACCTGAACCAAATGTCTTTGCTCAGTATAAAGCAATTTCATATGGCCATATATGTTTCCCTCATTGTAGCAGCTGAGTTATTTTAAAAAATCTGCAGCCATGATATCATTGAATGTGGTGATTCTCCCCACTGTTTCCAGAAAAAAATATCAGCCCATATAAAACACATAGTTTCCAAAGAGGAAAATGTGAACAGATGGAAGATTTTGTTTTCATCTCCCTCAAGCTGATTATATAAATTTTTCTGGTAGCTCCAGTTTGAAAGAGATGATGATGGGGTCAGTGATCGCTGATTGCTGTGAAATCAGCCAACCTTGTCCAGCTGTTCAGGGAATGGTTCTCTGATCATGGAAATTTGTCTCCTCTAATATAGTGGGAAGGAGTCACAAGGTACAAGCTGGTATCTTGGTATGCTTAAAATGAACATACAGCAGTAACTATTTTACTTAGTGTCTGGGAGTATGAAAAAAATGTCCACATTTTTCCTTTCTCAGATAATGTTGTCTTCTGTTTACCCTCTTAAAGTTGACTCAAAAGATTCCATTGTTACATTTACTAATAATATTTGAGATCTGAAATATTCCTTCCCTTACTTGACAGTAGAGATGATGATAAGGGTGATGATTTTTATTGATCACATTTGCATCCTGTTCTTCCTCTGAGGGAGGCAATGTTTTATTTAACCTTATATACTGAAAAGATTTTGGTAAGTTGTACACGACAGACATTGTCTTTTGGTGATATAAAATATTCGTCTTGGGAGTAATCCACTTTATACTATGTCTACCACGAATCTCCCTTGTCTACCACCATAGGGAGCTTACCTTCTAGGCAGTCTTTCTTGGAGGAAAAAACTTTTTGTGGTGTTATCATGTGTCATCACACAAGTACGAGTGCTTATATTTGTGCATGTGTATTCCTCAGATCCTGTTTGCTTTTAGAAGCTAAGCAAGGTCAGCCCAATTTAATTCCTGGATGGAAGACTGTCGGTGAATACTAGATGCTGTAGATTATAGTTCAGAGGAAGGAACTGGCAAATCCACTTCTGAGTGTTCCTTGCCTAAGAAAATCCTATGAAATTCATGGGTCATTAGAAGGCAAGTACACACGCGCGCACACACACACACACACACACACACACAATCTTTGCCCTAGATTCATCTTGCACCAAAAGAAGGTTGCTGTTTACACCTATAATAGAGGGGATATGTACTTTATTATGCAAAACATAGAAGGATTGATTAATATGTAACCTTGATATGGAATAGAGATATGGACTGTACAAACGGTGCTCAGCTTTGTTGGATTAACAAAACTTGATTAACTCTGTAAAATAAGGAAGAAGAAAAGAATGAAGGGCTAATTGAAATGAAATAATATTAAAACACAAAGAATAGGGGGTATTTAACTCCAGAAAGGAGTGTAGGAAGGCACTAGAGAATTAGGTAGACATGAAGGAGGGCCAAACACAGTGGGTCAAAATCAGGATATAGTGACATGGTCTAGACCAGTGCATATCAAGAAGACTGCAAGTTGTGGTTGTGAGAGAAAGGAGAAACTGGAAAGAGAACAAATCAGATCCTAGCTAGTACAACTGCTTGGATGAAGGAGAGAAAAAAAAGCTCTTTTTTTGAGGGTGGTAGGGAATCAAGAGGACTTCCTATATGCCAGACTGCCTTATTTAAGTTGTGTGTGAATCAGAACTGGGGGACATCATAGTCTTGAAGGTTCCTGGATCTGCATGTGTTACAAGAGACCCATAGGGAGAGGACTATAGAGCAAATATACAGCAATGTATTCCTTTGGGTTTCTAGATGACACTGAAGACAAAGGAACAATAGTGCTGTGAGTGAAGGAAAAATGGGTGACTAGCTACAGGGAGCAGAGTAAAAACAGAACTCAGCTGAAATCTAAGAAATCCTCCTTCTAAAACTTTGATTGCTGAGGACAAATAGAAAAAGGATGATTATTTTATTTATTTATTTATTTATTTATTTTACCATGGTCATAATGTGAAAAATTGAAAATATCCTCTACATTGTGTGCAGCTTGGGTGAAGATTCCTGACCTTAAAGCATACCAACAGTTGTTAATATGTTTAACAATAATCATGGTAGTTTTCTGTTGGTTTTTTGGGCTATGAGGCTGCATTCTGGAATAATTTATTCCTGACGTTTTGCCTGCATATCCTCCCACCCTGGGGCCTTATCATTCAACAATAGACTAACACACAGATTAACGTGTAAATCACTTCCTCCGAACCAAGGGTCATACGTGTTTATATACCCCATATACTTCCATGCCACCACCTTGTAAAGATGCCAGCCAGAGATGCAGGTGAAATGTCAGGATAAATTCTTTCACAACACAGCCACATAGCCCAGAAAATCTACAAAAAACAATGGAAGCCAGCCGTGAAAGCCTTTGACTTCACAGTAATTGTGGTATTTGAAGTACAGTCAGCCTTCCATATCCACGGATTCTTTACCTACAGATTCAAATACCCATGGCTTGAAAATATTCCAAAAAGCAAACCTTGATTTTGCTATTTTATATAAGGCACACCATTTTAATCTGCCATTTTATTTAATGGGACAAACATGCACAGATTTTTGTATCCGTAGAGAATCCTGGAACCAAACCCTAGCAGATACCACTGTATGATGTTTTAACCTCACCTATGATTGGCCCCAGGATAGCTTGCTTGTACTTGGAAGCAGGGATAGAGTATGGCAATTGTATGTATGCAGAGTTAACCTCTTTAGGTATTTAGGATAATATTCTTCATCTGCCAGAAGAAGATGGGTAACATATTGCTCACCACCCTCACTTTTGCTACTTGTATAAGCACTTGCCTTGCTCATTTTTGCAATAAATTAGCTTCTAGCTTCCTGGGTATACTTGAGGAGACAGTAATGACCTCCTAGGAACAATGGGATGGATTTAACTGTCTGGAAAAACAGATCTTACATACTGAGCTCCTGTCCCCACAAGAATTATGCAGACATAACAGGCATGGATACCTATATGTTTATATACTGTCAGCCCTCCCTATCCACAGATTTTTTTTTATCCATGGATTCAAGCATCCACAGCTTGAAAAATATTTTTTTAAAAAGTATAAATTCCAAATAGCAAACCTTCATTTTGCCATTTTATATAAGGGAAACTATTTTGCTATGCCATTGTATTTAATGGAACTTGAACATCCACAGATTTTATTATCCATGAGGGATGTTCCACTCCTCAGATGGCAAGCCTGCTGATACCAAGGATTGACTGTATTTTAGAGGAAGGAACTGGTAAAATCACCTCTTGTGTATTCCTTGTCTAAGAAAAACCCTGTAAATTTCATGGGGTCACCATAAGTCAACAAGCAACTTGAAGGCACGCTTGCGTACATACACACACACTTCACGTACTGACCTAAAGTCAAGACCTTAGCATTGTGTATATGACTTAACCCCACATGATTTCCAATACTGTATTTTTTCCTACAATGTTCCCAACCCAATAAAAGTATTCTTTCTCCTCAGATTTTTTTAACCACAGGAAGCCATACGCTAGAGAGGACAATTTTTCTTTCTCTAGCAGCTGAAAGGAACTGTCCAGCATCTTGCATGCTGAAATCACTAAAGCATTTTTTTAAAAAAACTAAACGGAATTGCTTTATTTTTATTTTTTTAAAAAAATATTGCCCTTTAACCATATAACATACTTTTCACTTCTGCCAGATTTATCTTCCACATGATTTGTACACCTGTGTTTGAAAAGGTCTTTGGCTATCCACAAAACACCTTATTGCTTGCTGTTTGATCTTTGGAAAACAGTGTGATGCAGGTTAACTTGCATGTTTCCTCTTGAATACTCCATGAATAGATGAGGTATGTAGAAAGTCCACCATCCTCAGAGGGATTGTTACTGCAATGATGTGACATGTTTTGAGGCATCCTATTTATAACTTCAAACTCTATGTCAAGTCAGTGTAGGGAAAACCCTTAGTATGGACAGAGGAACAGAAAGGAAAGATTTCACTGCTTTTGCTTGTAGGAACAAACATCTTAAACCCACGCTTTTTGCAACATAGTTTTTTCATTTTCTCTGACAGTCATTTTGGAGTGCGTTATTTCTTTCAAAACAATGAAAAAATGTGGGCTTTAAAGATTAAATGGAAATATTATTATAAAGTAATGTTATAGATGTAGAATATTAAATGAAATATATTGTCAATGTTAGATATTGATGGGTAATGATGAGTGATGGGACTAGATGTAAAAATAAGATATTGTATTACAATAAATTAGAAGATAATATTATAGTATATTACAATATGAAAAAGATTTGAATATCTTTAAGAAACTACAACAGATTTGAATATATTGAAGAAATATCAAGACCTCACTAATAAGGAAGACTTCCAAGCTGTGTTTGTTTGTGTGTTTATGTAGAATTGTTAACATTTGTATGCTTTCTATGTAACAATAAAAAAGGGGGAAAAATGAAAACATTCTTGCCTCAAGAAAAGGAATTCTGAATTAATTATATATAAAACTGCCCAAATTTTGTGGTTGAGTTTCATGAGCCAGCTATAAAAAGAGCTACCAAAGAGAGAAGTTAATTCAGAATGCCACAAAACAGCATTTAAAAGCTCAATTGATATCTCTCTGACAATCTCATAAATGTAACTTATTTGTAGAGGACTAAATCAGGCTGTCATCACTCCTCACTGTGAGTGGTGGCATTTACAGATACAGTACTTTTTCTGTTGCTTGTTTTACCAGTTGTTTCAAAGTGTGGGCATCTGAAAGATGGTCTCGTAGAGATGACTATTTTTAACACTACTTTTGACATCAGTATAGGTCAGCTATCACACACTTCATTTAGAGTTCACATGACAAAAGACTGCAGATAGTATTAGTAGCAGTTACTATTACTGATATGCTGGTGTGTTTCCTACCATGAGTGTGAAGGGAAAGTCTTCTTGTTCACTATGTTTATAGGGCCTAGGAGAGCTTTATGGCAGGATTTATCCCTTGTTCTAAGTAGCCTATATGGAGAAACCATTTGAGGAAATGACATGTTTCTTTATATAATTAATGGTTTATTCTCCAGAGATGGTAGTGTTTTGGGTAGATTGGTAGTTTTGTCCTTTACACAGACATTACTGAAGCACTTTGTTGAAATTGGTTGTTCCACAGGGAACAAGCTCCTATGCCTCAAAAAAAATACTGGAATGTCACAAAAAGAAACAGACAGAGATGCATGGATACTAAATACTTCTTGGTGGATACCCTATTGCAGTGCTGTACAACAGTTAGAACAATGCATCTGTGCTTTGTTTAAAGTGATTTAAATTGCCGTCATATGCATGTTTACTGGACAGTAAGAAGGTCTAAATCAGGGGTCCCTAAACTATGGCCCGCGGGCTGGCCCCGGCCTGTCACGGCTTTCCTACCGGCCCATGGCAGGTCCTGCCGCCACCGCAACTCACACCCGCCGCTGGCCCGCCTTCCAAAATGGCATCCGGAACCGTGCGCATGCTCCCGACTCTGGGTGCCATTTTGTGTTCCAAAAAGGCGTCCGGAATTGTGCGCATGCACGTGGTATTGCACACGACTCTGGGCGCCATTTTGGAACACAATGGTGCCCGGCGCCATGCGTGCATGCGCGCATGCGCACTACTCAGGTGCCATTTTGGAAGACAAAATGGTGCCTGGAGTCATGTGCATGCACACGACTCCGGACACTATTTTGGAAGATAAAATGGCATCCGGAGTCGTGCGCATGCGTGCATGCCTCTGGCCCCCCGGAAGATCTGGGGGCCAGCGAACCAGCCCCTGGATCAAAAGTCCGGGGACCCCTGGTCTAAATAATCTAAAGGCACCAGATCCCATCTGATCTTGAAAGCTAAGTAGGGCCAGACCTGGTTAGTACTTGGATGAGAGACTGCCAATGAATAGCAGGTGCTGTAGGCTATATTTTAGAGGAAGGAATTGGCAAAGCCACTTTTAGGTATTTGTTGCCTAAAAAACCCTGTGAGATTCATGTGGTTGTCATAAGTCAACAGGCAATTTGAAGCTACGCCCGCACACGCACACACACGTTCCATTAAAGTAATTGAGATCTTATTCCTTAGAAAATCTATTTTAGACTGCAGCTGTAGTTAGATTAAAATACTAAAATAATAAAAAGTCTAATTCTTTTTCCAGTAATTATATCACTAATATAAGGCAGGCTTGCTTGGTGAATGAAGGGCAATATATGACTGCTGCTGTATAAAACTGTTTCTATGTTTGATTATCAGCAAAGGGCCAGTACAGATGGCCCAGAAATGCTTGGTTGGAGCCATGGGCCACAGCACTGCAGCAATGGCAAATCGCGGCCTCAACATGGCATTTTCCCGGCACAAAAAGAAGTGGCAAAATGCCGCTCCTTTTTGTGCTGGGAAAAAAACTCCTTTGCTGTGGCAGTGATGGTTTTTCTGTGCTTTGACAGCGTGCGGCATATTGAACACCGTGCCACTGCAATGCTGCTGCCATGTGGTCACTCAGGCAGCTTCATGGTGGCCTCCCGGCAGCTTGGAGGCATGTATCATGCATATGCCATGCCTCCAAGCCACCGGGATGCCAGCTATTTTTACTGATCTGTTCAGCCCCAAAGCTGTTTTATAAAGTTGCCTGTGCATGATGATAGTAGATTGCCAGAAATGAAGCAAGCAAAAGAACAAGGGTTGCAAAAGTTATGAGGTGGTAAGGAAAGCTGTATTCACAGAGAGAGTAACAATAGTTGTGGAGATGAACAGCTATAATGGCAGCAAGAGTAAGGAAGAAGACCCACACTTTATTTTGGACTGTCTTTTTCCAGTAGGCTTCCTTGGTACATCAATTGTTTTACTCATTGTCAACATGATGATAGGCTTTCAATTGATATTGTAGTGCTTACCTACTGCTTTAAAATATAAGGAGCAAGGTATGGCTTTGATGTGAAAGGGTGAAATGAGGTACTCTAGGATTTTTCTAGTTTTGAATCCAGTTGTAGTAGCTGGGAAATAGGTTACATTGAAGAGAGGAAAAGCCTTATGACATCTTGAAATGTTTGTCAAACTGTCTTTTGGTATGGATAAAGGTAACTTTGGGGCGAGGGGGGGGAGGAAATCCCACATGTTCACTGTCATACAATCAGCTGGGGTAAGGAACAAATACTTTGCCAAACACCCCCGCCTGCTCTGCAAACACCCCCGCCTGCTCTTTATTTCTCAGACATGGCAAGTGAGTGAATTTACACATTAATTTTGTTTCTTGGCTCATTGGCTGCATTGGTGTCTAATCATTTTGAATGACATACATTGCTCTGATATGAACCAGAGGAATGTGCTGTTGTGGAAAGGATGTATCCTTTTTTTTTTTTTTTTGCCATCTACTTCACTAATATTTTGATGTATATCAGGACCACTTAATTACAAAATGTGGGACAGTGAAGTGCAACATATTTCCAAAACAATATACACACTTAATGATCATAAAGCATTGTGTAATCAATACAGTACCGTAATATGATACCTCATGCAAGCCTTGGGGCTTTGTGTGAGATGGAGACTGAGGTTTATAGAAGCTAGAGCCAAATGAATAATCAGAAATACATAACACAACTGACAGTTTCAGAAGACAGTTGAGGAAATTTAATATGTGAGTGCTCCGTCACATACAATGACTCTCTAAATCAGGCTTCTTGCAACCTCACACTCTGTATGTGTCAGACTACCAACCTTGATAATGAGGGTTTTTTTGAGAAATATCTGGAGGGCACCAATTTAGGGAAAGTTGTTCTAGATTTAGAATCCTGGCAAGTTATGCAGAGGGCAAAACTAGAAGTTCTGACACTGATGAGTTAGTTTCCATATGCCCAAATGCATATGCAAAGTCTTGGGATCCTGCATTACAGATGCTTAATTGAACTAGTTCTCAGAACTGGTTGTTGTGACTCGGATGGATGGACTGTATTCCATGGGCTACTGTCCAGATCTGGCCTCTTGGTGAATGATGTTTCTTTTAATGGCATATGTACAGTACTACAGGGTATCTTGATATACAGTACTTGAAATATTGCTGCAATTTAGGCCTAAATCCAATTGTTAATCCCTGGTAGTATTAATGGAATTTACATAAGTCTTGACTCACCACTTTCCCAAAAATTCAATTTAGATATTAGCTAATGGGACAAAACAGAGGGGGACAAACACACACACACGTGCGAAGAGGATATAGCAAGGGCTGTGTATACATCTCTTGCTGCATGCACTGAAAATACATTATGCATACTATTACACATACATGGAATGTCTTCATCCCCTTGTAAATACTTGGCCCAATTTTTGCCATTATCTACTTTGTCACAATTTTGATAACACTTCCCCTTTGCTTATTGGGATACTTAATGAAATATCCTTTTCATGTAACAATGTTTCAGCCATTTGGCTACAAAAGTTTTCTTTTCCTTTGTGGAAATGCTTTCTTTGTAGGAAATGGATAAGATTTTGAGCATACCTATGAATGTGTTTTGGGAGAGCATATTTTGTAAATATAATTCAGCATTCCTAGCTACAGCATTCAGAAGAAAGTATTCTAGTAAATGCAGAGGTGTGTTTGTGTGTGAGTAGTCTACTGAGTACATAATCCTCTAGAAAGATGGTGACATTTGAAAAAGGAAAAGAATTTGGGAGAGGCTTGACTTTATGTAGATTGAAAATATGATTGTTCAGAGGGAAGGTACTGGGCAAAGCTGCTGTGCTGTGCAGATAAGAAAAGGGTTAGATGCTGGCTTATTTATAAAGAGATGGAGGACTCACTTTTTGAATTTATAGTGCTCTGAGTTTAAACAACAACAAAAATCTTTGGGAATATATGGGTAATCATAAAGTGACATAGATAAAATATCTTCTGACAAAATTTTATAGAGAGAGATGTGCTGTATATAAACAGACATAAAACATATTTCTGCATGTACAGGCATCTGTGAAGTAAAGGTCCTTTTACTGTGCCAGTGAAGGACATGTTAAATGGCTTTTATAGGTGGAAATGGACATGTGTTGAGGGCAAGATCATGAAAAGCTTTAAAAAAATTATTACTACAGAATTGGTGCTATTTTTCTAAAAACCCAGTTAACATTACTTAAGCCCTTGCACCCCAATTTTTAATACTCAAACTAGCATATATAATATGTGAGTAAAATCAGGAGCTTTTGCAAAACATGTAGGATCTATACTATAAAGTAGATGTTTGATCTGTTTCACCCTGCAGATACTGTTGAACTGAAACTTGCAGCATTCATTTCCTTTGGCTTTGATGGCTAGGGCATTTGGGGATTGCAACATCTGGAAGACAACATGACTCCCATCCCTAATTTAAAGTGGTTGTCTGTTACTCTAATAACAATTGACATGCCTTATTAGTCTATGATATTTATTTAGGTCTCATTAGATGATATATTATAAAATGGGGCTAATTAAAGAGTATCGAAGGTTTGGTACCCAGTCCATGTACTACTACTTGTACTTCCTGAACAAACATTTTGGATTTGTGTCATTTTTGCTCTAGAATGCATATCTCTCAACTGATTGTGACCAAACTTGAAATTCAAACTTAGGTTGATAGCCCAAATGTTTTTGTGCAAATTCAAGATCAATCATCAAATAAGGCTCCCTCCCCTCCAGAAAACTGTTGTTTTAAATCCATTTTTCATGGAACCTGGTGTGAAATAAATGTTATGGATGGTAGGTGCTACCAGCTAAGTTTTGTTTCATTCAGGACGTAAGTGAAATCACCAGCATCAGCCTAGGAAGTACTGGGTACATTTCCCTGTTTATTCTCTTCTCAGGTTTTTATTTTATTTTATTTTATTTTATTTCGATAATTATACTTGGACAGAAACTTGAATCCAACCTAGTCTTCTCCCACCCCATCCCCCGCCACTCCCACAACCTACCACATACTTTTCCTTTGGTTACAGTGAAGAAGAGGGGTAACTACTTGTGCTATGCTTTAGTTAAATTGTCATGCTATGATAGGCAGAGGAATCTGGGTCATCTGCCTGTGATCTGGGTGTTGTTTAAGCACCTAACAACCCTTCCTATTAGTCTTGTGCAAAAAATAGGCTAGCTATGGTTTTGAATGAACCACAAGAAAGTTGATGATGCCACAAAATAAGAGTGACAGTAGTTGGTGGAAATTTTGTTTCATTCTAGCCTTTTTCAAGCATATTTATTCTGGGTATGGTAGATGTGGGAGGAGAAGGAGCATGCTAGCTTAAGTCCCCTCCTTCACCATCTTCATGTCAAGGATGACCTTTTCAAGAGGAGAGTTTCCTCTGTCCATAGAGTTCTACACATGATCCCAGAACATAGAAAATCAGCATTTAAGCCTGTGTGGGGAGCCTTTGCAGAAAGCAGATGTCCTCTCCTCCAGTAACACAAGCTGAAGGAATGTAGAGAATGTAGTACATGTAGAGTGGTGCAGAAGGGATGGGGCTTTCCACCCCCATATACACATTCATTGTATACAGACTCAAAATGCCATAATACGGCTTCCACTGAATACCAATCTCAACTGAGCTTGGGGCAGCAGTGTATAAATATTCAGTGTAAGCTTCACTGAAGCCAAATGGTAGGAGATGCAGACTGATAGAAGGAAATACTCTAATGGCTCTAAAGAAGGGTTGGACACTTTCATGGAGAGTGACTACTATTCAGGATGGCAATTTGTTACTTTCAGTAAGAGAGGTAATATATCCCTGTGTATTGGTTGCTGAAAGCCCAAGATGAAGGAGTATTGAACTTGTATCTTGCTAGTGGGCTTCTCATGGGAAACTTTATGGTCCATCTGCCGTCTGAATTTTGGACTAGCTAGGCCTTAGGTCTCATCCAGCTTGGCTTTTCTTGTGCTCTTATGCATGTTCTTATGATCCACTTTTTTTTTTTTTTTATGGAAGGGGATTCTAAGACCTTTTCTCATTGGCCTCAGGACATGAATTTTACCTCTGAATTAATCTATTGCTTTTATCATTACCCCTATTTTTTTCTCATTCTCAGCACTTTTCCCCTGCTCTTTTAAAGCATATCTTCTGGTACACCTGCATGTTTCTGGGAATTAATCCTGTTAGAAGCATGGTGGCTTTGCTGCATTGCATGGTTAGGAGGATTTACTTGTCTACAGCCCCCTCTTTTTCATGAACCCTACATATGATGCATATCTTAGATTGCTGATATTCCTTCCTCCTATTTTCACTCCTCCTTCTTCTGTGTCCAAGCCTGATTTTTGTATAATATGTTCTGCATGCAAGTTGAACAGATAAGGCGAGAGGATGCAGCCTTGTCTGACTCCTTTGCCAACTGGGAACCATTCTGTTTCTCCATGTTCTGTCCTCATCAGAACTATCAGATGTGTTGGCACTCCCATGTCTTTAAGGGCATTCCATAGTCTTTTGTGATCTATTCAATCAAAGGCCTTGCTATAGCTATAAAGCACATGCTGATTTTCTTTTGGAATTACTTGGTGCATTCCATTAGCCATCATATGTTTGCAGTGTGGTCCCTAGTGCCTTTTCCTTTCCTGAACCCTGCTTGGACCTATGGGATTTCTCTCTCCATGTATGGTTGGAGCCTATGTTGCGGAATTTTGAGCATAGTTTGCTTACATGAGAGATTGGAGCTATGATCCTATAGTTGCTGCCGTCTTTCTTACCTCCTTTTTTGTAAATGGGGATGTATATTGAGCATTTCCAATCTGTTGGCCATCATTTTGTTTTCCATGTCTGTTGACATATGTTGGTTAGCACAGGTTAGCAACTACTAAGGAAGATCAAAGAGGAAAATGAAAAGGCAGGCTTATTGTTCAACATAAAGAAAACAAAAATAATGACCACAGAGAATTTACACAAATTCATCCTAGGCAATGAGGAAATAGAAATAGTAAAAGAATTTTCATGCCTGGGATCAAACATAGATCAGAGCGGGGACTGTAGCCAATAAATCATAAGAGTAAGAATGGGGAGGGCAGCTATGAGAGAAAACATCCTAAAATGTAAAAACATACAACTGACCATGGATGTAAGACTCATACAAGCCATTGTATTCCCTATCATCATGTAAGGATGTGAGAGCTGGACAGTTAAGAAAGCGGATAGGAAGAAAATAAATTCATTCAACATGTGGTTCTGGAGAAGAGTGCTGAGGATCCCATGGACAGCCAAAAGGACAAACAAATGGGTCCTAGAGCAGATCAAGCCGGAAATCTCTCTGGAAGCCAAGATGACTAGACTGAAGCTTTCATACTTTGACCTCATCATGAGAAGGCATGACTCAATGGAAAAAACAATAATGCTAGGAAGGGTGGATGGAAGCAGAAAGAGAGGAAGGCTGCATGCTAGATGGATGGACTCTATTTAGGAGGTCACGGGTATGAATTTGCAGGACAGTGGAGGACAGGGAGTCTTGGAGATATTTCATCTACAGGGTCACCATGGGTCGAGATCAACTTGACGGTGGATAACAACAACAAACACATGGTGCTGAGGTTATTTAGTTGATTTCAGTAAGTGAGGAAGGAAAATCATGATTCCCTGCAATATGCTGTGTTTGTTATTTGGGGTTCCACTTGTCAAAATAATAGAATGCATATGTTGCCAACAGCTGAACAACCAAAGAATGACCAGATGGGTACAAGGAGGAAGGCAGAGCTGTCTGGTTTGAGAGGCATGTCACAGTTGTTTTGTTCCACAGAAGAGTGGACAGAGAGAGAGCAGGGAGGGGGGAGGAGACGAGTATATAAGAAGTAAACAGCCTGCGACCAGAACACCAATGCCATATGGGAGATGGGAGTTGTTAAGAGCTAAGAATCGAGCAGCTTGCTAATAGGCAGGGCATCAGTGTTTAAACTTGTATAATTGGTGTGTGATTCAACAAGATACTATAAGCCATAACACACCCCAAAGTTCTTTTCAGATAAAATTATAACACCTCCAAATATACATGAGTTTGGTTGAGTCATTTGTCTTTTCTAATACAATTTTTTTAAAGATCAAAGCTGATTTATATCTGAGAGGAAAAGTGTGGAGGGGAGGCGGATTGTACACACCTCAAGGATTTCCTTCCTCCTGTATTTTTTATGACATATAAAATACATTTGTGAGTCAAGACTGATTCATACCCCTTTTCTTTAGATGTGTATTTTTTTTGTAACTTTAGCCCTGAAAGATAGAGCTCTAAAAGATTCCCTGCTAGTTCAGGACTGTCTTCTGGCATGGCTTAACAAATGCTGAAAGATGTTTTTATACTGGCATATCAAAAGTTTGCCCATATTGAACTCTGTGTGCAGCAGTAAGCTTGGGTCAGCTTAGGCTGACATAGCTGGAAGTCAGAATGGATCAGAGCTTGGAAAGTTACAGTTCTGGCCTGCAATTAAGAATGCTTCCTGGGTGATTCTGATGTTGTAGTTCAAAAGAGTAACATTTCCAAGCTCTGAAATGGACAAGCTTCTTCCTGTGTCTCTCCTGGCCTGGAATTGTAATTTAAACAGGACCTAGTTTCACTGTTTACTCATGGATATATCTTCAGTGAGCATATCGAGCGCTCAGAAAGGTGGGCTGCTCAATTATGCTTAGCCTCTCAGCTGAAGTGTTACACCCAGTGTCACTTTATTAATTTCTTTCTTGCATTTTCTGAATGACAAAATATATTCCAGTTTGACTCTGTCCATTTGCAATGTTTGTAGGGAACCACATCATTCCTGAGCCCTATTTACTTTTAAAATTAAAAGACTATTTGAGAAAAGTACATTCAAAGTTAAGAAGTGATAGATGAAGAAGGGGGTGTTGAATCTGTTCTGTGCTCTCTATTTCTCTGCTTCAGATTTCCTGCCCTGCCCCAATGTGATTTCAAAATAGTTTCTCCATTGCAAATGGTTAGCTTTTAAAACATTGAGGAGAGAAGCCACAAAAACTATCAGAGCCCAGTGGATAATAGCAATGTGAATTCCCTGCCTTGTTTGGACCACAGCCCACTGGAGGCAAAAAAAGAAGAAGTAAAACTCATACATGTTTGCACTCAACAAAATTCCTTGCAAAGTAAGAAACTATGCAGACAGAAGGTGGCTGCTTTCTGGTTGCAGATTCCCTGCTGTGTGGTTGCAAATGCTGCTGATTATGCTATAGGGTGGTTTTTTTTTGTCATTATTGGGCTTCCTTTTACAAGTAAAAGCCAGGTACTTTGACAGACAGCAGGCCTCCAGGGTTGCAAATTGGATTCTCTCCTTGGCCTACCCAGAGATCCTCATATTCCTTTGCAGGCTCCCCATCCAAATATTGATGGGCCCTAAATGCTCTAAAGCAGGGGTAGGCAACCTAAGGCCCGGGGGCCGGATGCGGCCCCCCGAGGCCTTTGGACTGGCCCCAAGCCAGTCTTGCTGCCGCCGCCACCCCCCCACCATGATGATATTGATTATTGTTGTTATTACTTGTTCTTGGGTTTTTCTTGGCAAAATCTCCACAAGGGTTTTGCCATGGTTTTTCTGGGGCTGAGAGAGTGTGCATGCATATTTTTTTACTTTTATTTTTTTTTAAAAAAAATATTTATTTATTTATTTATTTATTTATTTATTGTGGTTCGGCCCCCCAATTGTCTGAGGGCCAGCAACCCGGCCCCCTGCTCAAAAAGGTTGCCTACCCCTGCTCTAAAGACACCAGATCCCATTGGATCTTGGAATCTAAGCAGGATCAGCTGTGCTCATTACTTGGCTGGGAGACTGCTAATGAATACCAGGTACTATAGGCTATATTTCAGAGGAAGGATCTGCCAAAAACCATCTCTGAGTATTCCTTGCCTAAGAAAACCCTATGAAATTCATGGGCCACCATAGGTCAACAGGCCATTTGAAGGTGCGTGTGTGCGTGTGCATATGCATACACAGAAACACACCCTGTTCTGCAGCTGAAATCACATGAGACCAGTGTAATCAGAGTGGTATGGTGGTACAAACAGTAAGATCAGTGAAATGTTAAGGAACTTGTCCTCCTTACATATCTCCTAAATTCATTTCTCCTATGGTTACTTTTCATTTCAAAGGCATAAGAAGTCAGTTATTTACATTTGCTTGTAACAGGGAGTGAGCCCTTTTGTCCCTTTTTGTCTGATTGCTTCTGCAGTGGTTGGGAATAATTGTTAAATTGTCCCATTTTGTTTTCATTCTTTTTCCTTGATTGGTGTAATTGCAAGACAGACTTTGTTTAATAAGTAACTGGTCCTTAATAACAAGTAACTTGGTTTAATAAGTAATTGATAATTGTGGAGAGAAAAAAAAGGGGGGTTAATTATGGTGGTTTTATAGGATGCAAATGACAACAATTAAGGTAATGATGTAGATTAGCATCTCCCTGCCTGAAGAAATAGACAAAGATGCTGCAGGAAGACTAGACATAGGCAGAAAACCGGGTTGCTTAAAACATATTCCAGGCTACTTTTAAGCAAACTGGACCTGCTGACCTGCCTCGATGGGTGTTTTTCATGGGGATGGACAGGGTGAGATGAAAGCAACCCTAGACTATTGTTTTCATGATCATTTACTTTATATAAACCACTCTGTATATTCTTTGGGGAAAACATATCATAGTCACTGAAGTACAGCACCTACAGTACTGCTCACTAAAGTCAGTGTAGTTTGAACACTGTCACTAGCTTGGTTGCCCTTCTTGTCCCCGGATACCTGCGGGTGACATTGATTTGAAGTGAAAAAGAAGCAATGGCATGTTTGTCTGCATGCTGATTCAGAGATGTTTGGGACAGACTGGCTGAAATTGTACTGTCTGTCCTTCACCTCAAGTATGATATATGTAGACAGAATTATGGTAAGATCATTGCTGTTTAATAAGAATGTACTAAAATAATTAGACTGAAAAATAAAATAAAGATTTGAAGTATAGCTTATATACATTTTAGAAAATATTATAAATAGTCTAAATGTCTACTTTACACATTTTTGGTGGTGCTTTTGCAGTTTTCCACCTCTTTGTGATGTACTGGAGTTTTGTTCATTAACATGAAAAAAGGCTATTCTGAGAGATATTCTGAAACAGGGGTTTCATTTCCTTTGTAAGAGAGATGCTTCCATTTTGTTATAGCTTCTTTTCATACATTCATTTTCATTTCTGCATGTCTTTTTAATACTGGGTTATGCCTTTCTTTCCATCTCTTTTTACAGCTTCTAGAAGGTTACCACACAAGTGTATTTTAATGTCACCACATCTGACACCTTCTATGATTTGTAGAGGCTGGATACGATTAATGGCAATGTAACAATGATTATATCACTTTCATAAGGTGATGTCCTGCAACCTTTTTTGTAGTGGCAAATTATTTTTTCTTTCTACTCATGTATTTGTGGTTATGTTTCAAAAGTAATTAACCAAAGCGGACAGGGAACCCCATTGTTTATAAGGGATCAATACTCTGCATGGAAATCAAATTGCAAGTGGGACTTTTCAGAATCTGTGACAGCTTTCATTCTGAAAGAATGATGGCAATGACTTTCATTTGTTTGGTGGAAAGTTGTGCATGCAGTACACAATGTTAATTTTATTGCTAGTTGCATTATTAGTCACTAACAATAACATTTTCTTGCATTCTTTGCCATAGCTTTCTGGGTAGCATGGAGAGGTCTCATTTTGACAGGTCTTCTGAAATGTAGCATAGATTTTGTATATGTTTGTGAAATAACCTGTACATTTCAATGCTATGATATATTTTCACGAAGTCCAGGCATTATTTTGAAAATCATTGGTATGAAAAAATAATACAGTTGCCCTTCTGTTTTTGTGGGGGATCTGTTCTGGAACCATCGCAAAAATGGAAAAATGCCAATATTCAAGCCCCATTGCTGACCTAGTCTTACTGTCAAGATGTTCTTTCTAATGTTCAATCAAAATCTACTGTCCTGTAACTTTAAACTATTAGACCTGGTTCTGCCTTCTGGTGGAGAGACAACAAATCTTTCCCCTTCTTTTCTGTGACAGCCCTTGGTATTTAAAGAATGCATATCAGTTCTCAGTCTTCTTCTCTTCACCAAGTTGAACATGCCCAGCTCCTTTAACTGCTTGAGCCATGTCCTTAGTAGTAATGATTTCAGTAAATTGTATAGTTCTTCATGGAATAAGAAAGTAATTCTTATATTGTTGGGAAGAAGACTATTGCTCTATAAGTCAAAAAATTTATGCCCCAGAATTGACCCCAAAGTGCTAGGTTGACTTATTTACGGGTCATTATGGTAATGTGATAGCAGCTCTTTTAGATTTCCCCATGTGGTGTAGAGAAAAGTTTCTTTATCTTTTGAGCCAAACAGAGAGAGTCCTGGGTGATTTATTGCTCTTAGAAAAGTTTCTTTCTCTTTTGAGCCAAGCAGAAAGAGTCCTGATTTATTGTTCTTAAACAAAGAAACAGCGGAGCGAAGGCTGAAATGAAAGTTGAATGCAAAAAGCTTCAATTAGTCTCTCTTGCCATGTGTACACACACACACACACACACACAAATAAAGAAGTTTTACTTGAAGCCTCCAAGTTTTATTCTTGACATATCCATGGGTCATAGCAAAATCCATAATTTTGGCCTCAAAACCTGCCCTTGAGTTATACATGAGGGCGACTTATTGTCAAGTATATACAGTATATGAGCTCTCTTAAAATGAACTACCTGGACTCATAGTAGCATATGGAAAAGCTCTGATAATAGTCAAATTATTCATTGAATACTAATGATAGACTTTCCATTTCTCTTATGTCACTCCAGATTTTCACCAGTTCAGTCTCGGTAGATAGTCTGAAAATAAATGCCTGCCTCTTCATAATACTCATTCCATATGATTAAAACAATCATTTGTAAATATGCATCTTTTCTCTATTCACAAACACTTCTCTGTAACTTGCAAAAATCTTCCATTTCCAGACCAGTATACTATTTTTGAAAACCCCTTAAGATGTGTAAAAGCAGTAGCAATGCATTTGAAAAACTTGGTTGTTTTGTTCAACCTCTGTAGAGCTGGAAACAAGACCATATTTCAAATTTACCATAGAAGTCAGATGGATTGCTTATGGCTGCGGTCATACATTACTTTCTATTGATCTTTGCCTCTAAGGTTGTACAAGAAGTGGTAAGAAATTGAGGCATGATCACCAATTTTCCCCCCCAAATGTATTGATCTGTCTCTAATATTTTGTCTGACTTCTATTCTAATGAAAGCAGTTTTGAACATCACACATTCCAGAAATATCAAACCCTGCTTGAAGCATGTAGCAGATTAAAGGAAATTGAGCCAGTGACAAAATGTTGTTGCTTTCTACCAAACATATAACAAAGAACCTAAGATCCTTTCATAAGTTCTCTCAGCAGTTCTTCTATTAAAACTGTTTTCATGTGAATGTGCTTCATGTGGCTATGAGAACATTTAAATTTCTTTTGTAAGCAGACTTTGTTTCTTGAGCATCTGATGTTCAGGAAGTGTTCTCCCAGTGATAACATCACTACACTTATCTGAGCAGTTTCTACTGCCCTTGAGATTTTGTGGATATATTTCCAAGATGTTCCCAAAGAGTTTTTAAAGAAATTTCACTTAGGATCTTATTTGAGTCATTATGAGCAGGCAAATCCTTTATGCTATGTGAAACGTTAACTTCTACTCTCCAAATTGTAGTGTAGTTTATGTATATAAACAAAAAGCCAGCATGGCATAATGGCTGTTGGACTACAACTCTGGAGACCAAGGTTCAAATCCCAACTCAGTCATGGAAACCTACTAAATAACCTTGGGCAAGTCACACTCAGTCTCAGTGGAAGGCAATGGCAAATATCCTCTGAAGAAATCTTGCCAAGAAGACACTATAATAGCTTCACTTTATTTTGACCATAAGTTGGAAATGATCTAAAGTCACACAATGACAACAGCAATGTATATGAACAAGAACAAAAGGAAGAAACTTTTCCTGCATCACATGTATCCTCATGATCGCAGAAATTATGATCTATATGTCCAATGTAAATGCTACCTAAATAGGTTTTGCAATTAGAGCTTGGAAAAAGTGTTTGAACAAGTGCTCCCAGAATACTTAAGGTAGCATGACCAATAGCAATGCTGGTTGGGGGATTCTGGAAATGTTAGTCCAGGTGTAGGCAACCTTTCCCCTTTAAGGGCCGAAGGACTTCAGCTCCCAGAATCCCAGGAGCTATTGGCCAACATGGGACTATTGGCCAACACGGCTGAGGCTTCTGGGAGCTGACGTCCCTCAGCCCTTAAAGGGGAAAGGTTGCCTACCCCTGTGTTAGTCCAAAAAATAACTTTTCCAAGATCTGGGTATACAGAATAGCTAAATTTCATTCAAAGGGACAAATAGAGAATAGATAACAAAAACCATTTGCTGACAGAATGGCAGCATGAATTAAAATGAAAGTTTGTAATTCTGTTCTTAAAAGCATGAAAGAAGTGATTACTTAAGAAACCAGTGCCAGTTAGATTTTCAACCAGATATCTAACAAGCTAGATTATAGATGCCAAGAGCATGACTTTCTATTTACACACTGGGTTTGGTTCAGTCTTGCTTTTGTTCTGGTCAATAAGTTCCAAAAAATACTGTTAGTTCCTTAATCATTTAGAATTTATATGCCCACAAAAGACATAAGCAGAAGTTGTAACATTAATACAATGGATATATAGACAATACATAATTTTATGGTATTAAAATTATGTAATATGTATTATGTAATATGAAGGATCCTTTGATTGTCCCTCATGTAACAGGCATTTTAAGCTACTCTGTGTGGACTTTGTATCTGTGCTGGATAAATCTAGAGTGATCTGCCACATTTAGCCCATTTCAATGGTGGAATTGCAGTGATAATTGTTAACACAGACATTTTCTCATGGCAGGTCACCTGCAAATATTGGATTGACTTCTGATCTTCACTTGTAGGTCTTGTGTCACTTCCAAGCTGGTGTGCCTCTTCCTACCACTGGGAGACAGAAATAAGCAGATACATTTATAGCTGATTATACAAACAAATGGAGCACTGGCACCACTGACCTCAAAGGACAACATGGAGAGAGATATGTCATCAAGAGCATTACAGTTGGTATTAAGTTATGCAGTTACCTCTGTTTCTCCAAGTCTAATGCTTTCATAGTAATTGACTGGTAGGTAATAACTCTGATAGAATGGTAAATAAAGGCCTTTGTAGGCTGCCAGAAATAGTGCACATTAAATTGAGGCACTGCCCTGGCTCAGTGGTAGGGAATCATGGGAACTGTAATTTATTGTGGCACCAGAGCTCTCTGACAGAGAAGGCTCAATGTCTCAGAAAACAACAACAATTTCCATGATTCCCTAGCACTGAGCCAGGGCAGTGCCTCAATTTAAACTGCACTGTTTCTGGCAGTCTGCAAAGGCCCTAAGTCCCTGCAAAAGGGCTTATATTTTTAAATTCATTGCATTTCTCATGCTCTGTGAAGATGTTAGCTGTACCACAGGATCTTTCTTTGAACAAATTCTCATTGGAGAATTAACAATAATTATTAACCTTATTATTATCTTACTATAAGTCTGCAGATCTATTTATCTTAAGGCAGATTAGGGAAATTGCTGAAGAAAAAACATTCTTTCCAGATTTACTGATGCACCAGAAAGAAGGTAAGCAGCACTCAGTCACAGAGAATGCTGTTTACTTTCTTAAAAAGTAATTATGGCAATGGTCATAGCTCATTTTTTAAAGAAAGTAAACAGCATCCACTGTCATTGAGTGCTGCTTACTTTCTTTCTGTTGATCATCTATATGAATTCCAGTACAGTATAGCTGCTTCACAGAGCATGGGAAATGCAAATAACTGTGAATTCTACCTTCTTTGTAGGTATCAGCTCATAGCCAGTGCATTCCATCCAGTGCTAGTTTTATTTTCATTTTTAATTCTATCTATGTATTCTAAAATACTAAAAAATACTTTATGTATTTATGTATCTCCTGAGAGCAGATTCAGGCCCTGATGAAATATTTTCCAGGCCTCTCAGAGTCCTTCAAGCCTTTGTGGGGAAGGGGAAAACACACAGTCGCTGCCACCAGCACCCTGCTCTCACTACCTGTCTTAACTTTACTCTTACTCCACACTCAAAGTCTGTCTCCCCCACATTACATGCCCTTTGGTGGCCAATGTGGGGCAGCCAAGAGATGTTCAGGGTTGTGCTCAAAGCCAGAAGAGTTAGTTAAAAAAACAACTGGGATTGCTGTTTACTCAGGTTGTGGTTGTGTACTGCTGCTTCTCCTTCTTCTCTGGGCAGCCAAAGCCAACATGGGCTGATCGCTGTTGGGTCTCTGTTTCCAGCTACCATCACCATTGTCAGAGATTTTGTGTTTTGCCAGTGGATTCTTCCAATGCCACCCATTTGACCCTCTTGTTCCCTTCCTCCCATGTGTTGGTGTTAAGTCTCCTTTTGCTCATTGGCAGCTTCCTTCCCCTCTCTTAGGCCCCAGTCCCCCTCCTCCTCCTCCTCCTCCTCCTTCTTATTATTATATTTTCTTATATCCCACCTTTCTCCCAATATAGGGACTCAAGGTGGCATTGTATATCATTAGTGTTTTCTTTGAAATCCACTTAATTTTATAACGGTTATCA
>CM034701.1:116302478-116315488 GCA_020142125.1 Phrynosoma platyrhinos | reverse complement strand
CGAGAGGACAAGTCGTCTTCCTCACCTTACCAAGCAGCTTGTCCACGTAATAAATAATACAAAATAATAAAATAACAATGCTACCAAGAAAAACAAAAACATAATTCAAATAGTCAGGTCCTGGGCTTTATTCTGGATCACAAAGCTTGGTACACCACCCCTACATAATTTCTCTAAAGTCAGTGGTTAAGAAGAAGTAGTGATTAACCAACCACTTTGAGAAGCTTAGCTTGACATTTAAAGATGCAGGTGTATATGGAATTTGTATTATGGACAAATATTTCTAATTCTTGCTGCCAGGTGTGAATTTATATTGCATTGGTACACCTGAGAATCGACTGCACTTTGGAGCCAGTTTTACATGGCATGCAAGGGCCTGCAATAGGTTGCATGAGAAACCCAACTCCGTTGCAGTGTGTCCATCCATTCAGACACAATTTCCTGTATAGATAACCATGTTTATTCAGATTGTGTGACTTGATGACCATTGAAGGCATGTTAATTGAAGAAGTAGATGTCTAAAATAATTGGCTGTAATGAGCTAAAATTATTACTGCTAATCAGTATACTTGAAGTTGTCACTTGAAGCTGGCAGCTGGTGGCATTTGTGTTAGTGAAGGTCAGTCTTTAGATTTTAGTCCATAATTTATAGAAGCTATCAAGTTCCTAGACTATATCCCACCAAAAGATTCCAACATCTTGAATAGGCCCTTTAAATTTTAGACTGAATCCCTGAATGGATTTGTTGCTCCACTGACATGGAAGTCAGGAGCTGTTGCTGTGCCACTCGGAAGAGATTTTGCTGTCAGTGGCCAGCATTCAGCTACCACTTTCATAAAATGACAGCTTGTGAAAGAGTCAGTGACAGCAGCATATTTCCTTCATAGATATCACTCTGACTAGACATGGTTAGCAATCAGCCACGTTTGTCTGTGGATAGTGTACATTTTCTTTGGTCTGAGAACCTTTAAATGAACTCCATATATGGATGCATAAAGCTTTTTTCCCCTCTCTTTTTGTCCATTCCCCTGACACCTTATTGAAGATGAAAGGTGATTGGCAGTCTGGCGAAGCAAGGCAAGATTCAGCAATTCATCTTCATTTTCATGGCAGTCTATGTATTTGATTGCCTTAAGTTCCCAAGATAGCTCAGGGATAAAGAATGCAATATTGGGTCTGCTCCTGTAGTCCTGAGCAAGAAAGCAAGAAAGACACTTAATCATAGACTCTGTTTGGGATGACAAAGAAAAAGCAAGAGAATGGATTTTGCTTGATCAAGCTTTTACACAGATGGACACATGCTAGAGGAATCATTTGCCCTTTTCTGGTATATATTGACATTAGCTTAATCAGTTCTTCTACAATTCTGCCATTAGCAAAGAAATTGGTGCTTGCATTGCAGTTGCTGCAGGGATCTGAGAGATGGCCATGCAGCATGGCTTAGTTCAATAATTCCAGGAATATATTGTGAAATAGTTTGGGATAGGATTAAATTTTGAATTTAGTTTCCCCATTACTTTTCTTTCCATCCTACCCCACCTCAGGTAGTCTGCCAATTATTTGTCAGGTAAAAATGTACAAAAGCAGTTGAAGATGCACCAGAGCTATATCACTGTCACTGGAGATTAGTAATACTTACAGATTATACTGTGGTACATTTTTGGATCCCATCTAAATCTCATTTCTTCACACTTACCGAGTGATTATTCCTTTATCCATAACATCAATCCAGTCCAAGAAGAGCAGGGGCAGGCTTTTTTTGAAGTTGCAAAATTTCTCCACCAGATGGTTCTTGGAGCTGATGGAACTGAACATAGTCCTAAGGACTATAACAGGGGTAGGCAACCTTTCCCCTTTAAGGGCCAAGGGACTTCAGCTCCCAGAATCCCAGGATCTATTGGCCAACATGGGACTATTGGCCAACATGGCTGAGGCTTCTGAGAGCTGAAGTCCCTCGGTCCTTAAAGGGGAAAGGTTGCCTACCGCTGGACTATAATCTCAGGACTGAGATCTGTATGGTTGTGTAAGTAATGATATTCATTACCAATAGTTCACAAACCACAGAAGAACTTTAAAAAGGGGGAAGGGAGGAGGAGTCAGTCTTAAAAGTTCTGCTACATTCCTTTTTTTCCCCTCTCCCCTCCCCTTTTCTAATTTTAATGCTGCAAGAGACTAATGCAGCTACTTCTGTGAAAGCAAAAGGTTTTGTGATTTTTGTGTCAGGATGTGTAAACGAACAGAGGAATCTCCCACAGTCATGGGTGGTTCTCTTTTACACTTTCATACCAAGCTCTTTTAGAATAACTCCTTACAGGACAAATTGATATTTGTTGTGTTATGTTCATAGCTTCACAAACATAGACTGTCCTGAAATGATACTGCTGGCAGCAGCGTTGCAAGAACTCGCCTTTGGATGTATGTACCATAATTTCTTCATGTAGAGGTCCTAGGAAGCAAAAGCTTTATTTTTTATTTACAAAAAACTGTATTTTCAAAGGAGACTTTCCAGAGAGACCTAGAAAGGACATAACTTGGTTTCTGTTGACTTTGGTCTTTATACATGGGCACAGTTGCTGTTTGTTCCTGTATTGTAGAGATAGCTAGCATAGCTAATGATTTGAGTGTTGAACTATAACTCTGGAGGGTTTGATTCCCAACTTGGCCATGAAACCCACTAGGTAACCTTAAATAAGGCACATCCTCTCAGCCTCAGGGGAAGGCAATGGCAAACCTCTTTGAACAAATCTTGCCAAGAAAACCCCATGATACGTTTGCCTTTAGGTCACTATGAATCAGAAATGACTTGAAGGCACAAAACAACAGTAACAAGATAATTTTCCAGTTTTAAAAACTTGCTTTAATGGTTTTTTTTTTAGACCTTGGGTTGTATTGTTTGTTTGTTTAATTTTGATGCTATTTTAACTTGTTTTTCATTTTATGTTCATTTAGTATTTTGAAATAATATTTTATAATTTAATTTTTTTCTACATGCTGCCTAGAGAATGTCTTGATAATGGGCACTATAGAAATGGTGTCATAAAATAAATAATAAAATATATAAATGAATTTCACTTTCATGTTTCTTCATACAGTGGTTCCTTTGGATTCATGGCCTTGGCACTCATGGTTTTGATCATTTGTAAGGCCAAGGCCACGGCTCCCTCCCTTACCAGCATCCCCCCCCCCCAATGCTGGGGACTTTAGTCAGAGCCCAGGCCACCAGGGCTTGTAATCAGCCCTGGTAACCATCAGGACTCACTTTCCTAGAAGCGTTCGGGTTCCGGCGTGTGCACGCCCTGCCCCCTTTGCCGCTGCCAATTGACATATCGTATCCCATTGGTTGCGGCGGAGGGGGCAGGGTGTGCACATGCTGGGCCCCGAGCGGTGCTGGGAAAGCGAGTCCTCATGGGTGCTGGGGCCAAGCCCCAGTGGCCCAAGCTCCGATTAAACCAGGGGTAGGCAACCTTTCCCCTTTAAGGGCTGAGGGACTTCAGCTCCCAGAAGCCTCAGCCATGTTGGCCAATAGTCCCATGTTGGCCAATAGCTCCTGGGATTCTGGGAGCTGAAGTCCCTTGGCCCTTAAAGGGGAAAGGTTGCCTACCCCTGGATTAAACTCCCTTGTGCCAGGAGGAAGATGCCAGGAAGGGAGGGAGGGAATTTCACAAATAGTCAAGTCCCATTGTCCCCAATGGCATCATTGGGGACAATGGGACTTGAACATTTGCGAAATTTTGGATTCATGAGGGGTGTGGGGAGAATGTATCCCCTGCAAATCTGGAGGGACCATTGTAGTCCTTTCTGATTTTCAAGGACAATGAAACACAATTGGGGTTCCAATGTAAGGCCAAGGCAGAATGAATAATAATGATGGATAGTAAAGAGCTGGAATCAGTTTAAGTGCAGCTGCATTGAGTTTATCTCTCTCTTGTGCGTGCAAACACACACACACACTCCCAATGCTGGCCATAAATCTTTGAGATGCTAATGTAGATTTACTTATTGGTTTATTGGTCTTGGAAATCCGAACTTCATAATGTCTTATAAGGGGGAAATGTTTATCTGGTGAAAGCACCTGCCTGTGAGCAGATTTTAAATGGGTGCTGAATTCATCTACCTTTTAGAAATGCTGCCCCAGTGCTTCCCGCTTTGGCTTGAAATGTCAACAGTAAAAAACAAACATGATGTACATGTGTAGTTTTTAAGGGGAAAATGTTCTCAGTTGCTCTTCATTTCCAGAAAGAATGTGTGAAATTTCTCCTGTCTTGCCATGACTGGTCCATGAAATTGCTCATCATTTTCTTTAGTTTACTGAAGGTCCCAATTATAAGATCAGGCTCAGGAACTGAGAACTCTGGCTGGCATGGAAATTTAGTTTGGGGATGATTTGCTCAGGTCTGTATGTATGCCTCGCAGGGTGCTAAAGCTACATTTATAGTTAATATTAAGGTTTCATCTGAAGTAAGGAAACCCACTGGCCTTTTGCTATTATCTGTACAAATGAGTAATCTAAGCTCATGGCCCCCTGCTGACCTTCTTGAAGCTGTGCTTGCTTGTGTAATCCCCAACCACAAGTCCAGTGCACAGTTCTACTTGTGTGAAGCAACTGCCTTAAGAAAAAATAATAGGGAAAAAGAAGGGAAAGTGAGCTAGCAGTTTTATAGAGAAACCTAACACCTTACTATGGGTGAACAAAATAAATAAATTACATTTTGTGATGCCAGTCATTTTGCCAAAGTGAAATGTGAAAAATGGAGGTGAAAATTCTAAAAATTTTAGGTGCTGGAGAAATCGGACTGTTGTGTTGAAGTTCAGTGACTTTAGTTTTGGCAGCTTGGAACAGCAGGTTATTTAACTGAATTATTGCTGCTGTTTTTTGTGCCTTCAAGTCATTTCTGACTTATGGCGATCCTATCATGGGGTTTTCTTGGCAAGATTTGTTCAGAGGGGGTTTGCCTTAGGACTACATAAATCCTCTGGAAAGGTACAAGATGAGGCCTCCTTATAACTGAGTTGTTCACTGCATCTTAAGGAAACTATTTAGATGCTGATGCCAACAATCTTCAGGTGTTCCCAAACATACGTTTTTCTGCAGAACTGAATACACTTTTCCTATTAAACTTCACATTCCAGTGGGCTTCCCCATGGGCTTCCCCATGTTCATTTTTGATACTTTTTAAAAATGGATTGTGGCCATTATTCAGACTTTCTGGACAGAGCTAAGACTAGCCTTTCATGTGGGGGTTTACAAAGCATTGGTGACTCATCTGGTACAAGGAATGGTGTTTCAGACTGTTGGTGATTTGGCTGGGGAAAAATTGATTTTCCATATAGTTTCCCTTGCTTAGCCTCCTTCTGCTTCCACTGTTACCTGTCCTGTACCCATGAAACTTTTTCAAAAAGGTTCATTTTAATTCTTAATTCTGACTATTTGGTCCATTCAGAAATAAGAATAAGTATTAGCAAATGTTCTAAACTTCTTCCTGTGCCATAGCCCATGTTTGACTCTCCTTGGGAAACTGGCATTATTGTGGTTATAGTGCAGAAGTGCTGTGGGCCCAGAACAAAAGGTACACTTGCAGTTGATTTTAGAAGACATACACATTTGTGTATCATAACATTGGGGGTGGGTGGGTTAAAAGTAAAGGAACTGGCTACTTTTCTTGTGCCGCACAAGACTGTTGTATTTGTGTCATAATCTGGCTTTTATTATCTACACAGAAATTAGATACACAATTACATGTATTGCTAGGTTTTATGAGTTACTAGTAATCTAGCACTAAATTTACTGGCTTAATGTTCTTCTTCTTCTTCTTCTTCTTCTTCTTCTTCTTCTTCTTCTTCTTCTTCTTTTTGTGTTTCTTAATCATTTCTGACTTAAAGTGACCCGAAGGTAAACCTATCATAGGGTTTTATTGGCAAGATTTGTTCAGAGAGGGTTTTCCTTGGCCTCCTTCTGAGGCTGAGGGAGTGTGACTTGCTCAAGGTCCCTCATTGGGTTTTCTTGGCTAAATGGAGTTTCAAACCCTGTTTTCCAGAGTCATAGTGGAATGCTCAAATCACTACATCAGAGTGAAAATTCCTGCTAGCTCAGCTGTGCTCTGTTACAATGTTTTCACATGCATTTGTGCACAAGGTTGTACACTGGTTGTGCCCAACTTCTTGCAGAATTGGTTGCACAACCGCTTTGCAACAAGGATTGTATCAGATGTAACCCTTGTGCCAATCCTGGAAATATGCAACTCCTACTACAGTGGGCACAACTGGATAAAGGTCATTATGTCTTATTGTAAAATTACTTCACATTGCATACAGAGGTTTACCTACTGTGATGTTTTCTATAGCAGTGTATTTTAGTCCACTTGCAAGCCAAAAGCAGAAGAATTCACCTTGTTTTTTAACCAGGGTTGATTTCTTTAGCCATGTTAGCTTTCTGCCTATGAATGATTTGGCTTTGCTCAGCTTTTCAAATGTAGGTCTGTCTTTCTCATTTTCTCAAAAGAAAATGGGATCGGGGAGGGAAGTTATCTGCTTCTGAGGTCTAGTTTGTCTTTTCAATTCATTGCTTACTTTGGATGTGCTTATAAGAACGGAGACGTTCCAACCTCATAGGAAAGCCACCACATGGAGCACTGCAGTGCCTGGGCAAACTTTAAAAGGGAAATCTCCCAAGAGTGAGATTTCTGAGTCATCCAATCACCCCACCAATACATTGTTCCCAGGACCATAGATCCTGGCCTCCATCAAGTTATGAAAGCAGTGTTACTCAAACTTTTTACCCTTGGGACCATCTTTTACATCTATACACAGATGTTATGGTCCCCCCTTCTTGTACTATATGAATAAAAATATTTGTTTATTTAATGTGTGTATTTTCATTCTCACATTCACATATATTCATATTTTAACATTTTATTAGGAAGTACAGTCAGCCCTTTACCTTCATGGGGGTTAAGGGAACAAGACCCTTGCAAATGTGGAAAACCCACAAATAACCTGCCCCCCCCCCCCCCCCCCGTGACAGCCATTTCCAGGGTGGGAGGGGCTCAAGAAATGGAGCATTCCCTTCCTCTGGCCTCTGCTGCGCTGGAAAGGCTTGGGAGATATGTTTCCCAAACCTTTCCAGGGTGGGAAGAGTTTGGAGTTTAACATTAGTGAATAATCAAAACCGTGAATGTCAAACCCGCAAATGTGGAGGGCCAACTGTAACATCATTCAAAGCAGAACAGTTTTGTTTTAAGTACATTCAATATTTAGATCATGTATGTGCTAATTTTACACATAGAAAGGTTTGGGAGGAGGAGGAGGAGGAATGATCAGGGCCTCCATGTTTCACACTCCCCTTGAACAACCCTTGTAACCCTCCTTAGGGTTCCTGCCCCATTGTTTGAAGATTACTGTGCCAAAGTATTTTTTATTTAGCTATGGAGCTTTTAGTTTTGGTTAAATTGTCTCCTTTTACTGATTATCTTTTGGCTACTATTGTTCTATACACATTTATTGTGCATTTTACCTAGATGTTACTGTGCATTTTTCTTGCTTTGTTATGAGCCCCTTTGTGGGCTGTATTTACAATCAAAACTCAAGATACAAATAATTATGTACAATAAATAACTGCAACAAAAGGTTTTATTCATTAAGCAATCTTTGTCTTCATCCTTACTATTCTTGTATTTAAACTGGAAGTCTCTATAGCAGGTTTTTCCCCCCTCTTTTTAAAAACTGTGGAGAGTATTAATTTGTCTCATATGTAACGTTCATTCTGTCTCAATCTGAAGAGTTGTGAGCATTTTTACATGACACTGCACCCTCTCTGGAAAGCATCCTTTATGTGTGCTGTTGATGAGGGCCTGAAGCAGGCAAGGAACATTTTAGAATCAAATTTACATTCTGGTTTCTTGCCAATACCAGTTTTGCATTTCAGAGATGCAGGGAGATGCAAAAACCACTTTAGCTATTCTTTGTGAAAATGGTCTATAACTGTGACCAAATATGGCATGTGCCACAAGGATATGGCTGAGTCATCTTTACATGTGTGATACAGGAAATTGTGTGCTGTGAAAGAACAAAAGAAAATACATTTTGTAGAGAGGAAAAGTAGCATAGCTACCTCTACCACTTACACTGTTTTCTTCTGAGGTGAAGTTATTTTTACTGAGTAGTGGGTGTGGGGAAAAGTGAAATGATTTCTCACGTAGCAGCTCCATTTCAGCCCAGTGAGAGATGTTCTATATATAGCATTATTCTTATGGCAGTGCTTAAATTCTCCCACCAAGCCTTATTTTCACTACAGGTACAGGACACGTGATTGTGTTGAAAGAGGTGTGAAGCTTGGAATAATGTGTGTTTAAATTAGATGTGCAGCACTTGAGCTTTGCTGAAACAGAAACATGCTAATCCCTGGAGTTTTAAAGATCAGTAAAGGAAAAACAGGTGTCTGTTTCCTCTTCTCTCTTTGTCAAAGGAGGAAATACAAACCACTGTGGAATTAATGGGTTTTGGATTAGTTGACTGTGTAGGGGCTCCCTAAGGGGAAGATGCAGTATGAGACACTGAAGATGGTGGCAAAGAATCATTTGGGCAGACTGTCTGAGAAAGCCTTAAACCTGGAGACATGTTTGTCATTTAAATCTAAAGTACATTTCCTCTCACCATGGTGACTGTGAATGTGATGAGTGGCAAGTCTTTCTTCCAGATCTGAAGTTGCAGAGATTGTCCCAGCAATTAATTCCACAGTGAGCAATTACTCCTTGCTCCATGTTGTGAGGGGAGGGCTCAGGGCTATTTTACAATGCTGGTGGCCCAAGACACACATGTGGCCCATTCACACTACACGTTATTGCTATTATTCCACTTTAATGGTCATGATTCCATCCTGTGAAATACTGAAGTTAGTAATCTGTTTGCCCCTGATGTTGCCAGGGAAGGTTTGTAGCAGGGTTGTAACTTGTTAAACTGAATGTGATTATAGCTCCTAATGGGCCCAAGAACACTTTGAGGGAGATGCCAGATGTGGGGCTGATGCACATGCTCCACCTGCCTGCCGTGCATAACATTTCAGAAAGCTAACTGGAGACTTTCATGAACCCCTTACATCATGGTGGAATCCATGTATAATCCCTCTGATACCTTTAGAAGGCTTTCAGGAGAAACAATTGTCTAGCCTTCTTTCTTCTTTCTGAAATTCTCCCTTTACTGCTGGAAAATGAAGCTTGGGACCCATTCACACTGCGGAAATAACCCAGTGTGAAACCGGATTATTTCCATGATGTTCACATTGGTTCCAAATGCACCCGGCGCAGTTTGTGGGAGGGCTGGTATTTTGCAACGGGTACCTAACCACATGTTTCTTTTAGGGCCAGAGCAATCCAGATCTTTGGTAGTGCGAATGTACTACCGAATTGATCTGGATCGCTGGAATCATTCCTGGCCATGAGGTGCCACCATGCTTGATGTGAAGCAGAACCAGTGTGAATGCTAGACCACATTAAAATGCCTTGGAGAGATTCAATCATGGTAAACATAGTAGGAACATTGATTTGATATCACATCACTGTGGAGATTCGCATCTCCTCAGTACAAAAAAGTAAGTGTGAATGCCCTTGACTTACTTTTTACAAATAGTTATACTGTGAGGTATCTGATAAGGGAACTTCTCCTGTGGTATCATGCATCATTTCCATTATCTTATATGAAATGATTATTGGAATTTCTGCCATTAAAATTTCCCACATACACTATCTGTAATGCATAATGGACTAGATATCTGAATGAGGGAGTGGGGGGAAGGAGGAAAATATCCCATAAAACCGCTGAGTGCCTTGTAAGTTATAAATATCAAGCTTTGGGACATTATGATCATATTATATTAAGAGAATACTTGTCTTAGGCTGTGAAATCTGAGTTCTGTCCTCCTTTCCATCCTTTCTGTACATTTGATACAAAGGTTTCTTTTAAAATCATGCCTATGTCTTCAAAGTGCCCCTGTGTGTAGTGTATTAAATAACATACTGACAAAAGGAAAGGCCAAGGCAGTAGAAGCTTTCTACATGTCAAATGGACTTTAGAAGTTTGAAGGAAAACAATGCATGTGTTTTTTAAAACAACAAAAAATCCACAAAAGACAATATAAAAATCCTGCAGGAATGAAGGGATTGCAAATGTTCTTTTGTCTTGATGGCAGCATATGTTGGCTTGCAGAGAGCAGCATGGGCACATAAGCACATGTTAGAGTCAGAACTACCCTCTTGCTTGCTAAACTTGAACCCAAAGGTGTGGGAGCAAGCAATGAGCCTCTGTTGCAAGAAGTGAACCAAGCAAAGGTTATGTGAGGCCAAATTAGATGCTAAATGAATTATAAGTTTGCAATCAAGTGTCTAACTTTTAAGCTGTGAAGGGGACACAGGCATAGAGTGGAAGATAGATCTGAAAATGATTCTGCAATGTTACATCATAAAATTAGTTCTGTGCTTAAGATATTATTAGTTCTGCCCTTAGAATATTTGACTTCTTAATCCCCCTGTCGTCTTCACTGTAAATAATGGTTTTAGGTTATTGTTTTTGTGTTAATGCACTATACTCATCCCTCCCCATTTATGGCTTTGACTTTTGTGGATTTGATTATTCATGTGTTTTATTAATATGTTATCTCTAGGAATATCTAGGTCCTCCAGTGCAACTCTGTGGTCAACTTTAACAAAAAGTTGCACTGAGACACCTAGAGATTCCTAGAGAACACTCCACTAGGCATTTATAGCTCCTCCAGCACAATTCTGTGGTAAATGTTTGGCAACTGCTGACCATAGAGTTGCACTGGAGGACCTAGAGATTCCTAGAGAGATGTTCTCTCAGGTAAAAAATACAGTGTTTTTATCATTTACATTTTTTTTTCACATTCACAGAGGTCCTGTGCCTCTAATCCCAGCAAATGTGGAGGGACAAGTGTACTGCCTTTTGGTTGTTTCCTATTGACAATTCCATTTGCATTGACCTAACATTGTATTTTGTAATTTCCAGAAACATATTTACATCATCTTACTGTTTTCCACCATATTTGGAATATTATTGCTATGACAGATGGAGAAATTAATGTATATTTCTGGGTTAATGGCATATAATCAAAATGTGCTTAGTTTGTAAGCAGTTTTGCTTGTGTAGTGAAATCCTATTCTTACCCACACACAAGAATTGAATTAATAATTCTTCTGACTGGGAGCTTTTCCATTCTAAATATTTCTTCTGTTTTAGAAAGTCAGATATGATGAAAAGTGCTTTTACCATAATGCTCCTCAGGCTATCTGATGTGGAAGACTGGCAATTATTCCCTCTTCCCCATGTGCCAGCACCAGCACTATATTTGTGGTCCATTTGCTACAATTGTTGCTTTCTGTCCTCAAACCTGCCAATGGCTTAGAAACTGTCACTAGTTCAGGATCAACCACTTTTGAATAACATTAGTTTAGAAGATTTGTTATTTATTTATGTATGCACTAGTGTATTTTATTTATATTAGTGGATTATGTTCTGTTTTTGAGTTAAGTGCTGATCCTCTGATACTATATAGTGGAGGTGATTGGGATAAAGTGAAGGTTTCTTTTGTTCACATAGAAAAGTTGCTCTTCACCAATGGTGCTTGTCTACCATTTTGCCAGCAGAGTGTATGACAGGAGGATAGTTACTGCCAGTAGTGTTACAGGTGGCCACTGTAGCTGGCATAAAATTCTGAAACATGGCATTCTGGGGAGTGGATAGGGCAAGAATAAGATAGCATTAGATAAGAAAATGAGAAAAACCTTGTCGTATCAGATCAAAAACATGTCTAGTGTGGCATTACATTCAAACCATAGGCAACCAATGGCCTGTGGAAAGCCCACTAGTAGAATCTGAGTACAGCTGCAGCTTTTGTCTCATATTCCCTACAGACTATGGTATACAGAGTAAAACTCCTTCTGATACTGTTGATACATGATGGTCTCAACCTATTAGCCATTGCTCACCCTAGAATCTCTGTCAATTCATCTAATCCCCTTTTCAAGCCATCTGAGTTGGCAGCCATCACTGCATCTTGTGGCTGTGAATTCCACTTTGAAACTATGTGCTTCGTAAAGAAGTTATTTCTTTTGAATCTTCTTGCCCAAAAGTTGCCCTGTTCTGCTGAGACAGGCCCAGTCCAGAGCAAATTTTCCCCATGGTGTGTGCTTTTAGTGGAGAATATGTAAAATACAACAAAATGGCAGGCTGGAAAGACTACAGAAACTTCCCCCATGCACCTTGGCCAGTGTAAACCAATTGTGTCCCAGGATGTAGCAGGAAATCCACTACTTTGATCCTTTCTCACCTGAGAGGAGACTACCATGGATTAATGGCTTAACTATAATTATTACTGTAAAGATATTTATTCCTGTTTTGGTTGTTGCTTTCAAGTTTGTTCCAACTTGTAGTGGCCCTGTTCCCTAGAGCTTTCTTAGCATGATTTATTCAGAGGTTTGCCACTGCCTTCCTCTTAGGCTGAAAGAGTGTGACTTCCCAAAGGTTACCCACTGGGTTTCCATGTCTGAAGGGGATTCATACCCTGGTCTTCCTACATCCTAGTCCAGCACTGAAACTACTGAAGTGCTATGACTCTATTCCTTCCTGTGCTGTATCATAAATAAATGAAGTCTAAACCACCCTGCCCACTACAAAACCTTCTGTGTTTTTCATTTATACAGCAAGATCAAAACCTCTCAATCATGTTCTGATTCCATAAACTAAGGACCCTTTCATGTTGTACAATTACAGTACTGTGATTCCACTTTAACTGCCATGGTACCATCCTAAGGAATCCTGTGATTTGTAGTTTGTTGAGCCATTACAGCGCCCAGGCTGAGAATCCCAAATGCCCATGGGTCAACCCCAAGATTCCATGGGATGGACCTATTATTATTATTATCCTGCCCTTCTCCCAGGACTGATACTTAGGGCAGCTTACAACATTAAAAAAACACCATGCAGTTAAAAACATACAAAAATAG
>CM034701.1:116285408-116297268 GCA_020142125.1 Phrynosoma platyrhinos | reverse complement strand
TCCCTCTGTGAGCCACAAGCAAGATGTGCGATGGAGTGGCAGGACAGGCAGGGCAGAGGAGGGCAGACTAGCCCAGGATGGCGAGGGAGGAAGGGAGGCCCTCCCAGAAACACCGCGCCCCGGCCCACTTCCTCTGCCTCTTCCCCCAGGCCAAGCCACTGCTGCCACTGCCGCCGCCTCCTCCCTGATCTTGCTGAGGGTCTTGCCCAGCGTGGTGAGTGCATTGAGGGGCAGGAGGAGGGAGACAAAATGGCAGCCAGGCTGAGCAGGGTCCTCTAACCTGGCTCTCCTCTCTTCCCGGCGTATAAGACGACCCCCGACTTTTTAGAAGATTTTCTGGGGTTAAAAAGTCATCTTATATGCCATAAAATATGGGACATATTTCTTCAAAGATACATGCAGTTGGGTTAAATGGGATGCATCTGCAAATATTGTGCATAGGATTTCATCTTTCATCTAATGAAGTCATAAATCAAGGGTAAAAATTGTAATCAATGGTGAGGAATGCTGGGAGTTGCAATCCAATAACACCTGGAAGAGGCACATGATTCCTAACCCACAGTTCCCATTCTAAATAAAGATACTACAGTCATTTATTTCAAAGTGAGTCCAGATTAAGGGATTTGTTGATTAAATTGGTGCTATGAAATGTGTTCTTTACCAGAATCAATTATTTAAAAATATAACACTTTAATTTTAAATCCTCTTTGAATGCCTTAGTAAGCCTGGAATGCAATTCTCACTCCAGCTCTGTGTCATCAGCATATTGAAATGTAACTTGTTTACTACTTGATTGCTAAATTGCATTTTGCATCTCTGAGACACAATTTCCCTCCAGTAACATTCCTTTTCTTCTGGTAATTAAAGTCAGTGATAAGGCTACCTGTTATAGTGCACTGGAACCTCCCTTTAAGAGCAAGCGGATAGTATTATAGAAACACCATTCTACTCACAAGAGTTGAGGTTGCTCACCATTTCCTGTAAAAGGGGGAAAGAGCACTTTTTTATCTTGGGAACCATAAAAGGAAAAGAAGAAATGAAAATTGCATTATAAAATTTATAGAAAGATTGAATGGGCTATATTACTTGTTAAAGGACATTTTCTAGCCTTTCTTAAGTTTCAGACTTATAAAAAGTCATTTAATTTCTTCTTTTTCTTCTTGTATCTTATATGACTCTCTTCATTCTCATAAAGTTGTTGCTGAGGGGTGAAATGCAATGAATTATTTTGTGGTATAAACAGTAGTTGTTGTGTTAAAAAGTTCATCAGCTTCTATAACACAATAAATAATACCAAGAAAATAAAAGTTTGTACCCCTCAAGTGTGCCTCTATATAAGGCAGCTATCTTTTTTATAGGGCCTATAAGTCACCTAAGAAAAGGCTGAAGAGTCCTCAGGTGGGAACCAACATAGACAAAGGATTTAACCTCTTACACACCAGTGTGATTGTTACCAGTGATAACAGTAACAAAATGTTCCCTTTTCCTACACCGTTCTGTTCATGCATTTTTCTTCTGCATCAATTAAAGGTCTGTTTGCCATAAGGCCTGAACAGACTGCCAGAAATAATCCAGTTTGAGACCATTTTAACTGTCCTAGCTCAATGCCAGAGAATCAAGGGAATTGTAGTTTTTTTTTTCTGAGACATTGAGCCTTCTCTGTCAGAGAACTCTGGTGCTACAATAAACTAGATTTTCCATGATTCCCTAGAACTGAGCCAGGGCAGTTAAAGTGCACTCAAGCTGCATTATTTCTGGCAGTCTGTAAAGGCCATAAGAACTCTATATTGGGACCAATTTAAATGTGCCTAGAATGCCACATTTAAGTGTATAAGCAAAGAAAAATCTTGTTCAGTATTCCAGATGCCTAGTGCTTTGTTTAAACCAGCATGAATAACCTGTATATGGTGCATTGCCATGCCAGCAATTTGTGGCCCAGGTTGTGCTGGCAGGCTTACATGCCAAGAGCCTAGGTTAAACATTAAGGTGATTTAGCAGAATGTGTGAATTTGTCTTGCTTGTTTGGCATCATTTTTTCAGTCAGATCTTGGAGTGAGCAGTTGAAGTGCTTAATAAGATGATAACTCACTGATAACATCTGCAGCTGTTCATCCTGGGGAAAAACAGGTTGACATGCTTTATTTGCCTGCATTTTTAGAAATATGGAAGAAGGGCATTGCAGTGTATAATGCAGATTGTTAGAACTGTACAAGGAATCAAATAACCTGGAAACCAGATGGAGCCCCTTATTACCAGTTCTCAGTCCATACTATAAAGGCTAAAGATGTGTGAAATGTATTCATACAATAATAGAGGTGAAAGGGACTTCAATCATCTAATCTAGGGTTTCTCAGCCAGGCAACCTCCAGATGTTTTGGACTGCAGCTCCAATAATCCTTGGCCATTGGCCATACTGGCTGGTTCTTATGGGAGTTCATGTTCAAAATATATTAAGACCACTAGGTTGGGGAAAGTTAGTTTGCTCCGATCCCCATCGGATGTAGTTAAGCTACTGCTATGCTTTCCCTGACAGGTGGCTATCCACCTCTTGCTTTAAAAACTCTTGACAGAAAATGTTCTGCATTGTATATGTGTACAGTGCTTATGTACAAAAGTGGATACGTGGGTTTTGAATTCAAGGTTAGAATCATTGTTACTTTTGCATTGTTACACATTGAAAACTCAGTCTAACAATACTGTGCAGTTCAGAGGCAGGGAGCATGTAATGAACACAGTAGAGAGATTCGGAAGGAGTGGGGAGTGGAAACAGAGTAGAACAAGGATGGAGTAGGCCTCCTCCTCCAACACACCCGCCTTGAGAGTGAGAACTGAATGTTGTGTTTGTGCCATATGGATCTTCACTGTAATGCGTGATGCAGGCTTTTCTGTCACAGATCAGCTAATTTCTTTTATTGTGATCACACTGGTTGCCGCTGAATATTCTGTTGAAACCATCAGTCTTGCCCTGTAGTGAGCATCATTTTTCAGCCGTTTACCTGGTGGAATGCTTTATGCAATTTGGAAAAAAAAAATGAGGACAAGCCACACTTGTTAATGACTATAAACCACGTTTTATTAGGGCGAATATGATAATGCTATTCCACCCCATTTCCCAGATCCTCATCAAGAGAGAAGTGAAGTAATAACAAATGGTGTTTGTTCTGGACTTGTTTTCTTTATTTCTGATGTGTTTTGCAAGTTGTTCCAATTTGATTTTAGTCACGCTTTGCTTGGTGCAAAAAATAAAGGAAAAAAAAGGGGGGAAGGGTAAAGAATTACAACAACAAGGAGATTCAACTTCTGTTGCTAGTTCATTTGTGAGACATTAAGGACAGTGCCTTGCAGAAGTATTCACCTTCACTTTTTTTGACTTTTCCATATTTTGTTGTGTTATGATTTGGAAATGGTATGGATTTCATTGGCATTGTTAGCACTTGATATACACAAGAAACTTAACATAGAATGGGCACTGTGAAGGTGCATAGAATTAAGTAAAGCAAAACAATGTGGCTTTTCTATTTCTCCTGCCATAAATGTAGAAGGTTTTGAAACAGCCCCATATTTTGTGCTCTACACCACACTGTGACACAAAGAGAGCATTGAGCACTTCATCCCACAAGCTCAGAAGGGCAGTTACCCAAATCCTGAAATCCAGAACACCGAAGAGAAAGCTGACAATTGAGAGAAAGCCACTTCATGATAAGACCCTTTTGGCTCTGTAAAAATATAAATTTAAAACGTACATTAAATCCTAATGGCAGATTGTGTGCCTCTTCGGTTCTGCTGGAAATGCAACATTGCAGTTGATCAGGCAGGGCACTGAGAAGAAATACACTGAACATATGCTAGTGTCTATGTTCAGTGTGTGGAAGGAAACAATTGTTTCAATAAATTCTAAAGCCACCTCTGCCACTGCTTATATAAGAAAGTCAATAATGTTCTTTAGATTACCAAGAAGTGCAGGTACAATAAATTTATTTTCCAAATGTGTAAGCTTAAAAATCAGTCAGGCCAGCTCAGGAGCCTAGTCTCTTATCAGCATCACCTGTGAAACAACAACACTTTCCAGGTTTGGTATTCTTATTTTGAGGCAAATACAATGACACAGGGGATAAAGGAAGCACAATATTTATCACAGATGTGGGGGCCATTTGAAGTTAACATGGAGAAGTCCCTAAACTTTGTTTGAGGCCTTCAATCCAAAGCAAAGCAAAGCAGCTTCATTTATATACCGCTTCATACCACGTTATGGGGTGTCTAAGCGGTTTACAACTGTAAGCTCATTGCCCCCCAACAGCTAGGTACTAATTTAAGTGACCGCGGAAGGATGCAGGCCTGAGTCTAGCCTGAGCCCTGGCTAGTATTGAACTCGCAACCTTGTGGTCTATGAGTGAGTGGCTGCAGTACAGGCATTTAACCACTGCGCCACCAGGGCTCCACTACTAAAGCAATGAAAAATAATAACTTTGTAAAATTTAAAAGGGGAGAACAATGGTATACAGCCTTCTGAAATTAATAAAAATTGTTGCAGTTCACATCCACCATCTCATAACCAGCTTGGAGAACTGCTGCAATTCAGTTTTCTTTAAATTATTGACTTTTCATCCACAATTACCCCAGTACAACAACAAATCTGGGGTGCACTTTAAGCTTAAATTTATCTTCATGTTCTTCTATTGCATAGTCTAAAATGGGCATGAAAGAGTTATGTTGTGCTTAGTATAGACAAAGTTGTTGCTAGATCTCAATTTAATATTTATCCCAGCATGCTAGTACATCTCAGGCTTTCCTGAGAAAACATAGCCATGAGATTTCGTGGGGGCAGGGAACAGCTTTTCATTGGACCTTCTTGGGGGAAATTGTTGTTAGCTTGTGTTCAAAAGAGATTTCTTAGTCTAACTTTTTGGGACACTGCACATAACTCTACTGCTTGCAACCATTCTTTGCCTGCTCTTGGAGTGAGGAATGCCTACACAATGTCAAAAAACTTGTTATGTCCAGGGTACAGCTTAACATGGTGGTGCTGGGCTACCACAGCAGATGGGTTTTCTTTGCTATAAAACACCTGCTGCATCCATGGATCACCAATAAATGTTCTTTTACATGAGTGGCTTTATCTTATCTCAATCATTGCTGGATTCATTTTGGTGTGGTGGCCCTGCTCAAACCCCAAATCAACATATCCCTCCTAATATCACAAAACTATTCTCGTAAATTTTGCCCCCTCCATATTTTTCCAGAATATTTTTCCAGAATATTTTTCCTAGCAGAGATCATGATTTCCAATGCATTGATAATTATGTACTGAAAAGGACACCCATAGGCTATCTTTAATTATTCCAGTTGTGAATACAAGAGGCTGTTTAAAGGGTATTGTTAGTGTGGGCTAGTTATCTCTTGAGCAAGCACTTTGCCAGATATTCCCACATTGAAGGTAAAAAGATAGATGGAGAGATGAATTATCCTTATCAAAACAAAGAGAGACGAACAGTATTATCTGGTCCCAAGAGAAGGTGCCAACTGTGGATTGATTTAAAGAGGACATATATGCAGGATTACAGCAAAGAATATCAAGGTTTGCCAGCCATTTGTGAGCTAAAGAGGCTGTTTTTGCAGCTCAAGCCATCCACATCTCAGTAATACTCTACCCTCCATGATTCTTTCATAAGAAGTTTATTATTATGGCTTTGGGGTATAAACGAAAAGGCCATACCAGTGTCAGAAGAAATGAAATCCGTACAAGATGCTAGAGATTTAATGACTAAATCAGCCTTCCAGCACAATGTTTCATTTGAGTTTATCCCAATGAGCCTAAACAGTTAGGCTGACAGATGATACACATAGGTCATTACCACATGTACAGGTCCAGTAGCAGTCAGTGTAGCTGGTAGTCAATCACAAAGGGAGGTTTAATGAAAGGTTTAAGAATATCACATACACTACAGCACAAGGGTCACTTGAACTAAATAGTAGACTACCTTTGTATTTATTCATTTTGTCTATCCACATGTTTTCCAAAATTAAAAACAATATTTCTCACACTTGCATTATAGATAATATGCCCTGTTAGGTCAGTGAAAAAGCATATCTAAGTTCAGCATTCTGTTTCCAGTATTGGTCAGAGCTTGGCAAAGTATCCACAATAATCAACAGAGTTCAGAGTGTTGTTGTTCAACAACAATAATAATAGCAGCAACAACAATAATGACAACAACAACAACAACAACAACAATGTTTTTGTGGTTCAAAAAGTAACTAAAAAGTAAGATTTCACAGTGGCCTATGGACTGCTGGATTAAAAGAGATAGTGGGTCATATGCCAAAGCACATTCTCAAGCTGCCATACATTTGTGATTTATGTGTCACTCTAGCCTCTTCTATAAAATGTGCAAAACAGTAATGATGCAGTTCAAGATAGGGTTGTAAAGGAAAATTATGTATCTTAATGCCAGTAGCATCAAATTTTATGAACTTTCATGTTAATATAAGCCAAGGCCATGATTCTGTATTATAGCCACATGCATAGACAGAGGAGGAATGGGCGAGCAGCTAAAAATGTCTAGGGGTTTCTTTTCTTTTTAATTTCAGTAAATCAGATGGTTGAACAAGGGGCCGGTGTACATGTATGAGTATTATGCAAATTTTCACGCATTCAGATCAACACTAAATTGTCTTCACTTTCCTGTGCAAATTTGCACCTATTTGCCCTCCCTCTGCCGAAAATGTGTAGCCATGTGAGTCCATGTGAAGTGGCCAGTCAGCCACATGTTCAGTAATGCACATCCTTGTGGATGCTCTGGTAAAAACCACAATTACTTTCCCTGTGGCATTTATGGAGGTTCCCCCCCTCAAAATTACGAATCCCTCAAAATCTTGCATGGTTAGATCTCAGTCTATTCAAACGGAACAAGGAGTATTTTAATCATGAAGACAAGCCCAACGTTGCTTTAAAAAGAAAAGTGGCTTTCTCATTCTGCTGGGTAAATGACTGCACCCAAAATTTCCATAACACCTGGACAGGGACATTTCCTTTATCTGTACATATGAGTGTATAAAGCTGTATTCTAAGAGAGCTCTCTTGGTAATTAATGATTTTGTCCTTATAGTTATCTAATAGCACACAACAACAGCAACACTTCACTGTTAGCAGCCTGTTCCCTGGGTTTTCTCATATTTGCACAGGTAAATTAGTATTGCCACCAACTCCAACTTTTTCTAAAGCAAAATTTGAAGTATGGTTGTGAAATCCTAAGGTGAAATATCAGAAAGAGTTTTCTCAGGACACTCAGATGGTTTAAAGAAGCCTTGTGATACTTCTCAGGAGGATTTCACATTTCCCTTGAGATATGTGAAAATCTCCCAGTCGTGTATTTGTCCTGTAGATATGGTTAAGGCTCTTAAGTATAGCATACCTCACTATGTATCAAAAGGATCTTATAGTACCTTTGAGAGTAAAAGAAAGAAAGAAGTTGATTGGAATATTGTGTCCAGTTCTGGGTACCACAATTCAAAAAGGATGTTGAAAAACTAGAGCATGTCCAGAGGAGGGTGACTAAAATGGTGAAGGGTCTGGAAACCATGCCATATGAGGAACGACTTAGGGAACTAGGTATGTTTAGCCTGGAGAAGAGACGGTTAAGAGCTCTTTAAATATTTGAAGGGATGTCATACTGAGGAGGGTGCTAGCTTGTTTTCTGCTGCTCCAGAGAACAGGACCCGGAACAATGAATGCAAGCTACAGGCAAAGAGATTCCACCTGAACATTACTTGAGTGTTCGGGAGTGGAACACACTCCCTTGGAGTGTGGTGGAGTCTCCTTCTTTGTAGGTTTAAACAGAGGCTGGATGGCCATCTGTCGGGGATGCTTTGATTTTGAGTTCCTGCATGGCAAGGGGGTTGGACTAGAGAGCCTTTGTGGTCTCTTCCAGCTCTATGATTCTATCCTATGATTCTATGACTTTAGCTTTAAGTTTTCATTGGGGGGAAGCAGACGGCACAAACCACCATCTTCAGGAAAAGGAAGGGGAGGAGCAGCTGCATGCTGGGCACCCCAACCCCTTCCCAAAGACGTCGTTGGAGCGCCAGACCCTCCACACGTCCGGTGCTCTGAGGATGCCTATCTGCTGCAGAGTCCACACACGCTGCAGCGGAAAAGGCACTGAAGGTGCGCCAGCAGCCTTTTGCGGTACACCTTCGGAGATTTGTGGAAGGAGCGCTATTTTAGTGCTCCTTCCTGGGGCGGCGAAGCTGCGCCGCGGGGCCGAGGAATGCTGATGCCTCGGTCCCGATCTGCAGCTTCCCGGGGCGGCCCCGTGCTGCCCATCTGCTTAGGCCCATAGACTTTAGTCTACATTGCATCTGAGGAAGCAGATTAAAATTTACAAAAGCTTATGGGCTCAGGATGTTGGTAAATCAATTCTTTTTGAGGAATGGGAGAAAAATTGGAAAAGGAGATTGAAATACACATTGAATTATGATATAAAAGAAAATTACTACAAAATGCAATACAGGTGGTATTTAACACCAGAGAAAATATCTAAGATATATAAAATTAGTAAAACTGAATGTTGGAACTGTATGGAAAATAATGGTACTTATATGCATATGTGGTGGGAATGTAAAAGAATGAAAGAATATTGGACAAATATATATGTAAATAGGGAAAATCTAAAATGTTAGGATGAGGATGGAACCCACCACATATTTACTGGGAATGATAGATGAGGAAAACGAAAAGAAATTTGGCAAAATTATATTTCACGTGATATATGGAGCAAGATCTGTAATTGCATGGAAAATTAAATGGAAAAGTAAAGAAGCACCAACATTAGAAGAATGGCTGTTCGAATTATATGATATAATGGAGATGGATAAGCTCATGTGTCTGTTGAGAGATCAAACGAGGAATAGATTTGAAAGAGATTGCTTCCCCCCTCCCCCCGGTCATGACATTTCTTACACAAAAATGGGGAGAAAATAGTGTGATAGTTCTTAAGGAATAAAAAAGAAATAGAAATATGATATAGAGAAAAATAAGCTATAAGTAACAGTAAGAATAATAACGCTCGGTCTCAGAAAGTATGTTAGAAATGTCCAGGTCCTGTATGCAGTGTTGAAATGGGTAAAGAGAAATGATATAATAGATGTAAATTAAAGTGTAATATAGAATGATCTATTAGGTAATAAGAAGAAATAATGAGAATATTTGGAAAGTCGGATGCATGTAAAATATATATTCATAGTAAAGGAAGGGAAGTTATTTCTATGTATGGTTTTTTTTAGTAATTGTGTTTGTAAATATGTATGTGTAGATGTTATATATATTTTTATGTTATAATAAAATAATAATAATAAAGCTTATGCTACCAAATTATTTTTTTCCTATAGTTTCAAAGGTGCTAGTAGATCCCTTTGCATACTGATCCAGACTAACAAGGCTATTTCTTTGAATTAATGTATTATTAGGTTCAGTATTTGTATTTCTTACTCAAAGCATCTGCAGTTGTATTGAGCAGAATCTGAAAAGAAATCTGAAAAGAAATAAAGCATTCTGATTCTGCTTTCTGCTTCTCAAAGATTTTTTTTAAATTTTAAACGGAATTTTATCCTTATAGAAAAAAGATCAGAAGATTATGGGGAGTATTTGGTGGAGGGCCCAGATAATGTGTGTTGAGTGTTCAGAAACAATGGTTCTGTTTTAAATTACTGCTAATTTCTTTAATGTTTGGTAAACTGGATGACAGTAGGAAAAGGGGAGAACTGCACTAAAGATGAATTATTACATCAAGGAAGCCATGGCTCTGAGTTTGCAAGACCTGAGCAGAACAGGTGATGGCCAAGGCTCTTTGGGGTCTCTTATTCATAGCATCACAGTAAGTCAGAGTCAACTTGATGACAAATAACAACAAATTTCTCTAACCATTTTTCCTGGTTTCTTCTGCCCTCCTCCAATCCTATTTGCCATCTAACCCTAATCTCCATACTTTAACCTTAACCTGTCATTATTTAAATCCTAATTGAGTTTTTTTCCAAAAAATTGGAAGCAAAGATAATTATGCTAAATTAAGTGTATGTAGATATTTGATACTAATAAGTTTTGCCATTGTAAATGTCATAATTGCATGCATGTCATAATTTCAATAATATTTTCTGCTCCTGTAATAATACAATAACAGAAACAAGAATATAGTGTCCTTCTTTATCTAATATTAAAATAGCAATAGTACAAAAGAAATGCACCTAGGCTGCAATCCTACACACAAGTACCTGAGAATACAAGTACCATTGAAACATGCTGGAGGGCAGAATAGGCATGCTGGTATAAGAAACCATAGCTAGGGAAGTATCTATCTACTTTGCAAATTTATATCTTACTCTTTTAATGCATCTGCATTACCTAGGGCAGCTTACCACAGTTAAAATGTCACACAGTAAAACTATATTATAAAACAGTGAAAAAATCAAAATGGAAACTGGCTCAGCAGGTAAAAAGAAAGTACACTACATAAAATTTTATATGCCAACAAGAGAAAATCTTATAGAAACAGAAAACTATTCAATGAATGATGGAAAACAGCAGGGAAAGAGGCCAAATCAACCTCATAGACAACGTGTTCCACAATTTGGAGGTCCTTTCTCACTACACAGTTGTAGCACTACAATTCCAGTTTAACTGTTACGGCAACACTTTATGAAATTCTGGGGTTTGTAAGTTAATGAAGTGCTAAAGGAACTCTGGCTGAGAATTCTAAATATTCCTCCTTAAATACCCCTCTCTAAATTGCAAATGTCTAAATACCTGGAAGGTACCAGATCCCATCTGATTTTGGATGTTAAGTAGGGTCAGTCCTGGGTGAGTGACTGCTAAGCAATACAGGGTGCTGTGGAGTGTAATTCAGAGGAAGGCAATGGTATACCACCACTGAGTACTCCTTGCCTAAGAAAACTCTATGAAATTCATAGGGTCAGCATAAGTTGACAGGCAACTTGAAGGTAGGCATTCTTAACCATTGTCTGTGCTGGCCATCCTGATGAGAGTTGCAATCCAACAATACCCATCCTGATACAGAGCACTATGTCAGCCTCAGTGTAACAAAAGCGTGTCACCAGAACCAGACCTGCATGGAGTGCACCACCATTATCTGTGCATAGGCAATCCTAGTCACTATCTGCACTCCGTCTGTATCCGCACTACAGAAAAAATCCAGTTTGCCACCACTTTAACTGGCATGGCCCAATGCTATGGAATCCTGGGAATTATAGTTTGTTGTGGCACCAGATCTCTCTAACAGAGAAGGCTAAATATCTCACAAAACCATAGTTCTCAGAATCCCGTAGCATTGAGCTATGACAGTTAAAGTGGTGTCAAACTGGATTATTTCTAAAGTGCAGATTTAGCCTCAGGTAGAAAGTCATATCCAAGGCTATCCTCAAATTGCAAACCTCACTTTTCGAGAGGACTATGATACTTTCTAAAACAGAATGAATTCCTATTCCAGAGGTACACCTTTGTCTTGTGTGGATTAAATCTGAATTTATTAGGCCTCTTCCATCTTGTTGAGAATATCAACAGCTTCCCTAATTTTAGGATGTAAAGGAAAAATAGAGTTGCATTGGAGACAACACAGCCCCAAACCCTGGGCTATTCCAACTTGCACCCAGTTGTGCCTAGCAGCAAGAATGCAAATGCTACTGTTGTTATTAATTTAAACAGAATTGCCAGCCACTGACTCCCAAGTGGTATCTAGGTGACTATTGTATGTATTGTAGCACAGAACAGCCAATTCCCTGAAGATTTTGCAAAGCTTACATCCTGTTTACTGAGCTCTTTATTATTTCACCAGAGCATGCTGATTGGGGG
>CM034701.1:116262337-116275793 GCA_020142125.1 Phrynosoma platyrhinos | reverse complement strand
CCCCCCCCCCCCATTCCTCAGTCATCCACCATGAAATAAGCTTGTTAATTGCTCTGTAACCAAAGCAGCTTTTTCCTCCAATTGACTGAGAAACCATGCTACTGTCTAGGGATTATAGGCCCTATGGTGACAGTTTTAATTCTGGCCAGAGTGCAGAAGTCAATAAATCGTTCTTGCAGAAGTCGTTACTGACCCTGAGCAAGCCCTAGGAGAAGAGAAGCAATCTCCATCTACTGGAAAATTATATATCTCCAAAAGCAAACAAATAAAAGCCAAAGAAAAGAATATCATTTCAGAGATGGGAGAGGAACAACCTCCCACACTATGTAACTAGTGACTGCAGAGGGGGAAAATGAGTATAGGGTAAAGTGACAGTACCTTACCATGTACTGAATTTAGCATAACAGCAAGCAGTCTAAGATTGGAATGGAAATGTTGTGCCAGTTAGTCAACACAATGTCAAGATGGAGCAGTGCAATTAGCTCCAATTGTAGCATTCATTGAGGAAAAAACATGCATTCATTCCAAGCCTCAATTTCGTCTTTGCTTCTCAGGGTGATGTATCTCCCAATTTGATCAAATGAAGTAAGCTTCAAAAAAATGCTTGAGGCCTATTTATTGAAGCACTCCAAAAGGTTTAATTAGACCACATGTATTTGAATAAAACTGGACTCTTAATTCTCATGTCCTATAATAGACATTTTCTCCTTGAGAGGGTTTGTTGGAGCCTACGACTTCACGTTTGTTGGTTTTGTCTGGTTATATTCCTTTTTTCTTTTCCATGTTAAAGTTTATTGTGCCTGAAATAAATAAATAAATAAATAAATAAAAACAACCAACCAACAACCCCAAAACACAACCTCATGTGTTACTCACTAGCTGGACAACCAAATAACCATTCAAATTAATTACCCTATTTCTCAAACAAAATGTTACAGTCCCTTCTGAAAGTAGATTCTGCTTAGTCTTACCTAAGGGGTTACATCTCTGTCATTCACTTAAAACAAACAACCCCTCTTTCATTTGGAATAAAGATATTTTTTAGCAGAAGTTATAAATAAAGTAAGAAAATCATTTGTATCATTAAAAATGAAGGAAGCATACATGAAAATATGTGATTCATTCCCACAAGATATTAAACGTAGCTCATACAACTTCTGCAGAAGCATCAGATCTTAAGTCACAAATATACATGTTTATCCATATTCCATCTCCATACAAAGCTGAACACACAGTGTTCATATGTGCAACAGTGGCAGCATCTGCACATAATACATTGGCTGCTATGTCACAACCAGCATAACCACAGTCATCTCAAATAAGAGATTATCTTAATTATCTCCTTACAAAATGTAAATTCAGACTTGCTTAGAAGTGTTCACAGAAGTTTTTTCTCCAACAATGAAGTGCTAAGTCATATTTCTCGCCTTCTGCGTTTGCATTCCAACAGTAATATCTGGTAGGTTCCATCTCAGTAGCAGAGGGAATCTGCTCCAGGTTTTTGCTGGAGCTTTAAATAAGCTATCTCCAAAATTGGTGTGACAGTTTGGACAGCTCCATTAAAGTTCAGAGTAAAGTACAGAGTGGATTCATTGCCTTCCTGACTTGGAAACCAACAGTCACTGACGTATCTGGATTACCAAATTATGTGATCATGAAAATGTCACAACGCCTAGCTTGTCTGAATTACTTTAAAATTTCCTATATATTCATCCATCAAAAGATCCTTTGGAGGAAGGAAGGAAGTTTCTCAGGGGTAGGCAACCTTTCTCCTTTAAGGGCAGAGGGACTTCAGCTCCCAGAAGCCTCAGCCATGTTGGCTAATAGTCCCATGTTGGCCAATAGCTCCTGGGATTCTGGGAGCTGAAGTCCCTCGGCCTTTAAAGGGGAAAAGTTGCCTACCCCTCATGTTTCTCATAGTGGAAAAGCTCATAAGTAGGACATGAGAGCATTAAACCTTCCTCTATTGCAGGGGTCAGCAACCTTTCCCCTTTAAGGGACGAGGGACTTCAGCTCCCAGAATCCCAGGAGCTATTGGCCAACATGGGACTGTTGGCCAACATGGCTGAGGCTTCTGGGAGCTGAAGTCCCTCAGTCCTTAAAGGGGACAGGTTGCCTACCCCTGCTCTATTGCCTAGCTGCTCTGTCTCCCATTCCCTTACCTTTCTTGGATACTTTCCCCCTTACCTTTTGATGCTCAGGTAGTACATGAAAGGAAGGCATCTATCTTCAATATTACTTTTGTTTTAAGTATTGGGAGTGAAGACTAGCTGCTCGATACAGTTTGCCTCTCCAGTAAACCCTGTGGCTGTATGTCCAACTTCCAAATCTGAAAATGTGGATTGATATTACCAAAGCAGTCTCTGTGGTGCTGCTGGTTTCCTCCCCCCCCACCTTCATTTTATGCTGAAACAGATGACATGATTATCTCTTTGAAAACTTCTGCAATAACATAAGTCAGTAATCTTAAGTATGCTAGATGGATTTGTACTTTGTTAAACCTTGGGTTCTGCTGCTTTACAATTATGGCACTAAAAGTATTTGAGAAAGTAGACTGAAAGCTCATGCTGCCAACTGCTTTCATTCAGTTAATAATAATAATAATAATAATAATAATAATAATAATAATAATAATAATAATTTATTTATTTATATCCCACCTTTAGCCATAGCCATCAAGGCGGCTTACATCTAAAATCAAGTACATAAAACATCCCCTACAAAACAATGCAGACTGATACAATTAACTCCCCCATTAAAAATACATTAAATACAAATCTTAATTAAAACTAATTAAACAAAACAATTTAAAAACAAATGAAACAATAAACACTCTGGGGTGAGGCACAAGTAAGCAAAAGTGTCTGACGGGGTGGGGGGTGGGGAGTCAGGACAGATAATTTATTCTGGGTAGGCCTGCCAGAAGAGATCCATCTTGATGGCTTTTTTAAAGCCATCTAAGTTGGTTATCTGACGGATCTCTTCTGGCAAGGTGTTCCAGAGTCTGGGAGCGGTGGCAGAAAATGTCCTCTGGGAGGTCACCACCAACCCAGTTTTCATAGGATGAAGCAGCTTCCTCCCAGAGGACCTGAGGGTGTGGGGCTGATTATATGGAAGCAGGTGATCCCTAAGGTAAGTTGGACCCAGGCCATGTAGGGCTTTAAAGGTCATCACCAACACCTTATACTGTGCTCGGAAACCAATAGGCAGCCAGTGGAGGGACCTTAAAATCGGTGTGATATGATCACTCCTGGATGTTCCAGTGATCAGCCTGGCTGCCATGTTTTGTATTAATTGCAGTTTCCAAGTTAGGTATAAGGGTAGCCCCATGTAGAGTGCATTGCAGAAGTCGAGTCGTGAGGTTACCAGTGCATGTACTATAGTTTCTAGGACCCTTACTCCCAGACATGGGTGCAGCTGGCGTATCAGCCGAAGCTGATAACAGGCGCTCCTGACTGTTGCATACACCTGATCTGTCATGTGAAGCGACAAGTCTAGGAGCACCCCCAGACTGCGGACACAGTCCTTAACAGAGAGTGTGATCCCCATCCAGAACTGGCGGTTGCAACCCAATCTCTGGTTTGGGGGCCTCTACCATAAGTACCTCCATTTTGTCTGGATTCAGCTTGAGTCGTTTTTTCCTCATCCAGTCCATTACCGCTTCAAGACATTGATTGAGGGGAGAGCTGCCATCTGCTGCCATGACCGAGACATGGAGAAATATATTTGGGTGTCATCAGCTTACTGATAACACGCCGCTCCATGTCTCCTGATGATCTCTCCCAGTGGCTTCATATAGATGTTAAACAACATCGGGGACAAGATGGCACCCTGTGGAATGCCACAATTTAGCTCCATTTTAGAGGAGTAGTTGTCCCTGAGTGACACCCTCTGGAACCTGCCTGAGAGGAAGGAATGGAACCACTGAAGTGCAGTGCCTCCGATTCCTGGCTCTCTCAGGTGCTCCAATAGGATGTCATAATCTATCGTATCAAAAGCCACTGAGAGATCCAAAAGCACCAACTGGGTCACGCTCCCCCTGTCGGTGCTCAGGTGCAGGTCATCTACCAGAGTGACCATGGCAGTCTTCACCCCATATCCAGGTCTGAAGCTGATTTGAAATGGATCCAGAAAATACTCAGATCACTTGGAGTTGGAGGGCGACGGCTCACTTGATCACCTTGCTCAAAAAGGGTAGATGGGAGACTGGTCTATAACTTTTCAGGTCCAGGGGGTCCAGGGAGGGTTTCTTCAAGAGTGGTCTAACAACCGCCTCTTTTAGACATGATGGAACAATTCCCTCCCGAAGGGATGCATTAATGACCATCTTAACAAAGGCCATCAATGCATCACCCCCCCGGACAACCAGCCAAGATGGGCAGGGATCGAGGGAGCATGTCGTCCTCTTCACTTTTCCAAGGATCTTGTCCATGTCATCAGTACTCACCAACTCAAACTGATCCAGTTTAATCCCAAAAATGGGTTTGCTGGACGCCTCATCAGTCGCTTCTGCTATAATTCTGGCATCTAAGTCGGCTCTTATCTGAGAGATTTTATCTGTGAAATAGTTGTTAAAAGAGTCACAGCAGGCTGTAGTCAGGTTAAGTAAAGGGTTCTGCACAGGGGGAGCCTGTGTCAGCTCCCTTACCACCCTAAACAGTTCTGCTGGACGAGATTCCGAAGACGCAATACGTGCAGAGGAGAAAGATTTCTTCACTGCACATGTTGCCTCTCGTTAGGAACGAACAAAGTTCCTATGATGAGTCTTATCAGATAGGAGTTGAGTTTTCCTCCAGATGCACTGTAGTCATTGTCCAATCTGCTTCATTTTCCTGAGTTCCTCTGTGAACCAGGGATGATGATTTGGTGTGGGTTGGAAAGGACACTTGGGAGCGATCGTGTCGATAGCCCTGGTAAGATTGATGTTCCAAGTATTTACCAGAGCTTCGACAGGATCACTGGCTTTACCAACCAAGGAACCTTCTAAGGCTTTCTGGAATCCTATTGGCTCCATTAGTCTTCGAGGACGGACCATTCTAATAGGTCCTCCACCCCCGGTGGGATGAACAGTGGCTCTTAGTCCAACCTTGACCAGGAAATGATCCGTCCATGACAGTGTGCAGTTATTCATTACCTCTGCCAATGGATATGCCTGTTCCGTACTAAAGACTGCATGGAGAGTATGACCCACAGAGTGTGTTGGCCCAGAGACTAATTGGGATAGGCCCATGTCTGTCATAGAATCCATGAACTGCCAAGCTGCATCTTTTAAATTGGTCTCAAGTGGGATGTTGAAGTCTCCCAGAACTAGAAGTCTGGGAGACTCCAACAGCAACTCTGAGACCAGCTGCATCAGCTCGGATAGGGAGTCCATTAGGCAAACTATCCCTAGTTTTCAGGCTCAGGTACATATTCTCGAAATGGTCTGTTTTCCAGATAGGTATCCTGGTCAAGGAGAGGTTGTTTTTGTGGACCAGAGCCACTCCACCCCCCACCCATTTTCCCTTACCTGCTCATACACAGAACACCCGGCTGGGAGAGCTTGATTCCAAGTGATGTCACTGTCCTCCCCCAGCCAGGTTTCTGTAAAACAGGCCAGTCTCAAAGGTGCTAAAAGATCTCTCTACATGCCAACTTCCTTCTTTCAGTTAGTCTCAAAGCTGCTACAAGATCTCTCTACAGACTGATTCTACAGACTGACACGGCTATATCTTTGAACTCCTGTCTGTGTTAGTCCAGTCCTACCATAAGCAGCAGTTGCTCTGGAAGAAGACTTTGCAGACTGTGTCAGATGTGAAATCTAAGATTTGGGGAGGAAGGAGGATAACAGAGTAGCAGGTAACAGGCTTGTCAAAATAAACAGCAGCCTCAACATTTAGCAATTACATTCTTGGAAATGGAAGAGGAAGACAGAATCACCCTTTGCCATTTGCAAGGCTATTTCTGTACCTTGTGAAAGACTGAACAGACCTTATCTTACACTGTACATCTGGAAATGCATCGATCTGCTCTTTTGCCTGTTCCTTTAAACATATGGCTTAATATTTGAAGGCTATTCCTTTGTTGTTCTGTTTTTCTCCACTGGCCCTCAGAAGCCAAACATTCTCTTCAGAAGTAATAATTTATATCCATCTCTCTATAGAAGGCTGTGCATCTTGTTCATGTATGTGTTTGTGTTTCTATGCATACAACTCACAAACATACTCCAATTTGCTTGACAGAATTCACAATCTAGATATAAAACAAATAAAAGTGCATATTGAAAAACAGGGTACTAAAAATATTGACAATATTCTATTTTAAAATGCAACATTACAGCAACAAGAAGGATAAATATAAATAGCAGAACAACAATGCTACATATTTAAATATATTTGGGAAAACAGATTTTTCTTATGATAATAACTGAAGAGCCACAGCCCTGTACACAACAGGAAACATATTCTTGGGGTATGGTGTGAAGGCAGATGGTGTAACCACCCTGCTGAAACTATGCAGCCATGGTTCTGGTTAGTGCCTGAATAGGAAACCACCTGGGAACTACATATTATCGTACTGACTTCCTTGTTGGAAACAAGGATAGAAATTGATTAAATCAATAATGAATATTGTAAGTATTCATTTACAATGGACAGCCCCCCCCCCCCCCCCCGGTACCTATAGCTGCTTTCCTGCGCCTGTGAAGTATTCTCCTGATGTCTGTGTTTTTATCTGCATCAGGGTTGGCCAGTGAATTAGGATGGGCTTCACCATTATGTTTTCTCCAGAACTGGAAGTATGTGATATGATGTCACACAGTTTCAATTTGGTGGGTGTGGGGGAAGCAAAATTGCCATATTTAGGGCACCATAGGATGGGGGGGGGGGGAATTGCCTTTCTTTTTTAAAAAAATTGTCTCTTCAAAAATTAGATTGAGACTACATATGGCTAACAGGGCTCATTTTCCCCATCTATAATGGGATTGCTTCCAGTTGTGGAAAAAAGATGGTGATAAAATCTGTGGTAGGAGCAGAGAACTGATATCAGCAGAGCACTTCACAGGCACATGGTAGTATCCATGTTGTTGTTATGGTTGTATGCCTTCAAGTCATTTCCAACTTATGAAGATCCCAAAGTGACCTTATCATAGGATTTTCAGACAAGATTTATTCAGAGTGGTTGTCACTGCTTTTACACACACACACACACACACATAATCTAAGAAGCTAAGGAGAGGCAGGGCTAGTTAATACTTGGAAGACAGTGTGCCTGGGAATAGTAGCTGTTATATAGTTGATTGCAAGATTGGCAAGTTGGCAGTTCAAGGCCTGGGTACTGCATGCTGGGGTGAGCTCCTGTCACCAGTCCCATTTCTGCCAACCTAGCAGTTTGAAAGCATGCAAATGCAAGTAGATAAATAGGTACCAGTTCTCAGTGGGAAGATAAGCAGCATTCTGTGCAGTCACGCTGGCCACATGATCACAGAGTAGTCTCTGACAACGCTGGCTCTTTGGCTTAGTAACAGAGGAGAACACGTCACCCTATGGTCGGACACGACATGACAACCTTGTCAATGGGCAATACCTTTGCCTTTAATATCAAACCACCTCTGAGTATGCCTGGCCTGAGAAAACTGTGAAATTCATGGGGTCACCATAATTCAACAGGCAACTCGAAGACATAAAATATTACCCATGCACTTGTGGCTGTGTCATGGTTCAGTGAATGGGTTTCTTTATGCATAGTGTCATAACTGCAGTCTTAGCTATCTATGAAATTGGGAAGGGATTTCCCATCAGATCAGATCGATTCCATCATAATGGGTTTCCTGGCCCCCCACATCCTGACCTCACACTTCATCCCTACTGCAGGCACCTGCAGCAACTTGCTCTGCAAGCAACCTTTGTACACTTGCTCTCTGACTGTGGTATATGATATTCCTTGATGTGAATGGAGAAACATTGACAGGTGGGCAAATGGTCCTATCTTACAGCATTTAATATCAAAAACTGCAATGCCCTCTAGAAAATTCCACTATATTGTTTTTGCTGCTAGGCAAAACACAAAAAATTTGGTGCCTCTGCTGTGCTGCTGAAGAAAGATTGTTCGTGCTATTCTGCATCCAGTGGCATTTATTCAATGCTTTTAAGTCTTAAGCAACACTGTCAATTCTTCCATATAATGAAAATCAGATACCTGATTCCATCCGGTAGGTCTTGTTTAGCAAGCCTCTCCTTGTTCCAGCACATAGTTGATGTGGGAGGTAAGGGGAACACAAAGTCATTCAGTACTGGGCTTTTTTAAAATAAAGGTAGTGCATTAGGGGGAAAATGCATTAGAAAAAATCCTCCAACATTTTCTTTAGATCATTATTAAAATAGCAGGGTTTTGTCAAGCTAAAAATATTCAGCACAGTGTGTGCATGAATAGCCATGCTGTGGAGGGGGGTGAAAGGGGCACAGTATGCTTATGACTGTAACTGCATTTATTGTGTCTCAAATTGCTTTTTGTCTAAACTGATGCAGCAAAGTAAGAGGAGGAGGTAAGCAGAGAAGGAACTTTGCTTTTTTTCTCTTTGAGACCTGAGTGTGGCACAGGTAGAAACACAGAAGTGTTTCCACAACCAGCCCCTCCTGCAATCTGTGATATACTTTGCTACATAAAAAATGATTCCTGTCAGCAGTGGCAGATGAATGGCTTAGATAATGGCCCATTGTTTGCATCTCTCTTGAATAGTATTTCCCCCATTGTCTTCCAGCTGTATAGGCTGAACTTCACACACACTGGGCTTTGTTGAAACAAAAGCACTTGTTCTCTGTGTCACTAGCTACACTACAGTGGGAAATGCTAGTTTTGATAGCTCTGCAAGTCTTTGAACTGGAGCCTCAGTGTAATATTCACTGAGGTAAATATTACATCCACAGTGTCACCACATCCAGGCCGTTTGCTTTTAAGTGCTGGACAAGCAGCCTCTTTCACAGGGACATCAATTTTTGTGCCTAGTCATTTCAGCTGGTTGCATCATGCAGACAGGTTTTGAATGTCTTGGAGTAACCATGGTAACTGAGGGCCATTTAAATTTGCTGAAGGAGAATGAATTCCTCCCACAGAATGAAGCAGAGTCAGAAAAAGACACATATCAGCCAAATGCTTCACTAATGTAAAGACCAGCAACTCTATGATTTCAATAGCAGTAGCACCTATTTATATCACCCAAGGATCTCCCTAAATGTGGGGATAAAATCCAGATGGGGTACAAACAAGGACAATTTGCTGCTAAAGCTAGATCAGAATTACAACTATTTATGAACAAACAGTTGTTAATGTGTGTGTGTGTGCTGCTTGGTAGACTCTTGTTGTTGGGTGGGGTGCTTTGATTGTGTATTCCTATTTGGCAAGGGTTGGACTTGGTGGCCATTGAGGTCTCTTCCAACTCTATGATCCTACAATTCTTTGTGTGCCTTCAAGTTGTTTCCAGCTTATGGCACCCTTAAGGTGTGACCCCTGTCACAGGGTTTTCTTGGCAAGATTTGTTCAGAGGGAGTTTACCCTTGCCTTACCCTGAGCATGAGGGAATGTAACCTGCCCAAGGTCGCCCAGTGGGTTTCCATGGCTGAACAGGAATTTGAACCGTGGTCTCCAGAGTTGTAGTCCAACATTTAATCCACCACATCATGATAGCTTTCTAGACACTTTCGTATCCCCTTTAATATGTACATGCAAGTGAACGTACAGTTTAAGACCCATAATAGAACAGTGCCATGAATTACAAGGGGTTGAATCTAGTACTCTCTATATTGTACATCTAGTTCAGTACACTGACAACATATTTTATATGCATCAAATATCTCTAGCAATTGTCTGACCTTTTTATTGAAATTGATTCTGCAACCTATTCAATAACTTATTTCTTTAACCGCATAAACCTCTTATACTGTGATAGACTAAGTGCTGATGGCAGATTAAACATTTTTGAGGCCTTTGCCCAGTTTTATAATCCAAACTGAAATACAAAAATAGAGGACAAAGAATGTGGAGGAAAAACTATGAGTAGACAATTGTGATGAGATAGATGGCCCTTGTGGTCTCTTCCAACTCTATGATGATATGATTCTCTGATTATGTGTATGAGCATATTAGGAATGGGGAAGCAATTTACAGTACAGTTCTTTTATCTATGCACAAGTAAGTGCCGTTGAGTTCCACATGATTTACTTTCACTCAAGTTATATAGGATCAAAGCTTCAATTTAATAAAATAATACCATGATGGAAATGCAAAGAGAAAAAGAGAAAGTGTTTGATAATTCCCAAAAAGAAGACAGAGAAAAGACCAGGTTGACTTGTTAAATTACATACATTCCTCAGTTAACTAAGTATTTGGCAGTGAAGCTCCTTTTTCATAAAGTTTTTCTATCCCTGCCCAGCCTCATCTTATGTTTAGCTGGAATCTTTTCTTTTCTTTTCTTTTCTTAGCAGCATTGGTATGTGGAGGATAATGAACGAGGGCTAGAGAGACAGACTTTCAGAGATGAGTTGAAGCAGCATGTCTGTAGTAATCAATACACTAATGCATGAGCTGGGAAGGATTCTACACTAACATGATATACCCACTGGTATAAAGATTCTCCATTAGCCAATCCTATTGTACATATATGTACCTGCCTACAAGCAAGGTAAATAGCATCTTCCTCCAAAATCACTCACTGAGTACTTACTGAGTAGCAGAACAGAGAAGAGAGGAAAGCAAATACACCTATCTGTCTCACCAGCTACTTCAGACACGTTAAAAGAACATAGATTTATAAATTTGCTCACACATAGGGAAGTGGTTAGAAAAGTGAAGTCTGGTGAAGGAAAACCTGTTCCTGGATGCATTTTGGAAGAATGCAACAGAGGGCGGATGGTCATCTGTCAGGAGTGCTTTGATTGTGTCTTCTTGCACGGTAGCGTGTTGGACTTGATGGCCCTTGGGGTCTCTTCCAACTCTATGATTTTGTGATTCTATGTTTTGAATAAAAAAATTGCTAAAACAAGTTAAACTGGCTTTTTGTGATTCAGGAACTGTTCTCTTTTCCTTCTATGGTCCAAAACACACTGCAGAAATAATCCGGTTTGAGACTGCTTTAACTGCCCTGGCTTAATGTTAGGGAATTCTGGGAACTGTAGTTTTGTGAGACGTTTAACTTTCTCTGTCAGAGAGCTCTGGTGTCACAATGAACTACAATCCCCTGGATTCCCTAGCACTGAACTAGGGCAATTAAAACGGTCTCATTATCTCTGCAGTGTGTTTTGGGCCAATGTTCTTTCTGTCTCTGGTACCATATTTTCCGTTAATGAACTAATGCCCAGGGACAAAACTGTTTAGTTAACTGAGGTATACCTTTACTTTTCATCTGCTTTTCAAATATTTTTGAACAATATTAGAAAGTTCCATGTTATTTCAAGGTCTTCATTGTACCCAAATCCAGTTGACTGCATGCAGATCTGGTCCTGAGTTTTGTTCAGTTTCTGTAAGGGTTGATCCATGCAAGTTGTTTCAGGATGGGACTTCTGGCTGCTGGAGTGCTGTTGCCAAAGTCTTTGCAGGACCTGGCCTGAGCTGCCAGAGTCCTGGCAGAATCAGTGTTAGCTGATAGGCATAGCCAGCTGTACTCATGCAGCTGGAGGTACAGCCATTTAAGGGTTGCACTGGCCTCTCAACCCATAGCAACATAATCTTCTGTGCTGCTTGTAGGTGTTCTGATTGCATTTTACCTTGCTGCATTTTGGCCTTGGTATGTCTCTGCCTCTGGCCATTGGTCACCTGGAACTCTGCCTTGTTGTGCTTCAACCTTGGTCTGTTTCCTGACCTTAACTCCTGCCCCTGGCCCTGGCCCTGGCCCATTAGACTGCCTGAGTTCACCATCCACAGTCCCAGCCCTGGCAGCCCACCTTGGAATCCATGCCACCCATGCCTCAGACTTTGACAGTTTCCTACTACTTTTACTTTTTTTTTTTTTTTTTGCTTAATTATTAAGTGGACAGTCTTTGGCACATGCACTGTAAATCTTTCTAAATTCATTAGGACTTACCTCCAAGTAAGCATGCACTGGATTGGTTCACATTTGGTGCCACAAAAGGATTAGGCCTCGGAGTATTGTGGTACATTTTTAGGGTTCAAGATAACCAATTGTATTAAAACATTTGTGATTAAACTCTTACAATCTTAATACATTTTAATGTACAATAGCATTTTTAGTAAGTCTTAAAGTATTAAAATGCACAATAGTACTATAAGACCTGACCTTATTATGCCAATAAATAAGTACTAAAAGGAAATCAGCTCATGTAGTTATATTCTATGGTGCTGTTATCTTACAAAAGAAGGTGTAATGTTGCTATGTGTTGTCTCTTAAAAATATTTCTGTACAGTATAGAAAATGGAGTACTGTTAAATCAACAAACGTTTCATTTTATTAAGGAAAAATTGATATGTATTACAAATCTCATTGGCAAAGAAATGGAATGTAGGACAACATTTTTATAGTGCTTTAAAAACATATGTGCCACTATTTAAAACATTTATATCATGTCTTATCTCCAAGGAGTTCTAGATAACCAATTACAATATTAGTTCTCTTGTCACAGCCATAGGTATCCCTTGTTTAGAAGGAGTTACTTTTAATGACATAATGATTGCCTGGCAACAATGCAGAACAGTCATGTTTAGTTTATTAGTATGCACAGGAAAAGCTGTGGATACAGTAGTGCAAGTTAGCTTTTTTCAAATGAATCCCTCACATGCTTACTCTGTGAGAAAGAGCAAATGGGGCTACTTAAGTCTACTGAGTCTGCCCATGACATGGTGGACTCTCCTGCCCTCTCCCATATTGACATCTGCACATTCACAACACTGTCTGCAAGGGAGAAGCTTTCATGTACAGCTGCATACACATAGACTTCTCATTGCTATTTTTGTGCTGAGCGCACAGATTTCTGGAAGATGAAGCTAGCAGTCATGGCCTAGCTTTTTCCTTTATGTGTAGACCAGATGTTCAGAGGGGCTTGTCTGGAGAGGGCTGTTGCATGCACCACATCTAGGGCACCATGGTGACAAATGACAGTGTAATAAACCATTATGTCTGTAGTTTTTTATGGGTTTTTCGGGCAGTGTGGCCATGTTCTAGAAGAGTTTCTTTCTGATGTTTTACCAGTATACTTTGGCTGGCATCTTCAGAGAAGGTGTCTTGGAACAGTTTCTCCCCGTAGAGATTTCCAATGTGAAGTCGAAGGCTTTCATGGCCGGTATCCATAGTTTTTTTGTGGGTTTTTCGGGCTGTGTGGCCATGTTCTAGAAGAGTTTCTTTCTGATGTTTCACCAGCATCTGTTGCTGGCATCTTCAGAGGGATACATTATGTCTGTATTTACAACCCTGGGAGGTGGAGATTAGCTGTAAGATGCCTTTTGCATATTTTCCTCAGAGTTAGCTCTTCCA
>CM034701.1:116244797-116262237 GCA_020142125.1 Phrynosoma platyrhinos | reverse complement strand
TTTGTGTCTTGGATCCATAACAAGCTGTGTAAGCCTGCTACTAAATGTAAGAGATACACTAAATAAATAAATAATAGTAATAGCAATAACATTTCTATATCACTTATCATTGAACTAGCACTCTCTAAGTGGTTTACAGCGTGTAAGCCAATTGCCCCCAACAAGCTGGATACTCATTTTACCAACCTACAAAAGGATGGAAGGCCGAGTGGACTTTGGAACCCTCCTCTAGGACCAAACTTACAATGTTGTGGCCGCAGTGTCATCATTTAACCACTGCAACACTAGGGTTACAAAATGGGAATCAAGTTGGCTTATGGAGAAGGATAAGACCTTTTTCCCAGATCTTACTTGAAACTCCTTACCAACCAGGTTAATATGACCAACCCTCAGACTAGGCAAGGGAGTCCAATTGACTTCAATTTCCATTTAATTTCTTTTATAATCAGTGGTATTCCAAAATGTGTGGACAGGAAGTTTCCATGGAGGGAAATTCAAACTGACAAATCAGTAGTTTGGATGTTTTTTGTAAGGTTGAACACATTTAGAAGCCTGTCATATCTGGGAAGGGTTATTTATCTAAGTATTTGTAGTAGTGATGGTGCGGAGTTGATTAATCACAGATGGTTAGTAACACCAAAAATGTAAAAAGCTTCTATGTGTCTGTCACCTAGGCCTTAGCAAAGTGAAGTAAGATAGCAACAATCGGTTGGGAAGTTGCTGTAGAATTGAAAGAATGTACATTTCTCTCATCAACTGCTTTCAAATGTCACTTTTCCATTGTAGTCTGTCCCAGTTTACAGCACCAGACAAACTCAAAGCTTTGTTAATAGGAAGAACTCATCAAATCTTTAATTGTTAGGAATACTTTACCTGCTAGTTTATTGATTAATTGAATAATTCTTTCAACCTTCTGTTTATATTGATTTCAATTAAACATGGCCCAAGCTGTTCTAAAAGCCAACACATCTTCCCCCCCTCCTCTCCTGATTGCTTTCCATTCAGATTGTCTAGACTAATGGGAAATATCTGTTCCCACCCCCACCCCCCAACATAATAGTAGCATTATTAAGAAAGAAGAGAAACAAGGTGTTTTAACACTGAAAGCACTCATAATTCAAATAAAAAGAAACTGCATTATTCTTCTGCTGAAGTCCAAACTACAAGATTAGATGGCTGATTCAGAGCAAGAAAAACTGTTTCAGATGGTGATTATCTGGGGCAGGTGTTTTCAGGTTTTTGACATTTACCAGCACCACCCATTTCTCAATTCCAAAATGCCATTCTGTAGTTGCTTTTTACTACGTTCAGTTTTAAACGTGCTTACTTATCCAGTATTCATGATATTACAGCTACATCACACCCAGCCCTTGGAGTACATTGATATTAAAGTTGTTGTTGTTGTTTTATACAGCTTGTCTTCCATCCTTGATAACTTGAGTGTTAACTGCAGTCCTCTTGGGCCTTCATTTGCTACTGGAGAATGCCTGCTACACCAGTGAAAAGGCAAAATAACTCCTTTCACCTAATTCAGGAAGAATGTGCCCATCCAATGTGTACAGCTTAAACTTGGTTTGATAAATGTGAAGTATAAAATTTCCCCAGATATATCTGCACAGGTCAACATGTGCACTGAAAATCTGTTTGATGGGTAGCTGTGAGTAGGGTGTGGTCTTGATGTATAAAGATTTATGTGTAAGGTCTGGTGCCCCAATCAATGCTCAACCAGTTTTGAACATCCATATCTGGTACTGAGAACCTGAGACAGGACAAGGATTCTGTTGATATACTGCATCCCCTGCTATGTAAAAGCCCCCCTGCCAGAACTGATAAAGGTAGTTTCGTAAATGACATTAAGGAATTCATAGGTTGTGTTCTTCAGCAGGTACACTCAGTCACCCTGGGCTGGGATGGCTCAGGATTTCATGGCCAAAAAAATAACAATTGGGTTGACTAAATTTCTAGCCTATGACAAGACATGCATTCTGCTTGGTTTTCAGTACTGACTGGGGATAATGATTTATGGCAAGAAAACTAGAATTAGCTTAGTTGTCATGGATATTATTTTCGGATCAAGTGTAGTTTCCTGTGATCTTTTCAGTCCTTTGGTTTTAGCTTGTGATCTACTGAGGTCCATGTGTTTGCTTAGAATTGTGTGCCTTCAAGTAATTTCTAACTAACGGCAACTGATAAATGGCTACCTTCTGTTTTTAATAGTATGTCTTCATATCTTAACCAATTTCTTCTTCCTGTTGTTTCTTTCTTGTGGAAAGCTTCTTGTGAAGATGTCCATTTCAGAATTTTATTGTAAAAGCATTGTTTATATTTATTCCAAGTTGTTATTAAAGCTTTACTTATACAATGAGATTTGAATTCTTTATTGGTTTTAACTTTATCATAACACAAATAAGTGTGCCATCCCCATTCCATTTTACAGCTTTCTAACTCCAGTAATTTTAGATTTTCCAATGTTATCCATTCTCTTACCCATGATAAGGTACATGCATTATAGTAAATTTCTAAATTTGGAAGTCCCAAACCTCCTTTCTCTTTCCAATCTTGCATTACTTTATATTTTATTCTTCTTTTCTTCCTTGCCATATAAAATTAGATAAATCCTTCATCCAGATTTTAAATGGCTGTCTATTAAGTAGAATGGGAATAATTTGAAATACGAATAACATTCTAGGGAGTATGCTCAATTGTATCATGGAAATTCTACCCAATAATGACAATTGTTGCTTAATGCATTTTTTCTAGATCTTTTTTGATATTCTTCCATGATGTTATATAATTATTTTTGTATAAATCAGAGTTATTTTTTGTAATGTTTATTTTATATATTTTATATTTTATTTATATTTTATATTTTATTTTATGTGTTATTTGGAACTCAAATCTCATTGTTTAAGTAAAACTTTAATAACAACTTGGAAAAAATATTTTATATTTTATTTTATGTGTTATTTAGAACTCTTTTTTTTCTCTTTTAATTCTTCTTCTTTCTTGGAGTTGTTTTTAGTTAATATGCCTCTTTTGCTTTTATTTACTTTAAACCGTGCTAGAGTGCCAAATTGCTCAAGTACTTCCTTCAGTCTTTGAATACTTCTTACTGGATTTTCTAGGAAGATTCCCATGTCATCTGCAAATGTGTGAAGTTTATAGCTATATTTATGAGTGTCCAGCCCCTGAATTAGCTTATCATTTCATATTTTGTTATTTAATATTTTCATTGCCATAATGAAGAGTAATGGCGATAAGGGAAGTCTTTGGCGTATTTCTTTATTGATTTCAATATTCTTTGCTTTTCCCCCATTTATATTTATTTGCGTTATTTGTTTATTTATATATATGTTGTTAATCCAGTTTACATATCTTCCTTGAATTCCATTTTCTTCCATTACAATTTTCATAAAATCCCAATTGATGATACCGAACGCTTTCTCAAGATCTAAAAAATATCATATCCAGTTTATATTCTTTATTTATGTCATAGTATTTTAAGGTATCCACCAGTGTCCTAATCTTATTTTTTAAATGTCTTCCTGGCAAGAAACCTGTCTGATTTTCATGTATCCAGTCAGATAATACTTTTTTCAATCGTTCTGCTAATATGGATGTGTATAACTTGTAATCTAGATTTAAGAGCGAAATTGGTCGGTAATTACAATTGTTGTAATTCTTTTCTTTGGATATCGGTGTAGTCAATGAGTGGCACCATGTATCCAGGAATTTCCCATAATCAATTTGTTGTATTGTTTTTTGCAGCAGCAATGCTAATTCTTCTTTAAATGTTTTATAATATTTTGCCATAAATGCATCCAGACCTGGTGCCTTATTTTCTTTTAGATTCATTATTGCTTATCTGTCTCTGCTATTGTGATTGGGCATTCAATTGTTCTTTTTACTGTTCAGCAATTTGCGATGTTTATTCTTTCCTTATAAATTCTCTCAGCTTTACTCAGCAACTGACAAATGGGACTCTGCAAGTGTGGGTATCTTCAGAAGCAACATTTGGAAATAACACATTACAAGTAATGAGATTCCCTTTAATATGTTACTTTACCACCTAAACATTAGGAAGATTTTCTGGCAGTAAGAGCTGTTCAACAATGGAATATGCTTCCTTGGATTTTTGTGGAGTCTCCTTCTTTGCAGGTTTTTAAACAGAGACCAATGGATATCTGTTGGGGATGCTTTGATTGTGTGTTCCTGCATGGCAGGGGGGTTGGATTGGATAGCCCTTGTGGTCTCTTTAAGCTCTATAATTCTGTGATTCTGACCCTAAGGTTTTGTAAGCTAGACAGTGAAGAAAGCAAATAGGAAGGAAATCAATTCATTTGAAATGTGGTGCTTGAGAAGAGTTTTACAGAAACCTTGGACTGCTAAAAAGACAAATCAATGGGTCAGTAGGGATCTGGTGAGGGGGGGTTACCTGGTGAGGGGGGGGACGTCTGGGGAGTGGGACTTCCAGGAGGGATTTTCATCACCAGGGAAATGGCCGCGTGGGCCAGAGAAAGGGCCACACAGACCATGGAAACGGCCACCCACCAGGGCCAGAGACCCCCCGAGGCCCAGAGACTCCCCCCAAAGCCTGGAGTGGCACCCAGTCACCCCCCATGGGCCCAAGGAGCGCCTGTGGGAGGCTGACTGGGTGTCCACCCCCACACCCCGTGACATCACTGCAGTGTATCTTGGAGCAAACCAAGCTTGAATTCTCCTTATAAGCCATGATTACTAAACTGAGGCTGTCATGACTCCCCAGAAAAAGGAATAGTGCTTGGCAAGGTAGAAGGCTATAGTAATAGGGGAATACTGCATTTCAGATGGATAGACTCAATCAAAGAAGCTAGGGCCCTGAGTCTGCAAGCCCTGAGCAGGGCTTTTGATGACAGGGTGTTTTGGAGCTCTCTCATTCATAAATTGTCTTAAGTCAAAATCAACTTGATTATAGTTAACAACAGGGTGAACATATGGCAGGGTTTCCTTGGCAAGATTTGTTCAGAGGGGATTTGCCTTTAACTTCTTCTGAGGCTGAGAAAATGTGATTAATCAACAAACTAGCAGGTAAAGTATTTCTAACAATTTACTCCCATGGTCCTCTATGATTTTCTATGACTGAGCAGGGATTCGAGCCCTAGTCTCCAGAAAGTTCTAGTCCAGCTCTCAAACCATTACATCACTCTGGCTTTCATTTGCTTAGAATAGGGAGATGATATGATTGATCTTAAGCATTCCAATCTTTCTTTGCCACCAGAGTATCGGCACAGTGACAGCCAGTTTTGGGGGTGTTGGTGATAAGCATCTTCTGTATAACTGGATGGCTGGAACCTTGGAAGAGTCAGTGTGTTCAGTTTGCATTAGTGTTTGCAAACAAAATGACTTGCATTCATTCTAAGTTGGATGCAATAATTTTGACAGAAACAAAGGTGTAGCCAGGTTTCTATCATAGTCATGCTATTTTGGGTAGGTTTTAGCTTGTGCAGGTTGATGATGTAGACAGGTGATCTGGACTTTTGATACCTACTCTCTACTCCAATACATTGATTCCTGCTCATCCTGAATATAAAAACCTTCCAGGACTGGGCTTACCACCCTTTAAATTGGTGGTTAACGGCTCTCTGAAGGGTGGGTGGAGGTCCTGCTGCACTTAAAGCAGCAATGGTCTGAGGCATTAATATTACCAAAAAAAATGGTGCTGGATAATTATCTTGGAGTATCTGATACACCATTCTAAGATAATGGACAAGGTGATGACTTCCCATCTCCAGGTGCTCTTGTATCATCCTGTAGACCAGGAGTCAGCAACCTACAGCCCGCGGGCCAGATGTGGCCCGCGGAGGCCTTAGGACTGGCCCGTAGCCGGTCCCGCTGCTGCTGCTGCTGTGCACGCTGTGCGTGAGTGCGGGCACCATTTTGGAAAGCCCAATGGTGCCCGAGCTTGCGCATGCATGCGGACGGCATCAGGCGTTGTGTGCATGCATGTGTGGGGGGGGAGTGCGTGTGCCCACCTGGCCCCCATGCCATTTCCCCCCTGGCCCCCTGGCAACAAATGTTGCTGACCTCTGCTGTAGGCCTCCTTCCCATAGAGAGGCTAGGTTATTTCCCTTTCTATTGTCCTTCTGCTGAAAGGCAAAGATCTTTTTTCTTTTGATAGATATATGGCCATTAGCTTGTCACTGCAATATATATATATATATATATATATATATATATATATATATATATATATATATATATATATATATATATATATATATATATATATATATATATTAAAGGAAGAGTGCTGTCCTTTTAGTATTTTCTTCATCTGTTACATTTCAAATAGTATTTTTTTAAAAAAAATCAGTGCTATTTTAATAAGAGAGTGTATTTAATTTGAATAGATTTCCTCCAAAGTTATTAATAAATTAAAACAATATAATGCAATATAGCTAAAATATAAAAATGTTAACATCAAAATATAACTGTATTCGTTTTATTCTATGTTATAAGCCACCTTGGGTCCCAAACCTGGAGAAAGATGGGATATAAAAGAAACAGACAGACAGAAAATACCAGTTATTTGGATCATACAATTTTTTGTATTTGTTTTATAATAGACCTTGGTCACACTGGTGGGAGAGCAGGAATTCAGCTAGTTCCCTTGGATTTATCTGTTGACCACGTTATGTTTTTGAGTTATATTAAATGACCATGTTACATTTCTGGTTTGGCTAGCCAAGATATGTTATGGTAATTCTACTCCTTTCTGAAGGGAAGTATCCAAGTGTTGGTGCCAACAGTTTCCTGTTCAAGCAAAGGGGTATCAGACTGTAGGCATCCCTCATGATTTGTGGGGGATACGTTCTGGACCCTCTCTCCCTGTGAATTGTGAAAATCGCAAATATTCAAGCCTCTTTGATATTGCATGTGCTCCCTCCCTGCTTGCTGTCCGTGAAGGACCAAGTCCACAGGCTCCAAGTCTGTGAACGGAGAGGGATGAGTGTATTTTTACCTCTGGATTTTATCTTGACCCTCATGCATTTTGATAGCCCCTTGAAACCATTGTAAGACGTAATCAGGAGTCATGGGCTAAGGTGAATATGTGGGTGACACATTGCTCTATCTCAGAGAGATTATGGAAATCTATAAACAGATGTCAGGTGGCAGTATTTGAATGGATGAAGGCAAACAAATGGAGGGTAGTTAGACCAGGGGTGGGGAATCTGTGGCCCTCCAGGTTCTGATGAACTACCATTTCCATCATGCTTCACCTGCCAAACTGAGGGAAATTTTAGCCAAGCTCATGAGGGCTTGGTTGTAGCCCCTCCCCTCATGTGGACACTCACCCCCATAAGGGGAGGAGTTGCTGGTGTGGCATGATGGGAATGGTTGTTCCTCAGAACCTGGATGGCTGTAGGTTCCTGACCCCTGGTCTAGACAGACACAACAATGGAGGGGAAGGGAGGAGATGGGTTATGAGAGGCCTATTTACACTACACAATTATGCTATTATTCCACATCACCTGCTATGGTTCCAGTCTATGGAATTAAGGGGTTTGTAGTCTGTTGAGATAATAGAAAAGTCTAGGTGAGAATTCCCCCTTAACTGCAAATCCTAGGATTCCATAGGATGGAACCATGACTGTTAGTGGACTAATAGTGTTATAATTCTGTAGTGTGAATTGGCACCTGGGCAATAGAAAAAGAAGTTGGTATATAGAGCAGGTGAAGACTAGACTCAGATAGATGTGGCTGGGAGGAAAACAGAAAAATTTCTTCAGGACACCCAGAGAAAAATCTGTGAAAATATCACAGATCACTGTGCGTTTCATGAGAAGAAGAATATAATGAGAGCAAGGGATTTTAATATTGAAGAAAAAATGGGGAGGAAGAATGGTCTCATGGAATTTTAAAGACTATTTCATCCTAAACTTTCAGGTGCTAAAGCCCACTTGTTCAGGTGCATGGGTACACAGATGCTTATGCTGAAATAAATATGTTAGTCTTAAAGGAGCTATAAGACTACAAGCTTGATGTTCAGGTCATTAACTCTGCACGAGATAGAAAGAATTGAAAATGGGGGTTCTTGCAACTGAAATATGATTCTGCCAGTTCATGTGGTGGTAGACTTCCTCTAGGATTTCTGGGAAGAAGAAACACATAGCTAAATGTGTCATTTATGTCACTGGAACTGCAGTACTGAGCTTTGTCTGAATTTTACCCCTTATCTACACTATTATCACAATATTCTTTTGAGATAAGGCATTGCTGTTGCCATTTTACAGATGGGAAAGAGAATAATTTCTTAAAGATGTACCATGAATTTATTCCGAGAGAGATGTAACTCCTGGAATCTCACTTTGAAATCCATAGCCTATCCACTGGCTCAAAAGTGAACATGTGTTCTTAGGATGTGTAAATATAAAATTGCTTTGCTGGACTGGATCACTAACCCAGTATTCTGGTTCCAGCTGCAAGCAGCCAAATTCTTTTAGTAATTCACAATGAGGGCATGAAGATGATGGTCATCCACCTTTATTTTCCCTGGCACCTGACTTCAGAGAAATATTGCCTCATACAGAGAGGTTCTGTTTAGCTGCAGATAGACCTAGGACAGCGGACTGGATGAGAAATATGAACTTGCTGAGATGTTGGTAACATTTAGTGTGAACTTCATCATAAAGCTTTGGGATTGGTGTTTGAAATTGCAATTGAACATGGAAGACATGCTGTCATAATATGTGATAGATGGCACACAGGATCTGAACAACTTTTTGAAGTGTAAGGCTTAGTTTGTCCTTGGGCACTGAATATCACTGGTGACTACATTTTTTGCTATAGAAAAAAACTGTAATGAGAGATTTTGCATTTTATGTTAGTTTCTAATCTTTGTAAGGTTATAGCAATATCACTATGCTCTCCATAATGAAATATGTAAAAGCTTGATCTAATGCCTATGGCTAAATCCTCCTGATGTTTTTAAAACTGGCTTGTTTTAAGTGAATATATACAGAAATTATAGATCAGTTGAAAAAATGAGGAATGTTGGGAAAGAGTAGCTATGGATTAAAATGAATGATAATCTAGAAGACCATCTTTCCCCAATCTCCAACCAGCACATATAGGCCATCATATCTGGAATGTGCTAGGTCAAGCATAACTAATTTAGATCAACTTCCTTTGAAACAGGATCTAAGAAATTGGACAAGTAAAACACAAGCCATTCATTTGCTCTGGAGCAAATTTACCCAAAAGAGCAAATATCTCCAGAAGTTTAATGCAAGCTCAGTTGAACCTTATACCTTTTAAATAGGGGTATAAGAAGAGACTGTAAGAGTTGTCACTTTTTTGCTGTTGAATTAAGCCAGCTCAGCCATTTACTGTGCCAGCTCAACTTATCTGGCTCCTATCCAAAATTCATTCTGGGCACAACTTTCTTGCTTTCCCCCTGCAGCCCTGTCACACTTCCTAACCTCTCTGTGACTGCCAGCCCCATATATATCTTTCTGACACTCTACATGCAGCTCCTCCAGTCACAGGGTCTTTTTCAACTTGAGCTTGCTGTTGATTTCAGTGCCACAATAATTATCAATAGCCTCTGTGCCAAATTTGTGCTGAACTAGAATACTCAAGATCCAGGGACTGCTGGAGGGAGTGACGCTCTCTGACCTTGTGCTGGATGACAAGAAAGCAGAAGTGACATGCTTGAAACTGGACTTTAAAATGAGGACGGGGTTGAGAGAACATTGCTTGACATTGGGACTTCTAGGTCGAACTGCAGTCTCTTGTTTTGTCTTCCTTTTGTTCTGCTTGTCTTTAAATATCTCCCTGTTTAGCTTTCCTTTTGGCTATAATGTAATGTTTCTTTAGGATCATAAAAAGGTACAGCTCAAGCACTTGGGGCAAACTCTGCTCCAGTGATGGAGCACATTCGTTGCACACAAAAAGACCTAGACTCAATTCTGGCATCTCCAAGTAGGGCTGGGAAAGACTCTTATCTTGAAACCTTGGGCAGTCCCAGAGCTGCCCCCAGCTGCCCCCAATTTCCCCTGTTACTTGGGCAGTCTGGAGCAATGCTGGGCAGTTCTCTACACTCACTTTCTGCTGTGCCACCAGTCACCCCCTCTGAGGTTGAAAACGAGATGCCCAGTGTCACATGGCTGGGCAACTTGTTGTAACCTCAGAGAAGCAACTTGCGGAGGCAGTGGGATGGGTGGTGCAGCAGCATGCTGTGTAAACAACGGCCTGGTGTTACACTGGATTGCTCTGGATTTTCTGAAAGATTTGGAGTAAATGATGAGTTTTTAAAAAGTGGATTGAGGGAGGGATGGTCCAGATTTGCTGTGGAATTGGCCTTGCCACTGATGACAGTCAAATTGGACTTTTGACCTTGTGTCGTGAAGGCAGGACAACACCAGGGCAGGGGGAAACTAGTTTAAATGGCCCATGTAGACATGCCCCCAGTCAGTCAGTGCACAGAGTAGTCAGCCAGATGAAACTTGTGGTTTTGGCTTGGTATAAGCTGCTATTAATTCTGTTTCTCCTCATCTACCCACTCACCCACCCACACCCATATTTTGACAGATGTTTGCTACTTATCATATTGTTGTGAACTCATCACCAATTTTCAGCCAGAGTGCTTCTCACTTTGTGGACCAAACCCCCCCAAGATAGGAATAATGTAATCTTGCTCATTCAGCAGACAGTGAGCATCCTTCATATAGCACATCCACGTCAGCATTCAGATGTTCCCATTCATATGTCTGCACCTGATTCTGGCAGTGATTTACAACCCTATTAATATTTAATGACTTGGGATCCTGGGAGTAATAGCTGGACTTCTGCATTTGCCCTGTGAGCCTGTCATAGATGTTCCATCTTCACCCAGCCAGATGGTAGTGAAGTATTATGTGTGTGTTTTGATGTTGTTTTGTTACTATCTCATGATTTTTCTTGAACAAATGTCAGTGCTTCAGAGAGGGTGGGCCTGATGATGATGTGGCACATAACTAAAGCCGCTAAAGCTACTTTAAAATAGCAAGACAACAGATGCTTGGATTGGAATCTTGTGTACATTCTCCTGGAGGCAAACCTTACTGAATACACTGTGGTTACTTCTGGCATTAGATTCCACTGAGTGCACTGAAAAATTGCACTGTCTTGAGACTGAGAGATGTCATAACTTCTGTATTTAGGCCAAAATCCAAAGAGGGAATATGAGCATATGGGAGAAAACCACTCTCTCATACACTCTAAATTTTATTTTCTGACATTGCTTTATGATTTCCCAGTGCTGAGCAGAAACACTGCTTTTTAAATGGAAAAAATGGTTTGTCTATGTTTGGAGTAAGAAGGACTCCCTGGCAAGGCCGCAGTGTGCTTGCGCCGGGTGAATTCGCCCGGAGCAGGCACGCTGCGGCCTTCCCTGGGTCCTGGCAAGGCCCCAGCACGCCTGCTCCAGGTGAATTCGCACAGTGCACGTGCACTGCAGTCTCCCAAAATGGTGTGTGCGCTCACGTGCATGCGTGCGCAAGCATGGATGCCACTTTGGAAGGCCCAACGGCGCCCCCCTACATGGGCATCATGCACATGCACGTGCGGGGGGAAGAGCGCGTGCGCGCCCGCCCGGCTCCTGTGCCATTCCCCTCTCTCCTGCCCCCCCCCCCGGCAACAAATGTTGCCGACCCCTGGTTCAGGAGATAAAGAAGGATGCTACAGCCTTAACTATTTCTTCATCCCCTTTGCTATAAATGAGATTTCCCCCAAAAAATCTGTTCATTTTGAAACTCTAGGCAGTATTGGGTATCCTGAATATATTATATGATCAGACCAAAATGTACACATTTACAAAACTTCATGCTGGCAATTATCACCTGGTCACTCCCATCCTTACTGAGTGTTGCTCCAGTGGCAGTAACACTTGTTCCTGGTCTTGTTCTGCCTAACTGACTTCTCCCAAATGGTCCCAGACAGTGGTGTTGGGAAAATCCACCTCACTGTGTGAACAGGCAGAAGGCTAGTTATCCTAGACCAGACAATTCAGTGGACATATATAGGCATGTATTGTTCTGCTCACCTGGCACAACATAGTGCTCCTAGGACTGCATTGGGGCATTTGCATCCGTAGGCCTTTTAACAGGCAACAGTAAGAGTTCATTGAGCAAGCAACAGTAAGGCACTGCAGGTGTGTACATGCCTTTTGCTCTGTGAAACTAGACTGCTGCTATAGGTATGATGGAGAATATTGTCCTACTGCCAGTGATAAAGAAAGATTCATTTGTTAGTTCAAGCTAGAATCCTGTTGGTGGTTTATACTGCCAATCAGCAAGGAATGTACTATGTAATCTAGTGCTCCCTTGCACAGTGCCCTGCCCTGGACATTCAAAGACAGTTGGTTGGCTCCCTAGTGCAGCTTTGCCCCCACCAACCTCTGATTTTCTTTGGAGGGGGCATTCCCGAGCATAGCTCAGCTACCCTTGTATTCCTAGGGAGGCCAGTGACTCCATCTTTTTCTCTCATTGTGCAAGGTCAACTAGCCAGGGCCTAGGACCACCTCTGTGGCTAGTCAGTGGCTGGAGAAGGAGCTACACCTAGGAACATCCAGCTACCTTTGCATACATGGGGAAGGAGAGAGTCCACTGTCACCTCTCAAGCAGTGGCATAAGTCCATGGTGGGAGATTATGCTTTGCCAGTGGTTCTATTGAATTTTGACCTGAAATGATTCTTGATGTGGAAAGAGACCAGACATTGTATTTTCCTACACTCAGGCAGCAAAATGCCTTGGACTGTCCTTGCTGCTTTTGCATCATGTGAGCTGGACAAATGCTAACTGTATGAATACAGCATGGAAAAATCTGAGTTCTAATCACTCCATGCAGCTGCCTCCTCCCTTCTGGGGCTGAAGTTGTCACCATTCCAATTCCAGATGGATGTAGCCCTGAACTGTTTTAGACTCTTTGGCCTCTTGCTTTCTGTTGGAGTGGTCCAAAAATTACATGCGAAGGCATGTGGAAGGGTCCACAGTAAATTGTGCCATATTTATCAAAATACTCACAGTTTCCTTTAAATTTTCACTGTGTATATCCATTGCCTTGACTGTTCTGTTACTTTCCCATCTTATTCACTACTGCTTATTTTCAGTCACAGACTCTTTTTTCAGACTTGGTTATCAGTAATAGATTGTAAGCCTTCTGGGAAATGATTGCACTAAGTATGTGGCTTGTACAGTGCTTCTAACATACATGCTGCTAAATAAATGCAACATAATCCATGCAAGTTGAAATTCTCAGAAAGACAAATGTTGTGCCTGCTTCCTAAGCAGTGCATATGGGAGTGTGACAAATTTCCTATAGGAAGAAAAAGGATAAGAGTATCTAATGGCAAGGAGGGAGGAAAGGGGGCAAAATGGGCTTTGGATTATGGCTTTATTTCTGTGGTTGGAGTAACATTCATGTAATCTACTGTCTTCAATTATTCATCATGTTAAAAAGATTTACAGTAACTGAAGAAAGACAGGAGCCAGAAAGGAGTACGTGGAACCACTGTGAGATGCAGTGTACAGGAATTGAACTCCTTATGGGGACAATTATAATTTCCTGCTTAATGGAGATCTTATCAAAAGTGCTGTGGCTATGATCTATATTGTAACCCATAGATGCCTCTACATAATTTTCTTCCTATTTATATACCAATTAAATGAGGAATAAGGGAAATAAATATTTAAGAAAGCAGGACATGGCACTTCTTTGAAAACATTACAGGTGTTGGCCTTGTGTGTAAAAAACCAAAACACGCAGGGGAAAGCTCAGAGGTTTTATGGTAATTGTCACAAAATGTGCAAGAATTAAGATGAGTTTCATTGATGCCCTTGTTTGATAGGAAATGATTATTCTGACTGGTTTCAGCGGTATCTATGCTGCTATTGCTGAGGGATTATCAAATCACCCTAGAAATGCCCTTCCCCTTCCCTTAGTCCTGATAATATCCTGTGTGGCTTTGCACAGGTATTCATGGCTCCCACAGGTGAAGGAAGGAAGGACAGACAGATGGACAGTCAGCAGGTAGGCAGGCAGGCAGGCAGGTGAACAAGCAAACAAATGGCAAGCAAGTAAGCCTGGAATCTTTAGAGAACAAGGGTCAGAGGAAAACCTTTCTTGTCAAGTGAAAGTGTTGCAAAGGCTTTGGACAGCACAGCTATGCCACAAGGGGGCTCAGGTGGGTGGCAGAGGAAAATTGTTCCCCTGCATCAGCAGGAAAGTTATATGGTCAAGCTATAAAAAGAATTCTTGTTTCCTGTCTGCTTATATCTAGGTGATTTTAATGCACTTGGTCTTTGCAGCTTAGAGCAGAGCACAGTAGACATATTGATTATGTTTGCTGCTAAAAGATGAAAGTATAAAACATAATTCTTTCTTCAAACCTTCCACCTTTCTTTTCTGCAGTTGCCCTTTTAAAATTTATCTTACTTTGACTTAAATATAAGACCTCAAAGTTCTGGGTGGTAATGCCAAAGTCTAAGGGAAGAAGTTAGCTTTGATATGTTGGTAGATGTCTAGATCACTTGCCAAAAATTGGAAAGGATTTTTCTTTTACTCCCTGGAGTTGAGCAATTGCAAATCCCCCCCCCCCATTATACTACTATAGACAGTTTATTTGAGTCCCATTTTACTACTGAAATGAAGAAATCTTAGAATAATGAGTGGATTTGTGTGTTGAAGGAACAAAAACCTACAGTGACTACTTATGCCTCACCAAAAAAAAAATGTGTGTGTGTGTGTGTGGGGGGGAAGATGCATAACCAAAAAAGAGGATACTAAAATGGCATAGAAACAATGTGCCACTGATTCACTACTTTTAAAAACTCTTTCATAGTCCTACTAAAAGGAAAGAAATGCCCAAAGGAGTAGCCATTTTAGTCTGTTGCAGCAAAAACAAGCTTGAAAGCAGCACAGCTCTGCTGTTCTTTAACAGATACAGAGGAAAATAACATGAGCCACTTTTCATTGATAGGACAGTTGTTTGAAAAACTAGAGAGGGGGGGGGCTTCTCATTAAGTAAGATCTAAATTGGAAAGTTCATCAAGGTCTTTGTTGATGATACCTTTTGGCTTTGGGTAGACCCACTGCTTTCTAATCACTTTTAGGTTAAAACTTTGATTTCTAAATAGTTTCCTATGAAACAGCAGTCACTTTGCCATTGAGGAAGATCTAGAAGTCATCACCAAAATCAAGGAGGAAGTTCCTTCTCCAAATAATGGGTGGTGCATCATTCTCAATTTTCCTCTAGTCTGTTTCCCTGAATGTCTGTCACAGCTATGATTTCATTCAGTGGCTCAAAAATACAAAAAGGCAGGAGCAGATTCTTCACAAAATGAATTGAAAGAATAGCATGTATACTTTTTTGGCCTCATGACTTTTTCAAAGACTAAAAAATGAAGACTGGGAATGGTACACATGGGCATGGTGTGACACAACTACTATTCAAGTAAAACCCAAATAACCAGGCATAATGCTAACCCTGCTTATACTGGGACTGCCCAGTTTGGCCTGTATTAACTGTTGAAGGGAAGTTTTATTACATATTATGTCAGGATATATGGATTTAGAAATTTAATTTAATTTAATTGTTGTATATTGTTTTATGTTTTTAAACTATATTACTGTTTAATAATGTTTTAAGGGGGGGAGGGCTATGTTGCTTATTGTAACTGTTTTTATCTTGTAAACCGCCTGGATTGGGCAACCATTGGTGGTATATAAATAAATTTTATTATTATTATTATTATTAGAAAAGATATATTTGGTATATCTCCACTAGAAACTGTAATATTAATTTTGTACCACTTTAAATGTCATGGTTACATCCTATGTAATATTGGGATTTGTAGTTTAGTAAGATCCTTATATTTCTTTGCCATCTGTAATGACTTTCTACTGAGAATTCTAAGCACCTCACCATACTACAAATACAGGATTCTGTAGGACTGAACCATGACAATTAAAGTGGCATAAAACAGATAAAACTGTGTGTAATGCAATAGACTCAATAACAACTGACACTGTGATGTACAGTAATGTGCCACAAAGGTAAATGGTAGCAACAACGGAGTTTGCTGTGAAGCTTGATTTATTGAGCCTAGTTTGATGGTCCAAAAGTAGCCCAGAGCATATGAACCAAATAGTGTTTCTTTTCCAGTCTCCCAGGTACTCCCTCCTTGTTAGTGAATGACCAGGTCCACGTGGCAAATTCTCTTCTTGTAATTCTGTGCTGCCTTTAGCATCATTGACTCCCTTAATCCCCATTTGTAACATTGCCAATCATTCCCCACAGCAACAGACACTGATGTTAAATCCAGGAGATTATTACCTCTAAGCAGAAATCTGAAAGCTAGAAAAGAAGAGAGGGGAGGGATTTTTTTTCATAGCATGTAAGCATTCAATTTTAGTTGGTTGACTGGCTTAGGTAGAAGGTAAAGTCCAGTGGCAGTGAGAACTACGGTACCTTTAAAATGTAATTTTTTCCTGCTCTCTAAAATTAATAATAATAATAATAATAATAATAATAATAATAATAATAATAATAATAATAAATCATTATTATTTCTGTTTATAAGAAAAGAGATTCCACCTCAACATTAGGAAGAACTTCCTGACAGTAAGAGGTACTCAGCAGTAGAACACACTCCCTCCAAGTGTCCCCTTCTTTGGAGGTCTTTAAACAAGGCTGAATGGCCATCTGTCAGGAGTGCTTTAACTGTGCTTTCCTGCATGGCGGGGGGTTGGACTGGATGGCCCTTGGGGTCTCTTCTAACTCTATGATTCTATGTTCATTTGGAGAGGCCTTGAATATTGTAACCCATATGAAGCCAAAGAATCCTGTAAATGTAAGTTCACACCACATGGATTTCTGGAAAGCTAGGATGATGAGTCTTCCATATGATAGCAGGAAAACTTTCCAACATATTAATGCCCCTTCAGGAATTTTAGCCATTTATGTAAACATTCTCTTTTGCCCTTTTGATGTTGTTACACTACAAGCCAAAGATCATGTGGCCATGTTTGTTTGTAGTAGTAACTTCCAACAGATTTCACTTTTTAAAATTCCAGTGCACTGATTTCATCTTGCTAGATTCAGTATCCGAGATCATGAGGACTTTCAAAGTTATGACAATATCTGTGGCTCACTAAAAGTTCAGTAACATATTTTATCTGGAGAAATGGTGGGTTTTCCTGCCATGTCCTATGAAGGGAAATTACATATATAATTCTCTGTCAATGAAGTGTAGGCTTCATATGTTTTCTTGGTTCTGTTGATTTATCAGATGAAAAAGAGAGACTATTAGATCCAAAAATAAGTTAAGTATATTTGTGGAATGACAAGTTCATCTCCTTGCAATTGCTGGTGCTACCTCCAAAGTTCTGTGTGGCTCTTGTTCTATGATGGGGGGGGGGG
>CM034701.1:116227109-116244650 GCA_020142125.1 Phrynosoma platyrhinos | reverse complement strand
TAATTTATACCCCGCCCCTCTGTTAAAAACAATCAGGGCGGCTTACAATGGATTAAAAATTACATCAAGAATACAGAATAAAAGCTCCCAAAACCCCACCCTCTCCCCTTTAAAAAAGTATTAAACAGTACATCATAAAACCAACATAAAATCACAAGGAAAATTACGATAGTTTAAAATAATTCCAAGCAAACAAAAGCCAAGGGCAAGCCAAAAACTGAAAGAAGTAGGGCAGCGCTTATCCTTAGATAAGTTTGATTTAGGAAAGTCCCAAATTGAAACCTAATTCAGATTGTTCAGAAAGCACCCATTATCCTATAGGAGAAAGGAGCAAGAAACTTTCCTTTCACAAATTTATTTATTTTAGTCATTTTAGGATCCAAGGTATGAAGTCGAAATGTATTGTGCCTTTATTGTGGTATGATGCTGCCATCCTTTATAACGGGGTGGAGAAATGCATCGCCCTTGCCCACTTTTGTGGATTCTATCAATTTTGCTCCCCACTCTTGTCCTTTTATATATATATATATATATATATATATATATATATATATATATATATATATATATTAATCATTTGGTTTTAATATGTACTAGTTGAATACTGTCTTAAGGGGGGGGAGGGCTTGGGGTTTGATTACATTGATTGTATCTGTAATTTTAATATGTTGTTAACCACCCTGATTGCACTCAGGGGCGGAGTATAAATAGATATTATTATTATTATTATTATTATGATGTTGCATTTCAGTGTAACAATTTACAGCTTTGAACAGAATTTTCTTCTTTTGAAGGGTTCAGTTGAGTATTTATGAACTAAACACAAAAGATTAACCTATGCCTTACAGAATTGGGAGGGACATTTGGAATCCTCTACTAAGGATATAATTTTTCACAGATTTTGTTCTCAAAGGAAGCAATGTGTAATTTCAGAAAGTTTCTTCCTCCTGCAATTCTGACCATTTAAAAAATATTCCCAAATATCCTTTCCATCCCTACCCACTGTAGCCACTTCCTATCTCTATGTCTCTCTCTCCTCTGGCAGAGTTAATCTCCTGTATACTGCAGATCTGTTTGAGTTCTGGTAAACCTTTGTTAACAACCTAGATTTAGTCTCATGACCAACCCATTGCTATATATAGGAAGATTCAAAACTACAGCTTCAAGGCAGAAAGGGGTGTTTGGGCTGACCACTGGGAGGCTTTTACACTCTATGGTAAGCCCAAAGCTTTCATAAAAAGAACCTTTGAGGCTTTATTAGTTGAAGTATGCCTGTAGATCAATTGAGGGTGCATCTACATTGTAGTAATAATGCAGTTTAACACCATGGCTCCACCCTACAGAATCCTAGGATTTGTAGTTTTGTGAGACATCAGCATCCCTTGGCAGAGAAGGCTAAAGACCTTGTAAAACTACAAATCCCAGGATTCCATAATATGGAGCTACAGAACTTAAAGTGGTGTCAAGTTGTATTATTTCTACAGGGTAGATGCATCTTAAGAGTGGATTCAGATGTAATGGGAAACCTTGCTTTCTCATTGGAAGAACTAATTGCAGAAGCCCTCCAAGTTTGCTTGTTTGAACAAGGTTTGAAGTATAGCTTGAAGAAATACCAGGATCTGAAAACTACACTTTGGTCTTCACTTGTTCTCAATAATAGTAGTTTTAAGAAGACACTCATTCCCAAGATATATTGTCTTATGCTCTCTTTGCACATGTAAAAGAGGAAGAAGAAGTAGGAAATGCATGTGTCAACCCTCTCTTTGAGCTGCTTTTAAAACTCAAGTTAACTGTATCTAGTTCACATTGCAGGGACCACAGTTTAGCTCTTAGATAGGCCTTGTGTGTTCAAGACCTGTGATAAGGGCAATTTTAATGTAAAATATTATTAAGAAATGGACTGAATTATGGATTTTAAATACAATTATGTGGTAATGTCTGGAATACTGCATACAGTTCTGGTCGCCCAATCATACAAAACAATGTGGAGCTGAACAAGGCACAAGAAATGGGGGAGAATAAAAATGAACAGGGGTTTGGAGCAGTTTCCAAATAAGGAAAGGTTGAAATAAGTTAGGGTTTTCACTGTAGGGGAGAAGGAAAGGACTAAGAATCTATATAATAAATGTTCATAAAATGCTGCACAATGTGGAGAAAGTAGCTAGAGAATTTTTTTCCCTTCCATAATTCTAGAAATCTGGGTCATCCAATGACATCAATTGGTAGTAAGATTGAGGACAGAGAAAAAGTATTTGTTCATACACTTAATAATGTATGGTATTTGCAATCATCAGATATATAGTGATGACAATTATTATAAATGTCTCTGTAAAAAGAGAGACAAATTCATGGAGGTGGCATCCATTAAAGAATGGTGGTCTTGATGGCTCTGTGGAAGGTCTAGATACAAAGGCCATATGCTGCAGAATATCAGACCTTGGAGAGGTTATTTTTTGCTCTGCAGTGCCAATCAGTGGCCCTGGGGTGTGTTCTGGAATGTTCAGTTGAAAAAAGCCATGCTGTCTAAATATAATGAAGGAAGGTTTCCCCCTGGAGGAACAAAACATTGGGTTTCCTGAAAGCACTTGGCTAGCCACAAAGGGGAGTACTGTACGAGGTTAGACGTCTGATCTGGTTCATTGTATTTACAACCCATATTTCTTTGTTCATACCATGTAGCATGATTTCTTATGCTGTATACTACAATTAGTAACCTGTTAATCAGAGTTGAGTGGATACTTTCCAGTCAGTTGTAAAATTCTGTGTCTTCTCTCCCATATTCCTTATAAAACCTACCAAATCATACATTTAGGACATGGGTGATTTTTTTTTTGTCATTGGCAGCCATTACTTATGAGTTGAATGGCAGGACTGTGCAACAGCATAAGCTTTCAGACTGTGTTTCATGAGTAGCCCAACATAATTTCAGTAATTGAATATAAGATGTCACCATGCCATGAATAACATACTCTCCAACTACCCCAGTTTGGCAGGGGGCAGTCCCAGTTAATCTTCTGTCAACCCTCTCTTTGAGCTGCTTTTAAAATATGCCAGTTTATCTCTCCTTGCACTTTCCCCCTTTGTCCTTGACTTCAGTTGCTGTAAATTGAGTTCACAGTGCAAAAATAGTTTGCACTCACTCATGAAGGGAGCACTGAGGTGGAAGCCAAAAGCAAACTTCTGCAGCTGCTCCTAGCTTGTGTGCTCTTCCTCATTAATAACTTTGACTCTCTTGGCCACATTCTGGTGTTGCTTGGCCACATATGTCCAGTTTCCACCTGTGAAATGTTAAAAGGTATGCAGTATCTGAGTCTCAGTCACATAATAACAAGGATATAAACCCAAAAGGACAAAAAGCAGCATAGGCACGTTTAGGGTGTGTGACTCTGTGGTGATCTTAATACATATATGTCTCTATGGGAGTGTGAGAGAAAAATGGAGAATGCCCATGTCTGCCAGAGGAGACTGGCAAATCCTGTTGTTAGTGAATGTTCAAGATAAATGACAAATTTCTAGTAAATCTAGAGTGATGTATTGGCACTGTAACGTGTGACATGTATTTTTCTTCCCAGTGATTGATGACACTGTTCTGCAAAGTATTGTGGTGTTCAAAACACAGGGGTGGGAATCAAATCCTTTTGCTCAAATTTCCTGCTGGCTATAGCAATTTTATTATTTTAGTTCAGTTTCCCAGCAGTCTGTAGATAACTAATGTGCTGGTGTGGAGTGTTTTCACTTTTCCTCCCACAGCATTTGTTGAAAATAGTGATGATGGAGCTATCTGTCTGTCAGTTAGTCCTTTCCATTGGGATATGTGACAGTTACCACATTATGCTGCATATCTCTGCTTTGTAGCCAACATAACCTTCACTTGACCACATAGAGAAAAAAATAAGCTGAATGTTTTCTCTAAGCCTCCACAACATGGAAACACTTTATGTAACACCTTTAACAAGTATACTTTCATGTGGTGTCAAAAGTTCAAAAAGCATGAGTTCAAAAGCATGCCAAGTCATGATTTTGGGTAAAAATCCAGAGAAATATAGATAGTCACATATGTCCCTGTGGAATCAGTAGCAGACTTAACCATGCAGGCAAGTGCTTCATGATGGTGAGTGCAGATCAGAGAGACCTGATTTTTTTTTTAAAATGGCACCCAGTGATGGAAACGTTTCCAAGGACATAATGGCTTAAAACCTGGCTGCCTGAAGGAAGGGCTACTCTCATATCAACCTGCATGTGCATTTTGAGGTCTTCCTTGATTATATTTCCTAGGCCTTCCTGCTATCTGAGAAAGGCAGATGGTGATGAGAGAGCACAATCTCAGTGGTGCTGCTCCTGCCCAAGAGAGACCTGCCTGGAACCAATATTGATATCCTTTTGGCACTGGGTGTCCTGTCCTCACACTGTACTAGCAGGCAAAGTGCAAGCCAAATCCAACATCAAACAGTCCAGGTTCCAATCCTGTAAACCCTATACACAGTCCACAGTAGCAGATAACAAGTTCAAAAAACAGTCCAGAATCATATATCTCGGAGTCAGGTCTCACTGTAAATGCAGGCATCAGAAAGAAATTCCGTTTGTTTCCAGCAATCACAAGAGGAAAATCCCCTGCTTTATAAAGCACACTGACCCAGCCCCACCGTACTTGCAGACCATATTTCAGGATGGCATATTTCACCTGTGGGGGAGGTACGGGGCCTGTTCCAAATGTGGCAACCTTCTCCTTTCTTGAGATGTTATCTCTCCACCACCTATGATTCTCTCAGGCGGCTGTCAGACTGAGCTGGAAGAGGGTACATCTCTTCAGAAGCCAGACTCTCAAGGGGAGCTGATTGGTAGTTCTGCTTCATTGTCAGAAGCCAAACTGTCAAGTAGGGGAATGACTGGGTGATTAGGTTTTATTCTCCTATGATTTTTTTAAAAGATTGTCTTGTTTTTGCAGCCAAACTGTTACAATGAATGTGATATATAAATCTTTCAAATTAAATACATTTAAATTGACTTCTTTTTGTCTTGTTATTCTATTGCCATCATAGTTGTTATGCAGTTTAACACTTTTAAAAAAATAGATCCTAAACATTTCAGTAACAGACATTTTAAGAAAATATTTTCTTAAAATATTGAATATGCAGCACCAGCTTTAAAATATGGGAAAGCTAGAAACCAGATGGATAGACTCAATCCGGGGGGTTATGGGCAAGGGCTTGCAGGATCTGGGCAAGGCAGAGGAAGATAGGGATTCTTGGAGATGTCTCATCCACAGCGTCACCATGAGCATAATAAGTCTTCTTTTGAAATGCTTGCATGTGAGCAAGTGATCATGGAAGCTGCTGGCAGCAATTCCCCTGCATGCAGTCTCTAGAAATGTCTGCCATCATGGGAATATGCATGAGCTACGTATGTGATTGCCTAGTTTACTATTTGATTCCTGCAAGCATGAGTACAAGGATGGCTGGGAGTACATCTGCAGGGGGGAAAAACCTGCTGACAACTTGGAATAAAGTCCAAAGAAGTCACATTACCATGTGACCACCGAGCAGAGAGGGTAGAGGGACCTGCTGATCACATGGCTGATCACATGGAGATGTGATTGAGGAGGCCCCAGCTATGTGATCGGGGGATTCCTCTACACTCTCTTTTTATTTGCAGGGGTGAACACACCCTCAGGAGAAGTGGCAGTGTGCTGAGCAGTCTCTCCATGGAGCTCCTGCAGGTACAGAAGTGACAGTGGTGGCTCAAGAAACAGGACAGGTGAGCCGTACTGATGCAGTGTGGGCCCAACTGTCCTAGGCAGACAGTATTGCACCACTTCACCAGGTGTGGCCCATTGCATACAGCTGCCATCCTGGCCAATCCGGGACCAGCTTTGGAGCACAGTGTTCCAGAACTGACCCTGGACTTATGGCCAATGCAGACAGTGATTTATTTTGAAAAATGTTTCTGTTTTTGTCTTTGTGTCTTTTTTTATTCTGAAACAGATCAACACTGCTCTCTTTTTAAATATTGCTTTACATCTGTAAATGCTAAGTCTTAGTTATGATTGAAGTTTGGAAGTTGTAATGACACACTATTGCATTATTATATCCAGAAGTACTAGCATGGGCTACAGGTTGCATGTTTTGGGAGTTTAGACATAATTTTGATAATAAAAATAAGTTAACCTGATGACCCAAGTAACTCCAGTGTGAATGTGCTAATTTCAAGTGTGGATTAACTCAGTTCACATTTATGCGTATCCCAATCAAATCCCTCAGCTAAATCCTATTAAACCACTTATAAAGAGAAATAAGTCTGTCCATAAGGAGAAATTGAATGATTATCCTAATTATCAGACCCAAGTTCTTGTGCAACCTGTGTTCTTTGTATGCTACTGAAACAGTGACCTTATTTTATTGCTTTTCTCCAAAGCCATGAGGTCAGATCCTTGGAAAGAGGCACATCTCACTAGAGATGCTGCATGACAGCTAACCAATGGGTTATTTTTCCCAGTCTCTTTACATGGAAATTTCAAAATGTTTCCTCCATCTTTTTTAAAGATTTGATATGACTACTTGCATGAGTTAGAGTAGTGTAGTGATCTGAGTGTTGGACTAGGATACTGGGAGATCAGGGTATGAATACCCATTCATCTATAAAAGCCCACTGGTTGTCCTTGGGCAAATCACAGTCTCTCAGCCTTAGCAGAAAGAAAGGACAAAATCCCTCTGAACAAATTCTGTTACAGGTTGCCACAAGTCAGAATGACTTGAAGGCACATAACAACAACATAACTATTTGCATAGTTAATGAAGACACTATTGAATGTGAATACTACCCCTTCTTTTAAGAACATCAACTAATTGCAAATATTTCACATGTCCAAAACAGTCTGGAGGGAGGGCAGAAGGAGATATCCAATTCCTGAGTGAGCCGTAGGAGAAGTGCACATGAAGGATTGCATGACTGTAGATGTACAGCTTATACTGCTGTCTTGCATGTCCTCATGCAGATGGTGAATGTGTAGCATATTCCACTGTTTACAGGGAACACCATTGGTACCTACTCTCACTATGCCAATATGTTCCTCTTTTTTTATTACAGGTAATACTTTCTCCCTTTCTATTTTATACTAAAGCATCTAGGAGCATGCCAGGAACTTCTGTGGATCTGAACCTGGTGAAATTTACCCCAAGTAAAGCATCGAGACATCACTCCCTCTAGAAAGCTGGCACGGCTAATCAAAGGGCAGGGGCAGAGGATAGTACTGTTATGAAGAGTACAATTCAACAAAGCTGTTTTCTTAATAGTAAATGTTCAGATGGAAAGTCACAATTCTTTGTAGGGTGTATTGTGTCTCTCATTTGTGCTCTCTGTATGTATGAGGCTGAAGTTCTCTGTGCTTAGGATTAGTGGTTTTAACAAACATGGTCTCCCTAGAGGTCTGTTATCTTACACAAGCAGCTTGCTGTCTGCTTTGTGTGGCTGCATGAAATCCATCCTTTGCAGCGATGTAACCACTTTCTTATTTAAAAAAATAGTGCGAAGCAGGAGGGAGAATGTATGACTCCCTTAGTCACAAAGAGAGAGCAGAAGCAGGCCAGTAGAAAAGTAGAAAAGGACAGAGGGGGAGTGGAAATAGTCTCATATGTAATCCACTTAGATTACTAATGGCCATCACCTTTGTGCCATTTGGCTATTTTGTTTTATCCTTAGAGATTTGGGGGCAGCATCTGGTAAACTGGCACTACCCCTTTGCAGTGGATGAATCAGAATAGGTCTGAGCCGCTAACATTTTGAAAAGCATTTTCATTTAAATTATTTTTCTGGGCTCCAAACCACGCAAACCAGTTTTGAGTTCCTCAATCTGTGAGCAGTGAACAGGTTAAAAATGGAAATGGAGTTAAAAGCTCTGTGCCCCCCCCCCGCCTGAAAAATCCACTGATGCAGGGTGAAATTAAAGGCTATAAATAGTGCCTGTCCCTTCAGCTTCAGCTTCATCGTGCAAGCCTCGGCTGTGTGCTAGGATTAGAAGAAGACAGAATGGATTTCTGTGTGGCGTCAACAAGAGCCAAGGATTATGCCCACTGCGCACATTGTATTGTTCATTTCTCACGGGCCCTTGCAGGGAAATTAAATCCCTTCTCATGCCAAAGGTGCAAGCGGCAGAGGCAGCTTTGAGCTGGACACATGCTCTGCAAAACAATTTGGCACAGTGGCACTTAGCATCTCACAGTGCAGCCATAGTGTTCAGCCCCAGCCTCGCTGCAGAGGCAGACAGCAGCACAGCATGGGTCACAAGAGGGTTTGGGGCTTTCCTTGGTCTGAGCTATGGCTGGTATCATCAGCAATGTTTGTTGCTGCTGATAGGTTCTAAAGTCACTGTGGTGCTGGAGGGGAAACAATGCTTTTTCTCCCTCAGTAGCTCTTTGTATAATAACAATCATAGATGTTGGTGTTGAAACACCTTCATTGAGTTAACAGTACCACCATGGTAACTGCAGGTAGAGACTTGTGATCTCTAGGAGTCTGTTAGAGAGGAGTCTTCTGCCTGCATAAGGGAATATTCAAGGTTGATACGACTTTACCTTTTAAGATTTGTCCGCAGGTGCATGTGTGTCTGCATGCATTCTACCCCCGACATCTCCTCAGCAGCAGCTGTATCTCTTTCATCCTTAAGAGCATCTCTCAAAGTGATTTGAGATCTAGGATCATTGTATCTTTCTTTTGACTGCCTGCTGAGCAGGGACATTTTCTTTGGGAACTATTGATTGTTGGCTGGAATCCTATGAAGAGCCCCCTCATATAGTGGCAATTTAACAAATAAGTGGAAAACAAATGTATTTTTTTAAACACACACACACACACACTTTACTGGAGGTTTAAAGCTTTGTGTCATAAGGACTGATAACAGAGCTTGGAAGTAATGTGTTTGGTATAATGGACTATTTTAGTAGCATGCTACTTTTTGCAGTCACAAGCTGGAATGGTGTTACTTTTTTGCCTGTAATGGCTAGAGCTGCATTTCACTTTAGGGTGTACTGAACAAGGCTTCTGCCTATTAACTCATTACAGGGAGTGCCGTGATTTAAAGCTCATGCTAACTGGCCCAAAGCCCCAGTCAACAGTAGGCTATTCTGTGCCTAGAGAGCACGTTTCAGTGTGGCTGTTCTTGCCCCTGCATCCAGACATGCCTCAAATATACCAGGGTTTGTTGTTTTGACCGATGTGTGCTGTGAGTGTTATTTCCTCCCCTTCGCTGATGTGCACTGAAGAAAGGCTGGAAAGGGCACATCCCTTTCCCTGTCTTCTTCAGTGGGGATTGCCCAGGAGTGTGGGAGGAACTGGGACAGGGAAGCCAGAATTTACTTCATCTCCTCCTGTCCTGAGTGCAAAAAGCCACAGCTAGACTTTCAAACACTTGCAGGACAGGAGGAGCATTGACTGTACCTTCACAAAAACCTGGTCAGTGCAGCAACAGGTCAGAAGAGAAGAGACTCAGGAGACAAGATGAGTCAAGCCAAATCCCAGGGCTTTCACCAAGCCTGGACAAGTTCTTAGTTTGAACAATGAGAGGGGGAGAAGGAAGGGTCACCTGAGATGTTGTGCATTTGGTCTTTCCATGAAGTGAGTTTTGCTGTGAGTAAGGAGCCATCAACAAAGATGGAGGGAGAAAGAGACAGAGAAACTGGGGGAAAGAGAGAGGAGAACATACATTGAAAACATGGGGTTTTTTTCCTATTTTTTTTCCCTAAAAAAAATCTAAAAAGTTTGCTTGCCATTTCTGCCATCCTCCATGCAATCCCAAATAAAAGAGTTGGCATCTGGCACCAGAAGGAAAGTCAGCCTGGGTGGTGGCGGTGAGAGAGAGCTGCTTTGCCAGGTAGCTGGTCCCAGTTGTAGCACAGAGTAGTATTTGGAATGGTTGGGTTGGTCTGAGCTGTCTGAATTTTGACAGGAGGAGGTGTTTCAGAGCAGATCTCTTTTTGGGTAAGGGAGATAGGAAGAGAGAGAGACTGATTGAGTGATTGTTTCTGCACATCTGCCCAAAGCATCTCTGAGAAGTGCACATGGCAGCTGTTGGGTCTGTTGTGCTGGGCCTGTATGAATCGGTAAGGTACTGGGGCCAGGCAGGGCAGTTCACTCAGAATAATTATAATCAGAGATGGAGAGAACCAGAAAGCATTTTCCTGTGTTTTTGATTGGTACAGTAGTAAAAATAACAGGGACATTTTAGTCATGGGTAATCCAGCAAGGTATTTCTGCATAGCATTAATAGTTAGAAATACTGACCTGTTGGGTGATCAGAATAATGAGCAGCATAATAACTTTTAAAAAGTAATATCCCATGGTTTGACTAACAACTTTCTTTAGATTGCATGGAAAAGAAATTAATATCTTATCATGACCGCTAACACATTGGGAGGGGAAAGAGTTCATGATGTTTGTATGGAACATATACATAATTGAATAAAATGTAAAATGCCCTTTGAAATGTATCTTTAATGCATTGCTTATTTGTATATTCTACAAAATACAATTTCAACATTTAGGCACAGTGGATTAAAAATAGAGGAGCCATAGCTCAGTAGACACACATTTTGCATATTAAAAACTCAAAATTTGCTCCCTGGAGTCTTCCAAATACCTCACCTACACAAATCATATTGAAACGAACAGAGTTTACAGAGGAGCAGTGCAATACAAAAGATCTAATTTATTTCAGTGAGGTTCACTCAAGACCAGTCTCCAGGGAACTGCAATATGTTTTTACACTGTGTGCATGGTATACAAAGATGATTATATCACTTGTGTGTGATTTTATTTAATTTTAATGTTTTGGTACTTTCTTTCTGAAATCCATCAGTCTGGTAGCCAAAATAAAATGTTGAAATAATTTAAATGTAACAAAATGTAACAAAACATTTTAGTTGAAAAGTATTATAAAGAAAGATCTTTTTAAAAGCCATTTAAAAAAAAAAGATGTGTCTTGGAATGGTTCCTGAAGGCAGAGATTGGGTGGAGGCCAATCACAACTTAAATGAGAGTATATTCCAGAGAATGGAGCTTCACAGGAGAAGCTCCTTACTTGGACCTGGACTGATAAATAGAACTCTGCAAGTGTGGGTATCTTCAGAAGGAACATTTGGAAATAACACATTACAAATAATGAGATTCCCTTTAATATGTTACTTTACCACCTAAACATTAGAAAGAATTTCCTAGCAGCAAGAGCTGTTCAACAATGGAATATGCTTCCTTAGATCACTGTGGAATCTCCTTCTTTGCAGGTTTTTAAACAGAGGCTGGATGGCCATCTGTTGGGGATGCTTTGACTGTGTGTTCCTGTATGGCAGGGGGTTGGACTGGATGGTCCTTGGGGTCTCTTTCAACTCTATTATTCTATGACTTTTTAGGACAACAAGGGCATAGTGATCTTTCTTTTGCAAAATAACAGAAAATGTCATTATTTTTGGTCTAAAAACAGTAATATCAGTTTGACACTTCATTCAGAACCATTACTTGGGGAGAACCATTTTTGTATTTTTAATTGAATTAAAAAAATAAAAATAAATGAACAAGTAATGCATTAGTAATCTCTTACTGATACATTAGTAAATCAGTGGATAGCAGCTAGTACATTGTGTGTGTGTTTGTAGTTTGCCTTCAAGTCATTTTTGACTTATAGTGACCCTATGATAGGGTTTTCTTGGAAAGATTGTTCAAAGGGAATTTGCCATTGCCTCCCTCTGAAGCTGAGAGAGTGTGATTTGCCCAAGGTAACTCAGTGGTTTTTCATGGCCAAGTGGGAATTTGAACCCTGTTCCCACAGTCATAGTTTAGCACTTAAACCACTATCCTATGTCATAACTAGCACTTTACTGGTCTTTAAAAGAAGTACTAATGGCAATACAATAATTTTTAATATAATATTTGAAACTCTGTTCAAAAGTGTCTCTTACTTTGATCTTATTAACTGGACAGGTTCATACCAAGACAGGTATAAATAATCTCAAGATAGGTAGGTTCTAGGTAGTTAGATCCTTAAAGAATAAAATCAACATCTTGAACTGAGTCCAGGAAATCCAAGAGGCAACCAGTGCAGATCGTTTAATACTAGAGTACAAGAAACATGATATTATTTACTGGTTAGCTGTCTAAATGCTACACTTTGCAACTGAAACTTCTGGATAGTCTTGAAGAATAGCCCCACACAGAGAACACATTGCGTAGTCTAAACATGGCTTAAGTAAGTCACAGATAAATTATAGAATGGTAAGTAATGATAAAATTAAAGAGAATCTACAGAAGAACAAGGCAGATAGTTTCACCCACAAGAGAAAAATCTTTGGCTCATGGACTGAAAATCAAATTTGGGAATTGACTGATTCACAAAACATTAATTTACGCTGCCCTTGTAGGATCTGATTGACTTCAATAACAATTTACGCTGCCCTTGTAGGATCTGATTGACTTCAATAACTAAATCTTGGACTATTTGACTTGCAGCTTATTGTTCAACAGTTGTTTATATCTGCAGGGAAAAGCTTTCATTGATTTAGTAGCTTTAATTGTATGTTTGCATATGCCTACTATATTAAAGAGACTGGCTTAGATTAAATTTGTGTATATTATCAGATCAAACATCAGCATGACTACAGAAACAATTTTATTTTAGAATTATGTATGATATCATCCTAAAAGTAGCACTAAGAATAATATAGAATAGGGCATATTGATGTACTTTGTTGAAAGAAAAAGTAAAAAAACAAACCCAAAAAACAGAGGGGACCCTCAAAGCATTTATGCAGAGGCAGCCAATAGAGAACTTACTGGTTGGTTTGTAGAGAGCCTATAACAATATTTTTAAGTTGTGAACTAATTTGTTCAGTTCAAAACATCTAACAGTAGTATATCATTCCCTATAAAAATTCTTACTTTGCTAGGTATTCTAGGTGGTCAGGAAGATTCTCTACTATAGATGCAGATACAAACATAGTTTTAATGTGACAAGAGAACAGCTCTGAATCTCCATGAGGGACTGGGCAGGCTTTTGGTGATTTGAGGGAGCAGGGGCCTGAAGATTAGGTGATGAACAGAATGTGCTGCTTTTGTTCCAAAGCATTTTAAAAAAAAGGTTTTAGTGCTCCTTACTCCCCTCTGTGCTGACCACAGTGGCTGCCATGCCTTCCTTTCGTTTTATCGGCTGGCCTTGAGTCATACTCATACTGCCTCTTCCAGTCAACTGTGTTTGCCTGGACATTTGGCAACAGAATGTCTGTTACTTTAAGGGTTTCCAACTTCCATAATATTTCCCTTAGGAGGTTAATTTTTGGAGTACAATTTCCAGAATCCCCCAGCTAACATGGCCTGACTGGTGTGGAGGTTCTGGGAGTTGTAACCCACAAGAGTAATAATAATAATAATAATAATAATAATAATAATAATAATAATAATAATAATATAATTTATTTCTATTTCCCGCCTCTCCCTACGGAGTAACATTCCCAGAGTGTGTCCTTAGGCACTGTAATTTACTGGATCTAATGGGGATGAATCTGTCTCCTAGCTGTTTCTCCTAAATATCTTCTAATTTATTCTCCTTCCCCCCTTTTCACTGAAACTCTGCATGTTCAGAATGCACTTTTACTCATTTGAATAAACTGCAGGTATAAGTATGGATACTTTGCTGGCCATTGGTGGATTATGAGTTTTTTTACCTTAATGCTTTTTTTTTTTTAACATGACTGCCATTTAAACTGTGAATAACTTCTTACTGGCCTGTGGCAAGTTAACAAAAAGAGCGAAGGATAAAAGCTAAGGTAACTTGACTAAGGGGGGATGCAGACCAGGGCGTCCAGGACGCCCTGGTCCGGAGCGCCACGGGGCCATGGCAGCCGCACCGCGGCGCTCCTGCAGCGTCCCTGGAAGGAGCGCTAAACCAGCGCTCTTTCCTCAAGACAGCGAAAGTGCGCCCTAAACGCGTAGGGTGCACTTTCGCTGTCTTTTCCGCCGCAGCGCATGTGGTCGCTGTGGCGGGAGGTTGCCCTGGAAGCACCGGCCGTGCGGAGGGCCGGCAGCTTCCAGGGTGACCTCAGGAAGAGGAAGGAGCGCCGCTCGTGCGGTGGCTCCTCCTCTTCCGGGCCTCGAGGACGACCTTTTTAGTCGTCTGCCGAGGCCCTGAGAATACAAAAGTTATATTGTTAAAATGGCTATGTGTATAGGTTTTGAAAAGAAGATTAATTATTAAAGAAATGTTGCCATTTTTGGAGAGGTCATTATGTCGGCATAGTACCTTCTTAAAGATAGAGATAACCCTTATATGATTGGCTTTTAATGGTTAGTTACAATTCAGTTTGTAAGGGTTTCTTCTTTGGATATAGCCAGGCTGGACTTTCTCATTCTTTAGGGGTTTGCCCTCTTAGCTGCCCTGAAATCCCTGCATGTTGCCAGCACATTCCAGAGTGACGCTAGGCAGCTGTTTACACTGTATCCTGCTATGCTGTCCACCATTGCTGGCACCATTTGCTCCCTCTGAGGCCAGAAAAGAGGTGCCCAGTGTCCATGGTTGTGTGCCTCCTTGTGATCTCAGTGGAAGCAACCTATGCCACCACCAGCAGACAGCAGAACTGGACTCTGTAAACAGCTGCCCATCCTCACTTAGCAGTGCTCCAGATTTTTTGGAAGATTCGAAGTATATGATACTTTAAGAATTTTGATTTAATGCAGGGATGGGCCAGATTTGCTGCAGAACCACCCTTCCCATATGAAGACAGTTTGCAGTCAAATCAGGGGTTTGGTCCTGTGTTATGGAGACAAGGCGACACAAGGGTGCGGGGAAACTAGTTAATTTGGCCAGTATAGACCTGCCATGTGTTTATGCATGTGCATTTTAATTTGATGATTGAGGTAATGAAAGCTTTTGGGTTTAGCTGGCTGGATTGGAAACAACCTAGGGACTATGAAATATGTGTGTGTCCCACAATCCTTGAGAACTTGATAGAGAATTAATGGTATTGCTATCTGCCTACTTTTTAGGAGCCTACTTGCATCTAAAATCCAATAGGCAGTGTTTTTTTTAATTATTTGTAAACAACACAAATAGTACAAAGACATCAGAAGTTTTCAGTGCACTCTTGTACAAAGGAAACTAAATCCCATTGTGCGATCTCAGAACTTCTCACTGCTTGGGGAGGTGGGGAATGCTTAACAAGATAACCAGAATGACAGGTGGCAATAAAAGAGCTGTGTTGCCATGTAGAGGCTGCAGTGAAACTAGAAGACCATAAATTATTTATCTCATTAGTACAGCATCCTACTGGTCCCTTGTCTACACATACAGTGAGGCCTAGCAAAATAAAATCAGTATGCTTTAGCCAGAGGTATCAAGGAAAATGAATTAAAAACACACTTAGAAGTCCTGGCCTTCATATTCCTTAGTATAAAATAGTTCTATTTGGATATATATTTACAAAACTTGGGGGAAAAACCCTTTTTGGGCCAGAACTACCAGAGTTTCTCAGCCAGTTTTGGCTAATATCAAAGAAATAGCTCTGGTCTTGGCCAAGTGAACCTTACTGTTGCCATAGCATGAAGTCAGTCCCATTGCTCTCTTTACAACAAGAACATTCTTAATGAAAAGTTCTATGGATACCATGAACTGCTAAAAAGACAGATGAATGACCCTCAGAGCAAACCAGGGTTGAACTATACCTAGAAGCCATGATGACTCCACTGAGGTTGCTGTACTGTGGCCATATCATGAGAAGACATGACTCCTTAGAAAAGGCAATCATACTTGGTAAGGCAGAAGGCAGTAGGAAAAGAGGAAGACCACATTCCAGATGGATAGACTCAAACAAAAAAGTCACAGCCCTAAGTCTGCAAGATCTGAACGGGGTGGTTGATGGTAGGGTGACTTGGAGGTCTGTCATTCATAGGATCATCATAAGTTGAAGTCAGGGTGACCAGATGTCATAACTACAAAGGAGGACAAGACACTGCAGAGTGTAGGACAGTCAAGAAAAATGAAGGACATTGCCAGATAAAAGCTAAAAACACTAATATAGATATAAATTCATTACATATTGTTATTACATATGCTCTATTTTATTGTGTACTCAACTGTGTACTTTTATTGTTTACTCAAGGATATTTTTCTGATGAACTTATCTTCATTTAAATGCTTTGTTGGTTTGCAATAGACTTATGGAACTCTGAGCAAGATAAATGCTCAAATTGTACGTTATTTGCAAAACAAACAAACAAACAAACAAACAAACAAAAGGAAAACAACAACCCTTGACTAAATCTACATTTAAATTACAGTGGGCCTTTGATATCTTCTGTGGATGCTCAAGTCCCATTTTCTACAATGTCATAGTAAAATTGTGTCCCTGATATAAAACAGCAAAATCAAGGTTTGCTTTTTGGAATTTGTATATTTTTGGAATATTTTCAAGCTGTGGATGGTTGAATCCATGGATAAAGGATCTGTGAATATGGAGTGCTGACTGTATTACTTTCATTTGTAGTTTTCCTATTTGCTCTCCCATCCCGCCTGCTTCTTACTCAACCCAAATCACACACTTCACCCCCTTCTCCTTGGTTCTACTGATCTGCTTCAAAAACCCCAAACTCTTTTCCCTTCCACATGTCAGTCAGAAAAAAAAATCAAACAAAACCACCACATGGTCAGCGACCATCTTCTCTGCAGCCCTTTGCAGCAGCTGGGGCAGTAATAAATCTGTTGAGCTAGAGACACCAGATGACACAAGTACAGATTTTATGGCTTAAAATAGAGAATGTTTTGCCATTCCTGAAGGACCCTTGGACACAAGGCTGAAATGTAGGATATGTCGGGGAAACGAGGACTTCTGTTCACCCTGACTTGATGACAGTTAACAAAAAAAAAAAAAGATGGACAGCTTAACATCCTTTTCTATAAAGGCAAATACAGTCGCCTCTTCGTTTTTATGGGGGATCCGTTCTGGGACCCCCATAAAAACAAAAACACACATATTCAAGCCCCTTTGGCTTGAATGGGTATGCTCTCCCCTGTGTAGCCCTGTGTGCATGTTCCATTTTAGCCAATGGGGATCGCCCGTGAGTAATCAAGACTATGGATTTCAAGTCCAGTAAAATTGAGGGGTAACAGGAGAAAATGCCTAGTTTGGTGGGGCTCCAGAGCTCTCTCATAAAGAAGGCAAAATGTCTCCCAAAACTACAGTTCCCAGAATTCCATAGTATTAAGTCATGGTTGTTAAAGTGGTTTCAATCTGGATTATTTCTATTGTGCAGACACAGCCTAAGTAAGTTCATGTGAAAATGACAGATAAATTTCCATTCTCGTCTTTCTCTTCTGGCATGAATTATAAACAGTATTAAGGCATCACCGTATAGTCTGTTACAAGAGGCTGTTTGGTGCAGTAGTACAAGCATGAACCAAGAATTTGATGTGCTCTGTTCATATTTAGTTCAGCCATGATCTTGCGGTGTAGTCCTCACCTCTGTTTACAGAGGGGCAGGCTATAAATAAAAATTATTATTATTATTATTATT
>CM034701.1:116216081-116227009 GCA_020142125.1 Phrynosoma platyrhinos | reverse complement strand
AAGTCCCTCGGCCCTTAAAGGGGGAAGGTTGCCTACCCCTGATCTATATGGTGTATGTAAATAGTGAGGATGTGAGATTTTCAAAAGTGTGCAAGGGGAGTTGAAAGAGATACTTCTGTTGCTAGACATCTATTCATTCAGAAAAACAGATGGAAAAGTACGAGCAGTTCTGAAAGAGCAGGAAGCATAAACTTTTGCCTACTGTTTGATTTGGGTGCCAAAAGATTGTGCGAAATAAACCACTAAGGAGAACCCAAAGCAACAGATTCATGGAGTAAGGAGATCAATAAAATACACTGGATAATTAATGTAAAACAATTTGATTCCTTCTGAGTATAGTCATTTACAAAAGTGCTGTTTTGTTTTGTTTTGTTTTGTTTTATCAAAAGAGAGCAGAATATAGGGAGTGCCCTTATGCTGAATGAGACTGCTAATCTTTCTAGTTCAGTATTGTGCTGTCCTGTGTTTCAGACACAGGTCTTTCACAGCCTACTGGGAGGGTAGAATTCAGAGACATCGCTGTGTTAGTTTGGAATATCATTATGCAACAGGATCTTGTAGCACCCTTTAGTCTTGTGCAAAAGAAGTTGTAGCATAAACTTTCATAGACAGGACCAAAGCTTATGCTACAATTTTTGCACAGTTAGCTTCAAAGGTTCTACAAGATCCCTTTGCATAACCTACCAGGAGTTACCTTGGTCACTTTATCATGCTGGTAACTTCCCTCTTGTTTCTCCTTGTTTTTACCTCTTAGTCACCAAACACAGCTACTAGAGGGAACAAGAAAGACCTACAACCAAATGTTTGCACACCTGGAAAAGAGGAATCCTCTTTGTCCTTTTTTTTTGTAAGCTAAATTTCAATAATTTCACAGATTCCTGTCACAGTTTTCAGCTTCTTAAATTGCCATTTTCTTTCGATTCAAAACCTTGTGTACATCTGTTTGCTTAGGAGTCCTCTGTAATACACAGAAACCTCTACCTTGTTTTTAGGTAGTCCAAAAGACAAACAAATGGGTCCTAGAGCAGATCAAGCCAGAAATCTCAATGGAAGCCAAGATTACAAAATTGAGGCTGTGCTTTGGACACATCATGAGAAGACATGATCATTGGGGAAAAAACAATAATGCTGGGAAAGGTGGAGGGACAAAGAAAGAGAAGAACACTGCATGTTAGATGGATGGAGTCTATTAAGGAGGTCATGGGTATGAGTTTACAGCAGGGGTAGGCAGCCTTTCCCCTTTAAGGGCCGAGGGACTTCAGCTCCCAGAAGCCTCAGCCATGTTGGCCAATAGTCCCATGTTGGCCAATAGCTCCTGGGATTCTGGGAGCTGAAGTTCCCCTTAAAGTGGAAAGGTTGCCTACCCCTGGTTTACAGGAACTAAGCAGAGCAGTGGAGGACAGGGGTTCTTGAAGATGTCTCATCCTCAGGGTTGCCATGGGTCGAAATTGACTTGAAGGCGATTAACAATAACAACAAAAATTTTACTTGGAAACTGGTAGGTAGTCACTTAGAGAGAATAGATTGTAAACTCTCTGCCTTGTCTTGCTCAAAAATGTGTCAGCTAGCTAGCCAATCAGCTATACTATCTTCCAGGATATTCCATAACTTCCCCATTTTCTGTCTCCAGCAGATAGCATTTGGTGGCCATTGAATGTGCTTAGTTCTCACTGGGCTGTTTTCAGGAGTTCTGTAGGGTTCCTTTGATAAATAAGTTATTTTATACTTCTGTAAATCTTGAGGTTCCCTTGAATGTTCCTCCTTGTTTTTCAGTTGCTCAATTTGACTCCAATCTGTTTTGATAATTCACTGTTGGAGGCAGTGGCGGAGAGGAGATGAAAGTAAACTACTTGAGCTTTTAATTTGAAATGGACACTTTAAAATTTGGTTCAGCACACTATGGGATGTCATGTTCTCTTGTTGGTTGCTTGGCATTTATATAATGGAAAGTCAAAGCAAGTAAATTAGAAGATAATCTGAGCCTAGGTAAGTGCAACAAATCAGAGAGACTGTGGTTGTACCTCTATATGAGTTTTCACCATTTATGCCAGAGGTGGGAATCATGCAGCCCTCCAGATGTTGTTGGACTGCAGCTCCCAAAAGCCAGCATAGCCAATAATGAGGCTATGAGAGTTGCACCCCAACATGATCTGGAAGGCTGTATGATTCCTACCACTGATCTATATATATGTTCTATATGGACTTTAGATTATTTATTTATTTATTTATTTATTTATTTATTTATTTATTTATTTATTGGCTCTCCCTTCCCATTATCCTTCCTCCCCATTAGTGGCCCATTATCCTTCAACTTTTATTTTTAGCAGACTAAGCAAATATATTTGACTTGAGTATTGCTGGCATGGTCAACTGATTAATGGGATTTTGAATAATTAACAATGAGTTATTATGCTTGCAGTGTGTCCGTGTAATGAATAAGTGGAGGTGTAGTAATACAGAAGAATGTGACTGTTTTTCTAAGAGCCTTTACAGACTGCCAGAAATAGTGCAGCTTGAGGCCACTTTAACTGTCCTGGCTTAATGCTAGGGAATCATGGGAATTGTAGTTTTTTCTAAGGCATTGAGCCTTCTTTGTCAGAGAGCTCTGGTGCCACAATAAACTACAGTTCCCATGATTCCTTAGCACTGAGCCAGGGCAGTTAAAGTGGCCTCAAGCTGCACTATTTCTGGCAGTCTGTAAAGCCCCTAAAATCTCAGTTCACTGAAACACACAACTCCTCCCCCCCCCCCCCGATAGGGTAAATGTGTCAGGAGGTAGAAGTATTTGTTGATGGCTAACAAATGTTGTTGTTTTTGTTGTTTTAGTGTGCTTTCACATTGTTTCTTACTCATGGTGAACCTGTTGTAGGGTTCTCTTGGCAAGATTTATTCAGAAGTTTGCCTTTGTCTTCCCCTAAGGTAACACATAAGTCAAATGGCACTTGTGTACTATAACTAGAAAAAGAAAAAGATAGGCTCACCTGAGCAAACCATGTCCCATTAAAAAAAAAAACATAACTTGTAGAGTCCTAGGACGTTATCACACAGGGGCAAATCTGCTGGTTAACCCTAACCCTAACCCTAACCCAAACAGAAACAGGATTTGTGCCTCGCATTTTCACACGACGTCGCACAGAAACTGGGCAGAAAGTGGACAAAATCTGGTGTTAACCACAATCTTTTGAAATTTGGTTGTTTGGAGGAAATGCAAATGCGAAATTAAGGTAATTTCGCATTTACCGTAATGTGAAAAGCAAATGTGCATTTGGGAGCATTTCCCTGCTGTTCCCATTGTTCCAGCGAGCATTCCTCTATCTGCGCATGTGCAAGAAGCTCATTTCTAGTACATTTACGGGCTTTTCTCACTTGTGTGTGAATGTTAAATGCGCTTACTTTAATTTCACAATTAAGGTAATTACGTGTGAAAGCCATTTGCGGAATCAAGGTTTATTTTCTGTTTATTTTTGGAATGCCTCATTTCCACTTTATTATCGCTTTCTGGCCACGTGTGATAATGTCCCTAGTACTGATCCAAGAAATAGCTACAAACTTTTTCCAAAAAGAATGGAACAATTAGCCATGGAGGCAACAAGAACCACCAGCATCTAGCAAAAATCCAAGAATCTGTATAGCAAGAACTCGTGGTTCTTTAGAACAGTCTGGAAGAGCCCACTTTCAGTTATCAGAATTCACAATTAAATATTTCTGCAGAGGCTCAGGGAGTTATTTCTTAGTGTTATCTTTGTGAAGCAACTAGATAAGAAAGCACTGTACACAGATTAAAAAGCATTACAGTCTCTGCTCGTAGGCTTACAGTTTAACAGATATAACGCATAAAGAGGTGGGGAGGAAAGAGGAAAACAAGCCAGCATGGGCACCAGTTCTTAAATTGGCACATTGGTCTTGTAATGCCCAGCTGGTGTGGCAAAAGGTCCAGGAGGGGAGGAGGAGTCAAATCATAGTTGATCTCTCACTTGAACTGATGAAATGAACCCCATTGGTTCATCTCACCTCCATTTCAGCTGAGCTGAATGACTACTGAACAAGAGGAGAAATGAAGTGGCAGCTGTTTTCTCAGCCAGACTGAAGGAGTGGCTCTATTCTTCCATCTTTTCCTTTGCTGCATATGGGTGCCAAATTGCAAAATTTCCATTAATTCAAGGGTTTGGGACACAAGGATGCCTCCGTACATCTTTCCCCACCCTCTTTCCTCTGTTACTAGTCTGGTAATGCCATATATTACAGGAGTGGGGAACATGTTCCCCAGATGTTTGACTCTCCTGATAGCAACTCATTATAATATTCAAAATAATGTGTTGTTCTTACTCATTACAATGTGGTAGAAAATAACTTTTATATTATAACTTATAAAATGCAGATGAAAAGCCTGTGAAAAAGTCTATTAAAGGGCTGAAAAAGGAATTTTAAAATAACTATCAAATGTTACTGTTACACTGGGTTCGGGAACTATGGCAATTCCAAGAGCAAATTGTATATGCTCTTGGGATTCCAAGAGGCGCATGGACATCCAAATAAAAAGAAAAACTTTACAAAATGAGGTGATTGAACATCCATTACAAGTTGTAAAAAAAAAAAAAGTACTTTATATTGTTAAACAGCAAACGGCCACCTTGCAGCCTATTTAAACATTTTTGGAAGTGGACAGAAAAGGGTAGTCATGGTAGTCTGATAGTTTTAGGGCCAAAAGTCAGCTTTGGGCCATACTTTTCTCACAGCTGTGTTGCATCCATAAAGTAACTTCATTCCCATTCATTACATTTGAAATCTTCACTTAGGGTGCATCTGCACTGTAGAAATAATGCAATTTGACACCACTTTAATTGTCATGGCTCCATCCTACAGAATCCTGGGATTTGTAGTTTTGTGATGCACTAGCACTCTGGCACAGAAGGCTAAAAACTTCATAAAAACTGCAAATTCCAGGATTCCAGAGGATGGACCCACAGGACATGTCAAACTGTATTATTTCTACAGTGTACCCTTACTTGGTCCCTTAGCTGTAGTTACTAAAATCAGTGTTAAGGGAAGATGAATACTGTAGTTCAACAAGACCTTGAGGAAGCACGAGGTGCCCACCTGTAATATGTTACATCTGCCTTCTCCCTTTATTTAAATGGTTATTTCCCTCACCCCCTTTTTGAGAATATTGATGATGAATTGAGGACCATTACTGTGTCATTTCATTCCACCAGCTGGGAGTGGGTGGTGCCTGATCTCTATTGAATTATGTAGCAAATAAGAATTCTGACCTTGGGCTAAAGTTCTCCATAAGCTCTCATGTGGAGTTTTGGCTTGTTTGTTAGTGGTCAGGATGCATTTAAAGACACAGACCCCAAACCAATTTTACACCCTGCCAATTTGAGTTTCCTTCTCCTGTTGTGGTTTAATTTGTAGCCAAGAGGGCTCAGAATCACTGGAACAGATCTACAGTACATTCATATAATTAGCAGAAGCATCTTGTACAAAATGCAGAGTAGCTGATAAAAATGTGTATAGCATGCAAGTATGTGTGTGCACATACATACACTATCCATGGGCACAGTCCAGCCAAAGTTAAAATTTAGGTTTGTGTTGCCTTGTCAGTGCAGCACACATACACTTAGGCCTCTCTTTTTCACACGTTTCTATGATGTGTAATCTAAATTCAAGGAGAGTGGGGAGGAAGCAGCTGAGATAACATGTTGTCATTGCCTTTACTAATAGAACACAATGCTTCCTATCTTTTCTCATCTGCAAACAGTGGCCCAGGGATTGGTTACAATCTAGAGAAATCAGAAAGCAGATGGATATTGAGCAGATAAGCATTAATCTGCCTTGGGAGAGGATTAATCAGGTGAAAGATGGCTGTGTGCATGCGCGTGCATTCACGCTTAAGTGTGCATGTACACATGTGGGTGGAGGAGCTGACGGTGGGCAGCTGGTTCTCCGGTCATCTTTCCAGATCTTGATTTTGTAGTCCTTGTTTTTACACTGTGATTTAAAAGGCTTTGGTTGACAGTTTATTCATCTACATTCCTCTGACCATCAAATGCCTGGCAAAAAGGAATGTGTTACAGTGTTGTTGTTGTTTTACAGATTTTACCATTTACTCTGCTTGCAAAATGATTTTTAAAAGTCCATGTTCACATTCCCTCCTCCCCCTAGTGAACCTAACCCCCCCCCCCCATTCCTCCTTCCTCCCTGCTTTTACGCCTAAGAGTTTTCTTTTTGGTTTGCAAGTCACTGTTTTTTTTCCTCCTCAAGATAAACACCGTGGTTGTGGAGCTCAGCAAGTCTAACACACATTTAGCTGTGTCTCAACATTTGCTGGCATTCATTAATTATGCAATATCCTTGTAATTTAGGGTGGTGGAAGAATTCATATTAGGTACAGTACAATATATGTTAACTGGTGCATCATTTCAGCACATCTTTATCCCTCCAAATCTCAAATGGGGAAACCTTATTTTCAGTCAGGGGCAATATTCACTCAAGTGTAATCTATCAGACTATTGAGAAATCCAAGTAATCAGTGGATAGGGCCAGAGACAAAAGTGAGGTAGGATGGGGAGGGGACCTTTCTCTTTCTTTTACCATCTTCTCTCTCACTCTTTCTGCATCATCCTATTTGCCCTGATGTCCAAAATGCTATGAGTTAGGAGCAGATAGCGCCTGTTCTAGATCTGATCTCTTCCAAAGAGCTTTTGGAATTGGGGAATCCATGCTGATGTAGATTATGTATATGCAAAAGTGTCTTGAAAATATTCACACCTGTACGTGTTGACAGGTTAAGGAGGTTATCTCAGAGAAGGACAGGGAGGTTGTCTTGCAGGAATACCCATTTTCAGCCTGGCTGATACTAAATCAAACTGTCATGTTGGGGGAATTTTTTTTACTGAAGTTATATACTTTCCTAACTGCAGTGCTAAGGCAGCTTTTCCTCTCCCTTTCCTTCTCCTCTTTGTGTGAAGAGCCCTGGAGAGTCTGAATACCTGCACACATTTTTGTATCCCTTTGGCTGGCCTAATAAATGACATTTAATGTTAGGAAAAAGAGGTTATAGCCTGCCTTTCTGCCAAATTTGTTATTTAAATGGTTAAAGGCAGGAAACAGAAATGAAAACAAGTAAAATTAAAACATGAGAACAAACATTTACAAGAATAACTGCATTTATCTTTGTAGCTGAGAATTAATTACTTTCAATCCTGCCTGATGGTTTCTCTCAAAAGGTTGTACATGTACCTATAGAAGCTGTGATGTTGTGACAGGTTTTTTGGAAAGAATACAGAGATGCTTTTACTAGTTAACTTAACATTAAATAACATTCATTTCCCTTTGATGTTCTGTATATTTTTTCTTAAACAAACATGCTCTATTTGCTAATTTATGTTGCTCCATAAATTCAGTTTCATTTTGTATCAGTCAGTAAAAAAAAATAATTATTTTTAAAAGTCTACTGTATTATCAGCACTCATAGGCAGCAGCATCAGTAAAAGATGCCCTTTTATCCAACTTAACTCTTCATATGTATCTGACAAAATTCAGACAAAGTTCAATACTGAGACTGTTATTTTTAATTCTTAATCCACTTCCAGCTGAGCAAGAACCAAAATGATCCAGTTCACTATCTCAGTTTGTGAATGGTGAGTAGACATTTTGGTGCTCAGTTTCAAATGAAGCAGGAAGGGGGATCTCAGTGGTTACAATTTGCCCTTTCTTTTTGCTTTTCTCTTTCTTTTCACCTACCCCTATCAGTTCATTTGGGCATTATCACGAGTAAGGGTGCTAGGTTATAAAAGAAATTGACCACAGCCTAAATTTGTTTGTTTGTTTGATGTATATCCCATTTTTCTCCCAAATGTGGTTCCAAGCAGCTTGCGAAATAAATTAAAACAGAGCCTTTAAAACAATATAAAGTACAAAAATTTAAAAAGTATTAATCTATACATTCAATTAAAACACTACTTTTAAAACATTAAAAATTAAAACAATTAAAACAATTAAATACATATTAATAAATGTTAATGATGCCTTGCTGCCAAAACTATCAGCAGAGTTTGCAGCTATTAAGGTGTAGTTTCATCTAGCAAGCCTTATTATCATATGTATTATCAGGTATGCGTACATGAGAATGTGAGACCTGGGCTACAATTATGGATCTGCTTCACATTATCTTGGACCAAGTCAGGGTTATTTGGCTTCTGACTGAACAGGAGTCAGATTTTCCAGGGAGACAGAAAGAAAAAGGGAACAGGACCATGGAGAGTTCCAAGTGCCGCTGAGGCTAGACCAGAGGCAGGCAACCTAAGGCCTGGGGGCCGGGTGCGGCCCCCCAAGGCCTTTGGACCAGCCCCAGGCCGGTCTTGCTGTCGCTGCCGCTGCCGCCGCCCTCTGCTGCCCCCCGCCATGATGATATTGATTATTGTTGTTATTACTTGTTCTTGGGGTTTTCTTGGCAAAATCTCCAGAGGGGTTTTGCCATGGCTTTTCTGAGGCTGAGAGAGTGTGCATGCATTTTTTTATTTTTTTGTTTTTGTTTTTATATTTATTTATTTATTTATTTATTTATTTTGGGTGCTTCGGCCCCCCAATTGTCTAAGGGACAGCAGCCTGGCCCCGAGCTCAAAAAGGTTGCCTACCCCAGGGCTAGACATTAAACAAGCTTCCCTTTAACAAGTAGCAAATAATGGTGGAGCTTTAAGTATGTTTTTGTCTTCCTTTAGGATGGTTATATGTGCCTGCCTACCAACTAAGGCCTTCTCTTATGAAAGCCCCCCATTATTTGATCCCCCTCAGGCCACATTGACATAAAAGTGCCTCCATCTTAATAGAATTTGTCTATAAAATGAGGGCTCAGGGTCTGGACATACATACCTGAAATTCTGGATATCACTCCATGTGTCTGGAGTTCCCAAAAAGCTCATGCTGCAGTATATTCATCAAAGGAGCTCCAGTGTGGTGTAGTGGTTTGAGTGTTGAGTGTTGGACTATGACTCTGGAGACCAGGGTTCAATTCCCCACTCAGCCATGCAAACCCACTGAGTGACCACACTCTCTCAGACTCAGGGCAAGGCAATGATAAACCTCCTCTGAACAAATCTTGCCAAAAAAAAACTTGATGATAGAGAATCACCAGAAATTACTTGAAGGCACACAACAACAACAAACCATGGAACTCTTTGTTGTTTTTGCTGCTCCAACATATTAACATGTTTCATGCTCCCTGGGAAAAGAGGGCAGGGAGGAAGCTCAGGTGCTGCCACTGCAAGCCCTTGCCCTTCCCCCAGAAATGGTGCACACTGCTTCACACTGCTTACTTGTAATATCCTTTAGTCTTCTTGCAGGAGTTAGCTGAAATGCCCTTCCCAAACTCTGCACATCCTGGAAAGGGGAGAGCTCAGTTGCAGTACAGTTCAGCATTTATTCTTCATGTCATCCCATATTGTTTCAGCTGGTGAAACCCAACCTATGCTGCTTCTTAGTATTTTCAGTATTTTTCAAACCATTAACATGCTGAAGGAGTCAGATGAAAGGTTAATATACGGAGTCACCTGCAGATTCCCCTCCCCCATTTGTTGAAGTGAAAAGGCATTAGAGTGCTTCTTCTTTGAGATAGCCTCATTGTTGATCTTCATGCTTTTCCCTTTTTCATTTAACTCATGAACTTGAATTCAGTTACATTATTATTATTCTTACCAATTTTCTATAAGAAGGCTGTGATGGTGGTGTTGTATCTGAACAATACATATTTTCCCCTTCATGTTTTGAGTGTCCAAATGTTCTTTTACAGGTTTCCTGTGGTCAAACAGTTTGCCATAGTTTGAAGTGACACATAGGATGGAGAAATAAATGCTTCTGAGACATCAGGTTATTAAAACTAAGGGGTCATGCTGAGAAAATAAATTGCCACCAGCATGTACTCAAGTAGAAATATTTATTAACTTGCCTACAGCTATGGATTTTCCCTCTTTCACAAATTAGAAATAGTTACTTTTCTCTTTCTGTAATCACCTTTTTATTTTTGTCAGTAATTCAGAAAACATTTCTTCTTCCTCTGTATTTTTGACTTCTTGTCTCTAAAAGGAACCTTTTTGTATGTGTGAACTGTAGGAACTATTTAACTTCAACCATTAATACTAAAAAATTAATGCATGAAATAATGATGAGTAGGCAAAATGTGATCTTGCCTAGGGAAAGGTTTACACTAAAAGTTTGAAAGCCACAGCTGCCAGTTGGAAATGTCAGTGTGTCATCTAGGTTGCTGGTGTAGCCTAGGCTTTTTGGCTATGTGCACCATCCCCTATGGTCAGGCACAACTGGACAACCTTGTCAACGGAGAATATCGTTACCTTTACTTTTGTTATGCTTATTTTAAATTGAGTTGTGCTGGCTACTAGATTGTTCCCATGCTTCAAGGCACTGTTTCTATCCCCTCTAACTCACCCCATTTTCTGGAGATGAGACACTCAAGGTTTACACTGAAGACCAAAATCAGGCAGTTTTTGTTCAGTAGCAGGGACATATGCTGCTACCCAGATCTAGTATTTCTCCACTGATTTCTACAGGCAGCAACAGGGAAAGAAGGTCAGATTCTAAGAAAACCAGAAGTTGGCCAGCCTGTATGAGTCTTTGAATAAACTTTGTCATTCAACACAATGGAAACACAGAATGTTGAGACATTGAATGTCACTTGGAAAGAGCACAAGGGAGAGAATGAATGGACCTCATGAAGCAACTTGCATAGGAAAGAAGAGAAAGTTAAACCAATGGCTTTTATGTAATCTATAAAGCATATGTTGATTTTCTGAAATTACTTTGGTTTGTTCTATTATTCAACATATGTTTGCAACATGATTTCCAATGCCTCCTCCCCTTCTGATTGGAATGTCAAGGAAAAAGCAACATGGGACATACAGTAATAGAAATAA
>CM034701.1:116166200-116215981 GCA_020142125.1 Phrynosoma platyrhinos | reverse complement strand
CATCATCCCTGACATGGAATGTCTGGCATTTCTCACTCCATATATGGTAAAAGTCATTGTTGTAACATCTTAAATAACAGTTTGCTTGCATGGGAGATTAATGCAATTTATTGATGGTTATAACAATCTCTGGTGTCCCTCTTCTTGAGGATTGAAATTTATATTAAGTGCTTTCTATCTGTTGGCCATTGTTTTGTTTCAATATTTGTTGACAGATTTTTCTTAGAATTTGAATGAATTCAGTTTATATATCGTGAAATAGTTCTATTGGTATGAATTCTCTTCCTGATGATTTATCCCTTTCTAGTACCTTGAGAGCCAGTCTCTTCCATGTTGATTTGAAGTTGGGAATACTTCCTTGAAGGTTTATTCTTGAAGGAATCTGTTATCCTTTAGCTCTTTTAAATAATTCTTCAGTATATTCTTTCCGCTGTCTTTTAATTTTACCCTGATCATATACTTACCAGGCTTTTACCTGCTTTTGTTATTGTTAGATCCAAACAGAATTGTGCTTGCTTATCATGGAATCCTATGCTTTACTTCCCGTCCTTCTCTGGATTTTTAAATTCCTACTAGAAAAAGTAACTTTAAAAAACCAACAATATTAAATCAGTGCATTTTGAGGCTTTTTTGGGGACATGCTTGTGACTTGGATTATGACTATATACTGTACATACACATGTATAAGTCTAGAAATTTAGGTTAAAAATTGACCCCAAACCCATGACTTATCCACAGGTCAATGTAACTACTGTATTTTACCTCTCTCTCTCTCTCTCTCTCTCTCTCTCTCTATATATATATATATATATATATATATATGTATATATATATGGTGAAAGGCAAGAATTTAATCTGCTCTGGAAGCACCAACCCCCTTTTACTCTCTCATCCATCCAGCCTTCAGTATATGCACAAATAGTTATGCCTGCTGGAATTTTGTACATTCTTTATTGCATGCCCCTAAGTTTTACCCTCAACTTATCCATAGGTCATATCAAAATCCTGATTTTGGCTCCAGAACTTGCCCTTGACTATATATGAGGTCAACTTATAGTTGAGAATATATGATATGTGGCTGAGTCTAATCCCTTTGCTCCCTTCCCATTTTGTCCCAAGATACATTTCCACTGCCAGGCCTCACTTTTCATGATAATGCAGCCTCCTCCTCCTCCTCATTATTTTCAATCCTTTTGAAACTTTAGAATTGAAATGTTTTAGGGCTGTAATTTGATCAATATTGGAATCTGGAGGCAACCCAGAGAAGAAGGGCAGAGAAAGCTATTATCTTTCCCAACCAACTAGAGAAACAAAACAGGCCCATACACACATCCAACATGCAGAGTGAGGAGGGAGGCCAAGGAAAGAGACTGTAATCTTATTCACAACCAAGATACTCCAAAGACATTAAGGTTTGGGTGTCAGTGATAAAGGTCTCACCCACATGGCAGTGGTGGAGGCAGGGCTGGCTTCTTACTGTCAGGCAGGGAAAGCGAAAGGGGACAGATTGCTGGCTAAACTGCCTCTCTCACTCATTGACCATTCTTTCTCACCGGAACATCACCGCTCTTTACAGTTTGAAAAGTAGAACCTTGTAGAAAATGAGAAGTGGGCCTTTTAAAAACTGTTCTAATATTTATGAGGTCAGGACAGTTTTGGGAACTTCTGATTTTCAGTGTCAGTTCTTGGTTTTGAAGTTTCAGTGTTTAGTAGTGGTAGGTTAACCTTCTCATTGAGAAGAAACTCAGAAGCAGGAAGAAAAGGGATTGCCAGATGCCAGGATAGAGGAAGAAAATCGTTCTTGCTTTCCTTCCTCTATAACTCTCATCTGGAGTCCAGAGCCACTGAAAGTTATAGTTCTAAAGTGCCTGAAGTCCTAAAGTTCTTGAGATACTTTTTAAAAAAAAAATAAGGCACCATTGGGCAGCAAAGAAACTGAGTGAAGACTGGAACGTGGAAGCCCATCTGGGGGCAGAACGGGCAAGAGGATTAGACGCACCCACATGCGTCATCATAATCCTTGACACTGGTAAGCCTGCCAGTGACCTGAAGTATCCTGCATTCAATATCAATTTAAAGAAAACCAGGAGGAAAATTATAGCAGCATTTGGACAGGAAGTAACAAGAAGCACCATTAAATGGCACAGGACAAATTGGCACAAATTGTCAGCTTGGATGAATCCTAGAATCCTCTGTAAGGAGACATTCTGCAAGCTTGTTAAATTGAGGCACTGGAAGTTGTGTGAGTTCAGTTACTAGTCAGTTAAGCTGACAGTTTATAGAGCAAGCAAGGCAATTGGTGAAACCTTCATAATTGGCAGTCTTCTAACACAGATTTAGGAATAATTTGAAGGAATGCAAATATCCCAATACCTGTAGGCAAGTAGGCACTATCTGTCACAGAAGAGCGCATGGGGGAGTTGCCTTCCATCATTTGCTCCCTCTGGTTGCCTGCTGGCACAAAATCTGTTGCACTGTCAAATATCTTGTTTTAATTTCAAATGCATGTGGATGCACAGCTATTAAAATACTTAGGGAAAGATGACTTCCACTGGCTGAAGCTTTGTCCCTACTTCAGTCAGATAGCTTCCATCATGCTGGGATGTCAAATGTATGTTGGATTTAATGTAAGTTGAAAGAGAAAAGTGTAGTTGTGTCAGTAAATATTTAAATTTGTATTAAGACATGGAAAATATTCACAAGTAAACCACCTGCACAGGAAATTGTGTATATTGTCCAGTAGGCATAGAATTGAAGATCTGCAGGGGAAGATTTTACCACTGCCCCACCATCTTCCCAGGCATGTCTGGCGAATACATGAAAGAGAGCCTTCTTGATGGCTGTTCCCAAGTTATGGAACTTCATTCTCTGACAGGTCTGTTTGACCCCTTCCCTGCTGTCTTTCCATCAACAAGTAAAGGCTTCTTCTTCTTCTTCTTCTTCTTCTTCTTCTTCTTCTTCTTCAGGAAGCTTTTGTTTTTAGTGTATTGTGGCAGAAAAAGTTTTTAATGGAGGGTATAGTGTTTTTATTTTATTATGTTTTAAGCATTTTAAAGCTATTTTAATTTGTGTTTTTAAAAGATTTAGTTTAATTGTGTTTTAACTTTTGTACTAAGATTTTTAAAATTTTATTGTGCTTTTAAAACATATGTGGCCTTGAATCCCATGCTGGGAGAAAAGTGGGATATAAATTAAATACATAAATACTGGAATAACTATATGTATTGCCCAAGCTGAAGATGGAAAAGCTCTGCTTATCCTGTAGTGTATACTGTGATAGTGAAGGAACAGAACTCTTTAGCCATCTTGTGTTTCTCTTTGGTATAAATCAATGGCTTTCTATTTAGAACTAGACCATTTAGGAATACAGGACTGTTTTTACCAGGAAGTTCAGAAGATCCTGGAAGGCATAGTGGTTCAATGAAGGAAATGGAAATCTAAGAAGAGGTAAAAACCCCCAATTACTTCAGATACCAGAAACCTGAATGTCCATTTGGTTGGCTTGGAGATTGGGATAAGGTTTTAAAACAGTTTGCATAATTTAGGTTGGTAGATAGATAGGCTCTTTGTTCAGTAGTAGAGGACTCAGACTCCAGGGATAAAAAAAGTTGTACTGAAAACAAGGAGGTTGGAACTTGTACTGCCAAAAATTCCTGCCTAGGGAACACTACTGTGGAGATGAGGAACTCTGGGTTCCATTCCGAGAGTTAGCTACAGTCCAGACTGGGCTCTTCCTTCCCACTCCTTTTCTTTATCACATGTGCCAAGGAATGTTAAAGATTACATTCAGTGTTTGGAACAAAGCATAATTTTGCATAGCATCCTGATTCAGGAAAGAGGTTTGTATACACCACAAATCAGAATTTGAAAGCATAGCTCAGCTCTAATGTATGATATGGACAAACCACTTTCTCATATTAAACCATTTAAAAAATGTTCTAAATATCAAATATTCTTGCTACCAAAAATTATTTTAGCCAAAAAAACCATGGGTTCCATTTATGTTTGTGTAAGACCATTATGTGCATATTGAACTAAAAGGAACATGTTAGCATGACCATTTGAAGTCAGTCTCGTTCAACGTGTTGACAGGATGAATCTCATTCAAATCTCTTCTTACTTTTTTATTCATTTTCTTTTCTTTTTGAAGTTATGATGGCACTTCAGTCTCATCACATGTTATCTTCTAATCTTTCTTTCTCCCCTCTCTCCTTTCCCCACTTTGCGGTAGCCAGTAAATAAGCTATAAGCAACCAAGGATACGCTGTGAACAAATAAAGAGAAAAAAGCTAAGATGGTTTCAAAGCTTGCCTTGGAAAAGGATTAATTTGAAAAGCATACTAAAGTTGGGTACCATAAAAAAATGTTATCTCCTTTTTTGTGTTAACTCTTACATACACACACACAAAAGCAAACATATTTTAAAAGGCTTACCTTCTCTTTAAAACTTAATTTTGACTTGTTTTCACTCTCTTCCTGATATGTTATACATGTAACAATAACTTGATATGTAAACTTAATTTTGAATTTTAATTCTTTGTAGTTCCCGGTTGGTTATTTTCATTCACCTGTAATTTTTGTTCCCATAATTAACCCTCACCCCAAAAGGAATAGCACAGTAACACTCCTAGCTATATGACAAAGGATACATGCTCCTTTAAGACTGGTGGTGGTTTTCTTTCTGAAAATAGCTAGGTATGGCTGAATGGTCTTAAGGCTGAACATTCTGCTCTGACACCTTCTTGCTCCATTCAGCTTGTGTAATAATACCAGGGTGAGGTTAGCAGAAACGGAAGTACAAACTTGACACAAGGGCACATGAGGACTAGAGGGGATCTGTTTTCTCATGGATGTGCTTGACTGGAACTTGAAAAAGACTTCCCTTAGAATGAGAGCTCTCCACCAGCTTCTGTGTATGTTTTCTCCTCTTTGATTTTTTTTTAAAATGTAATTATTTCTGGTTTTCTGTCTTCTCACTGTTGGAAATGTCACATTGTTTAGTTATCAGCATGCTCACTTTGAGAAGTTTATTAAATGTGACGTGGAGTTTTTGACATAATAGTGGCTGAAAAGCAAAATGAATTTCATGGCTGACTTGGTAAAATGCACCTTTTTGTATGGGTGGATTTAATTGGATAGTTTTTTTATTTAGGAAAATTGCTCCCCAAAAGGCATAGTGCGAGTGGGCAGATGGTGACAAAGAACAGAGGGAAAAGAAGATCCAGTTGAATGACTATATGGGCTAAGCACAAAGCAAGAAGAAGGGACTCTGTTTTGCTTGAAATTGCTTGATCATGCCTAGGCACATATATCTGGCATGTGTGTGGTGTGTGAGTGTTTTTAATTATGATATAGTATTTCTGAGTGGGAGTTATTAAAATATCTCCTTGCATATGGAGGTTTGTGTTTCCTGCAAGGTTATGACTAGAATTGTTTGCCCAAGTTATTTACAACTGGACTCTGTGTGTGCATTCTTTGTTTGGTATCTTGATCATCTCTGCTGAACTGTTAAGAAGATACAGCACAGTAGGAAGTACTAATTTATTTAAAACTTTTTGTGTCACCTTTCCAGAGCTCCAGCTAGCTTATATAAAAATTGCAATATATATTCGCATTTCACACTCAGGGACAAAATGAGACCAGCAGTTCTCACAGTAATAAAAGCTCTTCCTTCCAAAACAAAATGCTTGCCAAAATTAATGGGTTTTATTTCTCCTATCTAGCCAAGAAAAAAAGAAGAAGAGGCAAGATAGCCCTTGACCTCTTCAGTGAGAACATGCTACTGTCCTCTGCCCAAAACAGTAAAGGATCTGCATTGCTTACCTTTTTTTTCTTTTCTTTAATTTTCTTTTACAAAAAGTAGAGAGGAAATCCCCCTGGCAAACTCAAATCCTACACCTGCAAAATTTTACAGATGAAAACTAGGTGATGTGTGACCAAGCAGTATGAATATGTGATCAAGATGCCAAAACTTATGAGGAACTTATGAGGACAAAACGTATGAGGAAGAAGCCACAAACTAGGAGAGGCTGGAACGGTTTGCTTTTGCCTGAGTCTATGGACAGACTCTGCCCCCAACTCTCTTCTCTCACCAGCAGAATTAACTACATTTATATATAAATATATATAAATTCAAACTACATTTGCCCTCTGAACTAAATTTGGAGCAGTTGAACTAAGTTGAGGGCAAAGGGGGAAAGTGCAATAAGAGAAGAACTGATAATTTAAAAGTTGCTGAAAATGTGGGATAGTAGAGGATGAATTGGGACTGTCCCTGCCAAATGGGGGGCATTAAGAGTGCATGAACTCCTGCAAGTCCCTGTTCACATTGCTCTTCTTTATTTTACATTGGGGAAACTGAATTGCAGATTTAGATGCTATAGATTCTGTGACTCTGAATTTGCTATCCTAGTTTGAAGCAAAACGTGTGCCTGTGTAACTTGCATGGTTTAATTAGTCCTGTTACTTTATGGAGATTCAAGTCTTTCAACTTCTTGAGTAGGGAGAAAGGATGGGGCCACTCAGGAGAAGGAGGATTCCAGGTCTTTGGGAGCCATTTTGGGGGGAAAAACCTGCTGGGAGCGTGGCGATTCAGGGCAGATCCGGCCTGTCTTACTTTGTTATAATTGGCATGGGGTCACTCAAATCCATATGGAGGCAGGAGCACACTCACAATAAATCTGTGAATGTTTTTATTTACAAGTGATAGTTCTAGAGAATAAGCAAACTGTAGATCAGGAATTTTGTTTCCCCCTCAGACTGCTGCTGGGACTCGTCTTCTTTCCCAGAGGCTTGGTGCCTTGTGTGTGTGTGGCAGCAGTGTTAGAGAAGCAAATGGCAGTTTAAGGATCCAAGTGAAAGAGGAGAGGTTTAGTTATTTTTTTAAAAAAACAAACAAACAACTCTCCAGTTATATCTTTAAATGCCTGTACTGAGTTCAGTTCAAGGCTTTGATCCCAGGTAAGCTTGCAAGCCTGGTTGACTAGAAGCTTCATTGACAACTAACAAATTTAGACAACATTGAGTCAGTGTCACTGAGATTGTGTCATGCAGCATGTCTGGTTACAGAAGGTGTGGAGAAATCTGAAGGAGATATAGCAATTACTTGGACTCTGTTCTGATTGCTGGCTTTCCTGGACCTTGGATTGTTTGATATTGGATACCTTGTGCTCCCATGGCTTCTGAACTTTGCACTTTGGCTTCTTGAATTATTGTTCAGCATTGAGAGTGGACAAAGTGGCTAGAGGAAGAAGAGACATTTTTCCTTTTCCCTGTCTGTAATTTCTGTGCTCCCAAGAACCTTCCCTAGCAATTTCCCCGCTCAGCCTTATGGTACTTAAAATTCAAGTAGCCTTTAGAAACAGCTTTTATATTTCAAAACAGGCTGCAGGGTTAAGATTACAAACATCTTCAAGTGACAAGTTGGATATCATGTCATGCAGTTGTAGAAAATGTGGAACCAGAATCCAGCCTCCTTCAGGAGAAGGAGGTGGAGGCAGGATTGAGTAGTAGTAGCAGCAATAATAGTTCATTTTTGCTGAGGGAATTCAGGAAAATAGGTATAAGTAGTCCCAAAAGAATATATAGTCATAAATAGTGGTCAAATTTAAATAGATCCTGGAATCGCCCAATACAAAACAAGATTGCAACCATGTTTTATTTTCTGTGTTGTTCTCAAAGGCATGAAGTTTTTTTTAAAGTCCTAGGCTTGATAAAACCATATTCTGATCTATTTCTAATGTTGATTTGTTTATAAATAAGGAGTTTCATAAATGCATTTGCCAAATTTCCACCAAGAAAAGTTTTCAAAAATGTTTTTGACATGAGTTCTGGACCTTTCCAAATACAGAAAGAAAGAGAGAGAGAGAAGAAAGTAATGAGAAAATATTGAGCACTACATTTCTCCACTGCCCTCCTAGTACCAGTGAGTTAATTTTGAGTAACGAAAAAAACTGAGTAATGAGTACCAAAAACACAGTAGTAATTAGAGCAACAAAATACTTTTGAAAAGTAGCTGTCTAAGCATTGGGAATGCATCTTTCATAATCTTCAGCCAGCGTGGGTACTGGCAGTGCTGAATAGGGAATTCTGGGCATGGTAATCCTAAAAGAAACATTTCCAAGCTCTGGATCAAAGAGGTACAGTTACATTTTCAGAGATGAAGGGGAAGGAATCCTTTTTCAAAAAAGAATTTGATAATGATATCATTTTTGGTGGTGTTTTCACCAACAGAGGGAGCTTTTTGCAGATAAAATCTGCTTGGTGTAGCCTTCTTTTACAGTGGCAAATTTGGCAAATTTAGTAGGTAAGATGATCTTCTTTTTGTTTGATATTAGTTTAGGGAGGCCATTTCTCCCTTCTGTTTCTCTAGTGTGATGCTGTATTACAAAGGAAAAAGAAAGAAGCAGATGCAGTGAATGGTTTTCACTTTAATGGAGAGGCCAGCCCTGTCAAGATTAGACTGGAGCATGAAAAGGCATGACTGCTGTGGATTTGGATCAATGGCATGCTGAGGCCTGTGTCTGCTTATGTGCATGTCTGAACTTTCCAGTCAGGAATCATTTCTCTCAAGAAGCTGCACACTGAACCATGCTGAAAAAAGATTTGATAATGGCAAAGTTCTCTATAGCTCAAACGGTTGATTGAATTGCCGTTGCTATGGAATGCCCTCAAATGGCCATCTTTATTGGACAGAAAAATTGCAATTCCTTCTCTGGCAGTTTGTAAGATGTCTGAATTGAGTGAAAATCAGTATTGTAGAAGGTTACAGAATGTAAAATCATCCATAAAAATGTGGCTTGATAGACATTTCAGTTCAGATGTTCATTTCATTCATTCCATTAAGAGGTAGCTTGCACATTAGTTTCAGCAGCCATTGATACAAATATTTAGTCTGAGGATATATAGATTTAAAAGGCCAAACAATGCTCACATAACAGCCCTCTCTATATACAAAATTTCACAATGTTTTATTATTGATACTTCATTTGGGGATTGAGTCCCACACTGTGGCTGGAATCTTGCTGGCTAGTCCTGACTAGGGTAGACTCATTGAGTCAAATGTTAAATGGCAAGTCAGCACATAGGTACATCCCATTCATTCAATGGCTCTACTCTAGTAGAGACTAACAAAGTGGTTTAGACTTATGTTTGGCAGTGACAGATACACATGCTCAGTCTATTCCAATCAAATATAAAGCAGATGGGAATGAGATACTTTTGCTGGAACTCTGCTGATGTGCTACATTAGTGGTTACACTTTCTCTGGTGTACTGGTGGAAAGCAGACATCTGCCGGCTTCAAACAATCTATTTCTCCACTGCCCTCCTTCCATCAGATTTGGCTGTGCCCATGACCTTTTGCCTCTTACCACCACAATGTATGCCAGCATAGTCCACTAACAAGATTCTGGGCATATAGAACAAGGAGTGTGTGTATAGAACAGAGAAATGAAGGGCATTGATCCCTCTTACTTCTACAGATTGCCTCCATTAAGGCAGGAAAGTATATCTGAAAAATGGGTTTCTCTAGTGTCAGGAAACCCTGAAGAGAAGAATCATAGATGGGTGAGAATCTTCATCGTTTGGGCTTATTCTGTGCAAAAATAAAATTTAAAAAATGCACATGAGATTTTTTTCTACAGAAAATAGCATATATATATATGCTATTTATGCTATTTGTATAGAAAATAACATTTCTGTACAGAGAATGCATGCTGGAATCCTCTTCACAAGTTACAAAATCATAAAGTGAACATAAAAATGGCAACAAACATAGCGGGCAGTGCTCATCTCCGTTACTAAGCCGAAGAGCCAGCATTATCAGAGACTACTGTGTGATCATGTGGGCAGCATGATTGCACAGAATATATAAATAAAAATATATAAATATTTTATATAAATATTATATTATATTATATAAATATATATTATATTTTATATTAAAATTATATTTATAATTTTATATTAAAATTATATTTATTAAAATATATATTATATTTTATATAAATATATAAATAAAAATATATAAATATAAATAAAAATTATTATTATTATTATTACCTTCCCACCAAAGTGGTATCTGTTTATCTACTTGCATTTGCATGCTTTCGAAGTGCTAGGTTGGCAGAAGCTGGGACTAGTGACAGGAGCTCATCCCATCATGCAGCACCCAGGCCTCGAACTGCCAACCTGCCAATCTTGCAGTCAACAGAGTCAGCATCTTAACCATTTGAGCCACTGGACATACAGTCTCATAATTGCTGGGGATTCATGTTTATAGTCATGAATGACTAAACATGACTGCTCCCAAAAATCCAGTTTTGCAATCTGGCAGCACCTCAACTGAATCATTTCTGAGGTACTGAATATAAGGGATATGGCAAATGACATTGCAGCCATCTCCCAGTTGCAGGGTGCCAATTAATTGCCTATTAGAAGTCTGCTGGCAGGAATTGAGTAAATATTTATGTATGTAGAATATAGAAAAGAGAATACTTTTATCCAAATTCAAGAGTGAAAACTTGGAGAGTTTTAATCTTTACTCTGGGTTTTTTTTAGTCCCATGATCCATTCAGGCAGCAAAATTAATGCAATGTAGGGATTGTTTCCTCCAAAATATAGCAAAATCCCATTATCTTCCAAGTCATGGCTATCAATTATGCAAATGTAGTTATAAGGTCAATTAAGTTAAATTAAACAATTCAAGTTAAATTAACAACAAAAAACAAAGTTGAGTTCAAATGTGTCAGTCCAAAGTGACATATTTCAGTGGAGGTTTATGGGCAAAGTTGATTTTGGAAGCAGATGTGATAAAATGGTACCATATAGTTTCTGAAGCAAATGTTAGATTGTCTTTAAGAAAAGGACTTAAGACAAGCAAGTGATGAGAGTTTGACTTTTAAAAGACAGTAACACAGAATCAGACAAGATAGACCACAAGCAGATAGGTTAATGAAATCTGCCATCTTGCTAGTTTATCTGGATCAGTCTACAGGATGAAGTTGGAAAGTGCTAGAAATAAGAGAACCAAGTGAGATACCGAGTTGCTGAAGAGGAAAGGAAGCAGGCTAAATCTGAGCATGGGACATTAGGTAGATGGAAGACAGCAGAGTCTAATTACCAGATTTCAATGAGTGTCTGGACTAATCCTTCCCTAACGACATTAAGGGCCAAATTGGATGTGATTTGGGATATGTTTGGATAGAATCTCCAACATTATTTTATGAAGTGTTAATGGCAGCCATTTGAATGTCAATCCGCTATGTAAAGTTTGTACCTTTCAGCATTTTGATTCTCAAAATAAATATAAAGACCATTCAGAAATTCAGATTTTATTGTATATTATTTGTAATACAGTCAGAGTTATAGTGGTGGTACTGGGGTAAAGAAATGAGAGATCAGATAAAGGAAGAACAACAAAAGGAATAAAGGCTGTATTTCTGGGCATACTAATCTTAAAGTAAGACTTGTAAAACCATGGAACTAGTTGTAAGCAAACTTTTTTTAGTACTGTGAGAGAGCTAGCATGGCGTAGTGGTTTCAGCATTGGACTGTACCTCTGGAGACCAGGTTTGAATCCCTGCTTGGCCATTGAAATCCATTGGATGATCTTGGGCAAGTCACACTTTCTCAGCCTCAGAAGAGGATAAAGGCAAATCCACTCTGAAAAAAAGAGATGGAAACAACTTGAAGACATACAACAACAAGAAAAAGTGGAGGGCTGAAAGCAAAAAAAGAGGTGAAGAGGGATGTCAGGTGTAAAGGGAGAATGTGAAGAAGGACTCTTTCAAGGAGGATTATTTGAAAGATTTAAGCTTACCAAAAGCAAACAGAAAATTAACCCAATTTTTTTCTTTTCCCTTCTAGCCTGTTCTGTATAACAATCTCATTGGCAGACAGATGAGCCAAGCGGCTAAGCCAGTATTTGACTCTAGGGGGAAAAGTTGGTTTCTTCAGAGCTACTGCATAAGCTTCTTAAGAGCCCTAGGAAATGAGGATTCTGAATATTTCCAGGAAGCAAATATTAAGACCCAAGGGATATAATTCAGATTTTTAAAGGGATGTAACCAGTATTAAATTAACACTTATATCAGCTTCAGACCACAAGTACAATAATTAATTCAAGGATACTTTTGAAAATATATGAACTCCAGTATTTTCCTGGTGTTCTATCTTCAAACCCTGACGTTTGGAACTTTTTTTTTGTAAAACTCCTAGCATCTGAAAATTTTAGCCCCAAACAGCAGTGTCCCCCCCCCCAAATCACTTGCTCAGTACTCTACCAGTGGTACAGTGGATCCAGAGATAACAGGAGTGATGCACCAAGGGTTTTTCATTGGCAGGGATGCTGACATCATCTGTCATCCCTCTCAAGCTCCTCTGTTCATCTGAGCTTAGATTCAGTTCTCACAGTAGCTGGCCAAGGAAATGGATTTTCCCAGCAACATCATATTCTTATAAGCTATCCTTGGAGTATATTTTTGAATATATTATTGGAAAATGTTTTGCGGTTGTTTAGTCTCTTTGAGTGGGCAATTAAGACACATCAGATTTACAGAATTTAATTTTCTCCTGGTGAAAATGAAGATCCCTACTGCCAATTTGCTAATATTGACCAACACATTTTTTTACTCTCTGGTGTGTGTGTGTGTGTGTGTGTAAAAGAGAGAGAGAGAAAGCATGGGTGTGTGAGTGAATGTGCTTGCTTATGGTTGTGGGTACTGTCATGATGAACACATGTACAGATCTATTATACTCCCTGCTTATGTATTCGGTCAGACATTATTGGATCATATTCATACCTTTTCTGTTCAATACTCCAGATGAATTAATTCTTGAGTAAGAAAAGTTGGAAGAGAGGCAGGTTCGCCTCCTTATAATAAAAGCCCTGTGGCCTGCCAGCACTTTCTGCCAGTCTTCCCTTGCATGGCTTTCAACTGCCATTGCAGGCATACTCATCACTCCCTTCGAAGTGCTTCAGTCTTATTCCCTTCATATTCGTATTTGTTTTTTGTCCCCATTCTCCACACTGGTTTTGCCCCTCTGATTTAACAACTGCTTCACACCTCCACACAAGTGATGCTTTGTCTCATGGATGAGCTGTCCCCTGCTTATTTTGTTTGCTAAGATGCTCCCAGATGACATTTTAAAGATGCAATTGGCCTCAATCAAACATAACATTTTCTAAGGAGTCCAGACCTTTGCATCTGGAATTGTCTCTGTACTGTTAAAAATAAAACAAACATAAAATTAACTGGGCAGAGTCAGACAATAATAACATCAACCATTTTCCTTCTTTTAGGGAGGTTGCAGACTGCCAGAAATAGTGCAAATTGAGTCCACTTTTAGGGTTAGGGTTAGTGCTAGGGAATCATGGGAATTGTTTTTGTTCTGAGACATTGAGCCTTCTCTGTCAGAGAGCTCTGGTGCCACAATAAACTACAGTTCCCATGATTCCCTAACCCTAACCCTAACCCTAAAAGTGGACTCAATTTGCACTATTTCTGGCAGTCTGCAACCCCCCTTAGTTCACCAAGATGAGCATATATGGTCTTTTGGTCAGTATGATAAATAGCTACTCTTACCAAAATTGGAGTTGCAGGAGAGATGGGATAGTTTCATGACACTTGTGTGGTGATCCGTACTCCTTCCCCAGCTTCATGGCTGAGAGGTGGGCTGAGGACTGTTTGGCTCTTTATTTACTCAGGTTTCAAAAATGCTTTGCCCATGGAGTGACCATCCCAGCCTACACCAATCTTTTCTTCAGGGAAGGTTGACAGAAGGGCTTGTTTGGGCCTCCTCATGTTGAAATAGTTGCCTCGTGTGTGCAGCCAAATTATCAAGCTTCTCTGCCACCTTTTTATGCATAGAAGATAGACAGGATGTCTCTTTGATTGTTTTGGGGCAAAGTCAACACCTTTGTTCCACACCTTAGCTTCAGGTGACCAAATTAGAAGATGTTCTGGAAGATCTTTCTGCAGATGATAATGACAGGTAGCTGTTGCACAAGACAAAATAGGGTCCTAGTAGTCACCGTTTTTGGCATATTTAGCAAGATCAGCAAAAGATTTGGGATATTGATAATGTCTAAAAGTGTCTCTCAGAGTCAGAAACCTTGGAGTCCTCAAATAAAATGCAGTAAATGTAAGATGAAAGACAGTTCACACTGCACATTTCTGTGAAAGCCTTATGTGGCCAATAGAATACATGGCTTTTATAAGATTCTAAATAGCAAACTATGAGCTAATACATGCCAGGAATGGGGACAGAAACACATATATAGCTAAAGATTGACCTATACAGTTGGAAGGGAAAATCTATTCCAACCCTTTGCCAGTGCAGGAAGCTATAAAGTAGTCCTGAGAGGTGACCATCCACTCTCTGTTTAAAAAACACAAATGATGGAGAGTCCATCACATTCTAGGCTTGTATATTCTATTCTTGAGCAGCACTTACCATAAGGAATTCTTCATAATATTTAATCAAAAAATTCCATTCTTATAATTCGAAACAATTGCTTTGATCCTCTGGTTTTCTGGAGCAGAAGAAAATAATTACGCTTCATCTTCCAACTTCAGATTTTTTTAAAAAAAGTGTCATTCTTCTTTTTCCTATGCTGAACATGCAAAACTCCTTCAGCTATGGTGAGGAGTGCATTGTGTCTTTTTTCAGTAACTTCTTCTTCTTTTTTATTGATTATGTCTTGGATGTTTTCTATTGCATATTATGGTATCATAGGCTGAAAGACTAATTCTCCCTCCCTGTGTCTGTATGAAAGGAAAGTTGAGTTTTTCTGGGAATTAGGGAGTACATTAGAACTCTCTTCAGCAACTTCTCCCACTCTATTGATTATATTTTGGATTAATTTTCTTTTTTATATTATTGTCTATTATATAATATTATTTGAGGTGAGTTGAAATGAACTCCTAATTAAGTGGCTAATTAAGTGAAAAGTTTTCCAGAAACATATGCCCCATTTATTTCTCTCTTGGCTCCACTCCTTTCTCTTACCACCCTTCCCTTTTTGCTTCTCCTCCTCCTCCTCCTCCTTTATCTTTAAGCAATTAAGATGGGTGCAAAGAAGAGTGTGCTTTTTAAATACCTGATCATTAAAATCTCATATGCTTAGATAATATTTGGAATCCTTGGTTCCTCATGCAAATCCACAAGTATCCTTTGCGCACCACACAACTTAATTGGGAGTAGGGAGGCAGAATCAATGCAGTGATTCAGTTGTGCAGAAGAATGCTCAGACACTCTAAAAAAATTGTATATTAAGAATTCGGCACGCTTGATTCGCTGAGTGATCTTTGTGGTTTGGCCTATTTCTAATATTTTAATGAAGAAGTTAAGTAATGAACCAATTAAATGATTTCAGTTATTGGTGTTTGTGCTAGTAAATTAATTTTCCAGTTTCTAATGGCCAACATTATTGAATTAATTAAACTTAATGTTCCAGGCTCTGATGCTACATTGTCTAAAACCACAGCTTCCATGTTCACAGAGACTATGAAGAGTTTAGGACTAGCATGATACTTTTAAAAATAATTTCCAGGTATCATTCTCATGGCCACATTGTGGAATAATGAATCATTACTCAGCCTAATGAATCATTACTCTGCCCGCAGTGTTGTTCGTAGGACATTGCTTGTGTTCTTAGGTGATGACAGGAATGGTAGTCTGTTGAATGATCAAACATAGCAACCCTGCTGGAAGCTTATCTCTCTGTCCAACAGGGTGCCTTGCAACAGGCTCACAGTTCCTCATTTCAAAGCCTGCTTATTTTGTACACTAATTTTGGTTGTCATTTGGAAAAGAGCTGTAACCTATTACTTGGGAGAAGTTCTGAAGGAATCAAGTACACTAGAGTAAATTCTCAAGCTTAGGAGAAATTAAGTAATATCTTAGAGGCATGACACATGGTTACTGCCTTTATGAAGAAAGCCTAGCATGCTTTGGCTAATTAAGGGTTCAACCTGAAGTGCAAAAATATCTGAAAGTATTGACAGTTTTCAGTTCTTTTTGTTTTTTTATTTTACCTTCATATTTTCCGAGTTGCATCCAAACTTTCTTGAAGTATCCCCCATTTCCCTCACTCACTACTCCCTGTTTTCTTCCTTCTTCCCCTCCCACTGATCACATTAATTTTCACCAGTTTCTAATAGTCTTTTATTATTGTTATTTAGCAGTTACAGTAAAAGTGCTAAAGTGCTTTAGCAACATTCTACTAGTTAAATGTCAAGATGGTTTTGTTCTGATGCAAACATTCCTCTTCTTTCCCTCGTTTGATCTCTGTTGAATCTGGGTCCTGGAAATCATTGCTGTGTTTATTAGTGGTGGTCATCTTAGCTAATTTCAGGATAATACAAACTGATAGCAAGTTGAGATATTCTACAATTCATTTTGGAAAATACTGGATTAATTTAAAGTGGTCTGGGTGATAGGAATGAAAAGTTCTTGATAATGCTGCGAGTTCCCAGGAAATACTTTGGGATGAAGAAAATGTCATGTGGATCTCCAAAGGTTTGTGCAGGAACAAAACATGGGACTTTTAGAAACATTTTCCCCCATCTGGGGTCTCATTGTGTGAAAGTAGAACAATTCTTATTTCATCCAGTCACTCCATATTGATGCATGGTTATTAGTTTTCAACTAGAGATATATCCCATGAAGTAGCATGAGTGGGGGAAATGGGAAGCGATTTAGAAGTCCTGGGTTGCTTGACATGTAACATTCATGTCAGATAATATTGAAGGATGTAGCAATTGTTCTGTTCCACCTAGACTAAGGGCCAAAGCACACTGCAGAAATAATCTAGTTTGAGACCACTTTAACTGCCCTAGCTCAGTGCTGGGGAATCCTGGGAACTATAGTTTGTGGTGGCACCAGAGCTTTCTGATAGAGAAGGCTAAATGTCTCACAAAACTACAGTTCCCAGAATCCCCTAGCATTGAGCCAGGTCTCAAGCTGGATTATTTTTGCAGTGTGTTTTGGCCCTAAGAGAGTAAACTAGTTTCTCTGAACTGTCAATCAAAAAAGAGACAGCTTTTCTATGAGGTCTTGGGCATTGATCATTGCTTCCCTGAGGAAGAGTTTGGCTCCTGCATGCATTTAGCAGACCTTCCATAAAATAATCTGGTCTGGATCCAGATGGAATAAATCAAGTTTGGGCAGATTTGTGGGATTTCAATATTAGTAAAATTCTAAGGTCCACTAACAAGAGCCTTTTTAAAAGTGAGTATATGCTAACAACTCAAAAACATTTGTTGTTCAGGATTAGGTAATCAGTATCAGAAAATCACACGTTTTGCCACACAAAAAATGATTCTTGGTTTCCTCCACATTTTTTTCAGTTTACTCTCCTCCCAGAAAGCTTTATAGTTGCTGCTACTGTTGCATAATTGAAAGTCAGCTACTTTTGCTAATTTACTGCAGACTACCTAGAGATCCCTATCTTGCTTATGCCAACTCCCTGGTTAAATTATTATTGTATGTAGTGATGCTTCTGATCCACGTTTTCCTAGATGAAGCTGATTACTTGGATCTGTTGTAATCTCAATTCTTATCTTGGTTTGACAACTGAAACTAGTGGATAATCTGTGCTGGCAGATAGTTACATGTATATCTGATCTTGGAAACATTTTTTTGGACTTCAACCTCTAGTCTTCCCTAGCCAGGGCTGCTAGGATTTATAGTCCAACAAATAACATTTTCAATCTCTGAAATATAGATACAGATTTCACACACAATTAATGTATATATGGAGGTGTGTAACACCATATGTTTGATACCATAGACCTGTATTGCTGGTGGAGCAATAAGGCACTATTTTTCAAAAGCTCTAGTTGTTTCAATCACATTCTACTCTGTGTGTGTATTATGAGTTCCCAGTTTGTCTCCATGCTTAACTTTACCAATCTGTTAGATGGGGTTGAAGGGAGTTGTAGTCCAGCATATTTGGAGAGCACCAGATTGGGAAGGACATGGTTTACCTAAAAAGTCTTGGTGAATGTGTGCTGCTAAAGAGTTGATTTTAATACTGCGAGTTACCTCTGAAGAAGTAGTACTCCAGAATCATCAACTTGCACAAATAACCTTGTGACTTTATGCCACTTTCGCTCTTCATTTAGTTATTTATACCTTACTGTATCCCTCCTGGACTTCTCTGATGCATTAAAAAAATAATTCAGAAACTGCAATTGGCCCAACATGCGCTTCTCAGAATAGTGGATGGAGCCAGAGCAATTACAACATCATCACCAATCTTAAACAAGCCATACTGGTTATTCATTAGCTTCTAGTCTCAGTTTGATGTGATAAAGCCAGACTTTTCATGTTCCTAATTGGGATGAATCAAGGACCACCTCCCATGTAAACCTGTCCGAGCTTCATATTTAGTTACAGGAGCCTTGAGTGCCAGCACGGTGTAATGGTTTGAGCATTGGACTACAACCCTGCAGAACAGGGTTCATATCTCTACTCAGCCATGGAGACCCATTGGGTGACCTTGGACAAGTCACACGCTCTCAGCCTCAGAGGAAGGCAAAGGCAAAACCCCTCTGAACAAAGATAGGTCCACCTTAGGGTTGCCATAAGTCCAAAACAATCTGAAGGCCAACAGCAACAATAGTCTTTTTCCCCCTATCCATCATCAGTGGAGGGGGACAGGTGGGACAAAGGCAAAGGATGCTACCAAAACTTGGAATGATTGCCCTAGAGTATGGCATGGTAAATATTGTGCTGCTTTTTCTTAAAATAAAATAAAATAAACCTGCATTTAAAATATCTGTTATACTCCAGTGCTGCTCCCTTAATTCTTTTTAAAAATTATTTGCTAAACATTTTATTGATTGTTTTTTGTAGTAGTGTACTTTGGGTGTAATTTTATTACAGAACACACATGTGATGATGATAATGAAGGAAAACAGAAATAAATATTATTCCTACATAGAGAGCCCTGGGGAAAGGAAAATAAGAACCAATGCAAGTTGTCCTGAGGCAATACCTGGCCAGAGTCCTAGATTTGACAAAAGAGTGTTGATAGCCTGTAATATTCTGGTGATGTGTTTCCATGGAAACCAAGTGTTAGACAATTGCTTTTTGATGCTGGACTATTCTGAATAGGGAAATCTGACCAGAGAAAGGGGCTAAGGACTATACCTTCTTTTTGCTGAGCTAAGGATGAAGAATCTGTGAAGGAAACAAAGGACCGACTACGGCTGAATCCAGTTGTTAGTCTAAACTGGAATAGCTCCACTGAACAGTTGTATTTAGGTGAAAGTCACAGGAACAGAGAGCTGACATATGGGCATTGTAAGCATTTTTGGGAGCTACCTCCTTCTCGAAAATTGTTGTGTGAGCAGTGGCCTTTGGCTGAATTGGGAGTGTTTAGATGTACTGCCTCCTGTCCTCAACTTGAATATTTGTAAACTAACACAAAAATTACAAAATGGCCAGCAAACTTCCAGTGATCTTCTTCCAGAGGAACCAGTCTTGAGTAAGAATCTCCCACCCAACCCTCTTACCATTCACCACTTGAACGAACACACTATTTTTAAAAGCTGTTTCTACCTCTTTGTAGTGCATTTCCAACCCACATTGTTGAACCAGTATTGGATTTATTCCTTTGATGAGGACAATTCCCAGAAAAACTGAATATAAGGAAAGTACTTTCCTCTTGTTAAGGTCAGCCCATATAATGGAGTTGGGGGGGGGGAAGTGTGTCGAGGCTCCTTGTACCTGTAGGTCAGACATTTGTTATGTGCTCATTGTGTCTTCCACTGAAGTTCAGTTTACATTTTGAAGATCTCAGTTTTCCACTGTGGAGATATGTTCTAAACTATTATTAAATTCCATCAGATGGTGCTATAGATTTTCAGTTGAATGTTGTAGGATGAGTAGCTGAAGACTCCATCCTAATATTGGAAGTCATTTACCCCTTTGACCAGAACAGATGTCAAGTATAAGACCTGTCATTTCTGTGTTGTCTATACTCATTTTAAGCTTCCATATCTTACCGGTGTACCTCAACAGAAGGAACAGTTTGTTGCAGTAGTTGTGAAAAACAACCATTGATTTGTGAGTCTTTCAAGCTAGAATGTTTGCTCAACCTGTTAGATCAATAAGCAGAGGTCACAGGCACTCAGTAAATATCATTCTTTATCCTCTTGCAGACAAAATAATTTAAGCCATAAAAAAAAATCTCATTACTATGTGTATTCCACAGTGGAGAAATGAAGACACACACTCCCTTGGGAAGTGACCGTAGCCGGTATTAGCTGGCCAGATATTAAATGTTAGAGAATGTAGAATATTATTGCCTGTATGCCTTCAATCTTTGAATGTGTATGCATGTGTGTTCCTGAATGCATGGATGGATGTCTGCTCCAAGTCTTTCTTTATTTCAATTCCTGTCTCATGTGTATTCAGCTGTAATACAGAATTAAGCCTACATATTATTGAAATCAGCATAATTAAATTGTTCTTAAATCTGTGGTGGATTGTAACACCAAGTTCTTTTTCTGCTCCTCAGTATCAGGACAAGAATTTTCACAAAACCTTCTACTTCCTTCTATAGATTCTGACATTTTAATGTCTGAGCATCTTCATTCACACCAGCTTCACACCCAAGCTTACATTTAATCATTCTGAAATTATGTTTGCTGATTGCTATATGTCTTATGAGTTGATTCTAATTAATTGTTTAAAAGTATCATGTTCTTAAGACAAAAGAAATCCAAGGTGAATAACTTAAATATATAACAAAAAAAATCTACTCATCTCTTCTTACTCCTCATAGCATGATTTACAAATGTCCATGCATGCATGTACATATATGCACATAAAGATAAACAATAAAAAATCATAAGATTTACTTAGTAAAAGTATATAGGAAAGCTGTTACAAACCAAATAAGCAATCACAATTGCCCCTTGAAACAATAGCAACAAAAAGATAGCTATGTTGACCATAACAAAAATTCCAAAATCCATGTGGTTCATGCCTTATAAAACTATTACATTAGTAAGGATTTGGAAGTTTTTGTTTTTAAAAATGTGGCAGAGTATTTCTGAATGACAGTGAGCTGACAGTGAGCTGAGAATGTTATTAAAATAGATAAACAGTAAAAGGGTAATATTAAAATAGACCTAAATGTGGCATTGCTGTTGTATTTCAGTCTCTGAGAGAACATTACTGATGAGGTACAAATTTATGTCATAACCATCATAACCACCCTGTGGAATTGCCTTCCACGGGAGACTAGGCTGGCCGCATCCCTGCTGGCCTTTCGCCAGCAAGCAAAAACATTTTTATTCCATGAAAAATCATGAAGGCCTGGTTTTATTTTATATTTTGGGGGGGGGGGGGGGAGATTATTTTTTTAACCTTTGTGTTTTAAATTTTGTAAGTTTAATTTAAAAAACTTTTTACTGTTTTAATTAGGCTATTTTAATTGTTTTTAAAAATGTTGTTTTAATGTGTTTTTATATCGTGAGCCGCCTTGGGTCCCTTTTTGGGAGAAAGGCAGGATTAAAATAAAATAAAATAAAATAAAGGTATACTTGATTATCTGAATGCATACAACTAGTTTTTCTTTTTTAAAAACACACACACATGTTTCTCAGTCCAGAAGACTCATCAGAATGGTATTATGCCACACCTCCCAAAGTGAGTACTTTCAACAGAAAACCATACCATTTGCCTATAGGTCTGCTAGGAATGAAAATGTGATAGGTTAATTTGTTAATGGTGAAAATGCGCTACATAGAATTCATTCCAAAATCTGTAGAAGCATTCCACAGTTTGAATAGAATAGGAAAAAAATCATTTATAATGCTACTGAAGTCTTTTAGAGTGGAACCAAATGTCTCCATTCATGCCTGTACTTATTGCTACAAAGTTTCTTTTGATCCTGTTCACTCATGTTTCTAATTATTTCCCTTCCATTGTCTCTTCCTTTCTTTATGACTTACAAATGTATCTCCTTATCATTACAGCATTGTGTTCTTGTTTATAGGGCTAGAGACTATAAAAACGTTAAAAACTTTAAAAACTAGTCTTTATGTTGTCACATGATTTTGAAATCTTGCAATAAGCAATGTTCTGTGGACAATATGTTGCTTATTCTTTTTCTCTTGTTTTCTGGATTGGACCTGTTTTAATATGCTCTCCTGCATCAACTGTTCAATTTTACCTTTATAAAAACCTGTTGTTCCCTCTATGTTTGAAGAATGTTCTGTACGGTAGTTAAGGCAGAGTTGGGGAACCTCAACATTCTGGGCTTTCCTGGATGGCCCCATTTGGTGGGTTTTCCCCATTCTAAAAAACTGAAATGTCTGTATTTTCCACCTAAAATGTTCATGAAGTTTTAGTCTTTGACCTTGCCCAGAACTGGAATGAAGCCTCTGAGAGTTTCCCTGAAATTCAATCCTGTATTTTAAGAGAAATAGTTTCCTTAATCTTTGTGGCATCTACAGCTGAGTTTGGCCCTTCAGTGTAATCATATTTCCATCCTTTCCCTTCCTGCTGCCACAAAGAAGGATTATAAAATTCATAAGGTTTATGCCAGTTGAGGTTCTCATGATTAATTATGGGGGGTTGCACACTGCCAGAAATAGTGCAAATTGAGTCCACTTTTAGGGTTAGGGTTAGTGCTAGGGAATCATGGGAATTGTTTTGTTTTTTCCTGAGACATTGAGCCTTCTCCGTCAGAGAGCTCTGGTGCCACAATAAATACAGTTCCCATGATTCCCTAACCCTATAAGTGGACTCAATTTGCACTATTTCTGGCAGTCTGCAACCCCCCTATGTCAGTGCCTCTCCCTCAAAAGATGCAGTAGAGTTTAGTCACCTTTATTTGGGAATCTTTAGCCACAAGTAGTATTTATCCTTGGCATTGTTAGCCAACAGTATGTGCAATTGATGAACTCAGTCTGTATATATTATTGATATAATAATTTGAATGTGTGAATCTCAGATATTCCTACAGATATGGGGGAAAAAATGAGACAAGATAAATCAACATTAGAGACACTGATTATTTATATGGTGAAACAGAAGGGTCCAATGTTATAGTTCTCCTGCAGATTCTTCATTACTATCAAAATAAAGAATAGAAACTCAGAATGTTTGCTGTAGGTCCTTGTTTGTTAGGCTCCATCATTTTGTAGATATTGGTGAAAACTAATAGTTGATTAAGTCAGGTACAAGCATATGAAACTCTGTATTGTTGACCCCATAGTATATATTTTACTTGTTCTGTCTATAAAGTTTTCCCCAAGTTAATTTCTGTTTGTTTGCTTTGGCATCATAGTTGCTGTTCCCTGCCCATTAGCAATGTTTGCGCAGCTTGGAAAGCTAGATCTTGTTTAGATGAAGTAATCTCTTCTGAGACTGGCTCCATACCTTACATAGTAATCATGTTTGCTGCAAATACACTTGTCTTTTCTCACAGCAAACATGTGATGTGTGAACAACAGACACATGGTCCTTAAACATTGAGTGTGACAATAGGGTGCAAGCCCCAAACACAATCTCTCTTTAAACTTTGAATCCACTTCAGATTTTAGGCAGAGGAAGTTTGCCTCATAACCAGCTTGTCCACCCGCCCATGGAAGATCTGATGTTTTGTGGCCTTATTTTCCTCTCCTTCCTCCATATTCTCAATACAAAATTTCCATTTGGATTTCTTTCTCCTTTTTAGACATGTATGTTTTGATTACTGCACAGATGCTGTGAATTATTGCAAAGTGGATTGTAGATTTCCAAATGCCTAATTAAAAGTGTCCCCTCCCCAACCACCTTAGCAGTAAATGGCTGAGCTGTAGTTTAGAAGGGATGTTGCTAATTTTGACTGCCTCTGATACATCCCCACTTTTCCTCAGTAGTTAGTGTTGACATAGCAACAGCTCACAGTGGCTTATCTATGTATCACAACTGTGATGGAGACACAGGGAAAGAAAATTCAGCAAGATGTCAGAGCTACTGCTACAAGAAGCCTTGCCTTTTTATGATTCTTGTCTGTGGAAGTTTTAACCTTCCTCTTAACGGGAGAAGTTTTTACATTGCACACACGCACACACACACACACACACACACACACACACTGTAGCAATGAACTGACATTAAAAGATGCTTAGGTTGATTTTCCAGAGAATTATACCTTTACTCACACAACTATGAAATTGTTGTTGTTGTTGTTAACTGCCATCAAGTTGACTTCAAATCTTGGCAACCCAGTGAATGAGAGACCTCCAAGTCACCTTTTCCTCAATTGACTACTCAGATCTTGCAGACTTGGGGCTGTGGCTTCCCTGATTAACTTCCACCACTTGGATTGTGGTCTTCCTCTTTTCCTACTGCCTTCTATCTTAAAGACAGGTATTCCCTGTTGACAAGGCTGTCAAGTTGTGTCCAACCATAGTGGGTGGTGCACATCTCCGTTCCTAAGCTAAAGAGCCAGCATTGTCAGAGACTACTCTGAAATCATGTGGCCAGCATGACTGCACAGAACACTGTTTACTTTCCTGCTGAAGTGGTACCTATTTATCTACTTGCATTTGTATGCTTTTGAACTGCTAGGTTGGCAGAAGCTGGGACCAGTGACAGGAGCTCACCCCATCATGCAGCGCCCAGACCTCGAATTGCCACCTTATAATCAACAGAGTCGGCATCTTAACCACTTGAGCCACTGCATCCCCTTCTACTTTACCAAGCATTGTTGTCTTTTCTAGTGAGTCATGTCTTGCCGTGATACGGCCAAAGTACAACAGCCTCAGTTTTGTCATCTTGGCTTCTAGGGAGAACTCAGTATAAAATACTATTGGGTTTCCATCCATTTGTATGGCTGTAATTTCTCTCCCTCTTTCAAAAATCACTTTATTCAAACATGTATGGTAATAAGAGGATAATGTGGGTGTTTTTGCCTTCAAGATGCCTGTTAACTTATGGCACCCCCATGAATTTCATAGGGGTTTCTTAGGCAAGGAATATTCAGAGATGATTTTTCTAGTTCTTTCCTCTGAAATATAGCTAACAAGCACCGGTATTTGTGGGTAGTCTCCCATCCAAATGCTAACCAGAATTGATTCTGCTTAGCTTTCAAGATTTGATGGGATTTGGAGCATTTATGTGTACATTCACTGTCATTATAAAATTGCTAATTAACAAGCAGTTTTTCAGACAAAGTCCTGAGTTTTTCAGACAAAGTTCATTATAGGTTGCAGTTCTGTTGTTATTCCCCAAGATGCTGTATGACTTGTTGTCATGTTCCTTTTATACTGTTTTCTACTTATGGTGATCATAAGACAAACCTATCATGGGGGGTTTCTTGGCAAGATTTGTTCAGAGGGGGTTTGTCCTTGCTTTCCTCTGAGGTTGATGCCTGTTTCACTGTGCCTTTATAGGTTGCAGTTCTGCAATGCAGGGGGAAAATTACATTGGCTGAAGACCATTTCCTCACAGACCAACCTGGGAGTGGAAGAAAAAAACTTGTACATTTTATTGAATTCTCTATTAACACCCCATGCTCCATAATGCACATGTGCTATTTTCTACATCACTAAAGGTCTCCTGCAGTATCCATTAGTCAGGTATCCCTTCTTTCTCTTCTTTACCCACAGGTCTCTCTAGACCTCTTATTTCTTTTTTCTTTCTTTCGGTACCCCATAATTCCTACTCTTTCCCCTGTATGCTTATTGGCCTTCTTTCTTGCTTTAGCTTCTTTTGTTCTGTTTCTGCATCTCCTGTTCTTCTTATGCATGATAACAATGCAGCAATATATATGTCTACTCAGAAGAGAGTTCCACTGAATGTGTGTTTATGGGCTGCAGCCTTAGGGCTTTTGCTTCTGTAAAATCAGTTGCAACTTGTCATTCTGACCCTATTTTTTTTGACAATAATAATTTCCAAACATTCTCAATATTCTTTTAATTCTTAGGTGTACCTTAAATGTTTTAGATGCATTCCTGAATAATTTGTATATGCAGGTGAGCCAAGGATAGCCAACCAGAATGAACTGGGGGGGGGGATCTACTAATTGGATCCAAAGACAGAAGGACCTAGGCTCTTGTTTTTTTCTGTCCATGGGATTTAGTGGTTTGTTAGAGAGGTGAAAATATGGAGGCAAAGGGCTTTGGAAGAAGATATGCTTGCTAATGCTTTAGCTGGCTTTAGCTAAAAATCTGAAATAGATTTTGCTAGTGGCTACAAACATTGGGCCTTATAACATTTTGCCTAAATACAGCCATAAAACTGATTGCTGAGTTTAGAGAAATATGGGGGGTTGCAGACTGCCAGAAATAGTGCAAATTGAGTCCACTTTTAGGGTTAGGGTTAAGGAATCATGGGAACTGTATTTTATTGTGGTACCAGAGCTCTGACAGAGAAGGCTTAATGTCTCAGAAAAAAGCAATTCCCATGATTCCCTTGCACTAACCCTAACCCTAAAAGTGGACTCAATTTGCACTATTTCTGGCAGTCTGCAACCCCCCTATGTCTGAGAACATAGGAGTGTGACTCTGATAATGTACAGGATGAATCTACCTTTGTGGTTTTGATGTAGGAAAAAGACAAAGAGATGGAGTGGAGACCTAAGCTTAGGAAACAAAAGATTGAGACTGGCATATCTATTTTTATATGACTTTTGCAGAATGTGGGGAAACAAGCATCACGAGTGTTTGCCCAAATGGTTCTGCTTTAAATGCAGAATTTTGAAAGTTGCTGAGATCATTTTTGGGGTGTTCTTGAGGAAAAGAGGGTATAAAACTGTTGAGTTTTATAACTCATACACTCATAGAACTATGAGTTTCAGTGTTAATTTGCCCTTTTCCTAGCATAGATTTCTCTCTGTGCAGGGGAGGGGATGGTGTGCACATAATAAAGCTTTGCCTTTGCCTGATCCTTCACTGTGTCCTGTGTCTTGTTAAGAGTACTGCCAGGTTTCTAATATTGGGGAAATTTTAGGAACAAGGTTTTCTTCAGCGCAGAATTGGTTGTGTTTGTTTTCTCCATTTTCCTCATTTTATTTCATCAACAGTTCTAGCAGGACGTACTGCTACTAAACTTGATGAGGTCTGGCAGTAGATCTGACAGTGAGAAGCAAACTAGGCAGCTGCAGGAAATACATAGGCTGCTATCTTCCTACCTTCCCAGTGCGCCAGTGTAGTAGAGCAATACTATTTTGGTGGCGTGAAGGAACTGGAGTAGTTCACATCTCAGTGCAGGACAGTAGGTTTAAAACATTCTGAAAGGGCCTCAACCAATCCAGTGGAACAAGCCTGTCTCTAATTAGCATTTGGATCTTGTTTTTAAAATGCAGCAAAACGAATACTAGTGTATAATGTGTATAGCAGTTCCCTAAAACTGGAAAAAAATGGATCCTCTAATGATTTAAGAGTGGATAAGTAGCATATTGGATATGGCCTCTATGATGAAAATGACAAAATTGATAAGAATTAGGAAAGATAGGCAGTGAGACATTTATCAAAAATTTGACTTGATTTGGGGCCTTTACAGACTGCCAGAAATAATGCAGCTCGAGTCCACTTTAACTGCTCTGGCTCAGTGCTAGGAAATCATGGGAACTGTAGTTTGTTGTGGCACCAGGGCTCCTTGACAGAGAAGGATCAATGTCTCAGAAAAAACTACAGTTCCCATGATTCCCTAGCACTGAGCCAGGGCAGTTAAAGTGGACTCAAACTGCATTATTTCTGGCAGTTTGGAATAACAAAATTCAACACATGGCTGATTCACATGCATTACCAGGCACAGATATAGAATATAAATGATACATGGTAGATGTCTATTATGTCTTGTGGTGCTGTGGTATTTTTATTTATCTACTTTATTTTGATATTTAATCTGATATTTTTATGCTTGCATAAATTACTTTCAAAAGTTGTTGGATATGCTGCCATATATCACAGATTTATAACTTAAAAAGGAAAACCTTTTGTTTGGTGCTGTGGTGTGTTCCAAGAGCAGTGTATGAACTAAACTGACTTTTTCACTGCAGCAAGACAAAAGTCCATCCATCCTAATGAGGCTGTGGTACTGACTTTACTTAACACACACACCCCTTACTCCAACCACACTACATAACTCCTGCCAGTCTCCATTATCCCTTTTTTGGGTAAGGTTCTGGAGCACATGGTGGTCTCCCACCTCCCTGGATGAATCAGATTGTCTAGATCCATTTCAGTCTAGTTTTAGGCCTGGATAAGGGAGGGAAACTGTTTTGGTTGCCTTGTTGGATGTCCTACAGTGGGAATTCAATAGGGGGAGTTTAACCCTGTTGGTTCTGCTGAATGTCTTGTCAGCTTTTGATACCATTAACCATGGTGTCCTTCTGAGTTGTATCTCAGGGATGAGACTTAAGTGCACTTTTTAAAAACAATGCTTCCAGTCTTTTCTTGGAGAGGTAAATTTGGAAGGTAGTGCTGGCAGATTACAGTCGCCCCTCTGTTTTCATGGGGGATCTGTTCTGGACTTCCCTGTGAAAACACTGCAAATATTCAAACCCCATTGACTTGAATGGCATTGCACGCCCATGGGCCCATGCCCCATTTTGTCCCCCTCCATTTGCCGCCTGCAAATGGGCGAAGGATGTGGACTCCAAATCTGCAAAAATGGAGTGGCAACTGTACTTTTCAGTATTATGGCCACTGGCCTGCAGGGTCCCCAAGTGCTTGGGTTTGTTCCACTTGCTGTCCATCATCTGTATGAAAGAGCTCTTCTGGTGGGTTGGGGTTGGGTGTCACCAGTACACTGATGATACTCGACTCTTATCTCCTTTTCCCATCTAATTCCAAGGAAACTGTCTTGGTGGTTTCCTGTCAGTAATGGACTGGATAGGGCAAACAAATTAAAAATTAAATAAAACGTGGCAGAGGTTTTCCTGGTCAGTTGAAAGGTAGATCAGGGAGCAGGGATAAAACCTGTGGTGAATGTGGTTATTGTCACTATGATGTAAGGTAAAATTAGATCTGCAGGACTGAACTGTCATGAAGTGTGTGTGTGTGGTTTGTGTGACAAAGCCAGGACATCTGGAAATTAATGTCCTTGAAGAGGCCAGACACTTAATTTTGTATTGGGATACACCTCTTGTGTATTATTAAGCATTATGAGGTAATGTATAATGATGTAATGTATGAGTAACCCTGCACTGAGTTTGCATCAGACAAGGGTATATAAGTCCCATTTAACTGTAAACATGTATGGGTCATTGTAGACATGGGCCATTGATGTGGCATCCGCCCTGAATTCTCAGGTTTGTAGCTTTGGTGTACCCTTAGACTCAGTACTGAACCTGGAAGAGCAGGTATTGACAGTGGCCAGGAGTGTGTTTGCACAGTTAAAACTATTGCACCAGCATTAGTGCACATTGCTTGAGATGTCAGATTCCACCACAATTAGACATGCCTTGATTACATCCCATTTGGATTGCCATAACACATTCTACATGGGGCTGTCTTTGGAAACAGTTCAAAAACTGCAGTGGGTCCAATATGTTGTGGATAAACAGCTGGTTGTTGTTTACTGGGGAAATGCCTCTCCCTGTATGTGCCTACCTGAGGATTGAGATCTGCTGGGGGCCTTTCCTTCATGTCCCACTAGTGAGATTAATACTCTGTGTTGGGACATGGAAAGGGCCTTCTTTGCAGTTGCATTCCAGCTGTGGAATGCCCTCCCTCTGGAGGACTGACTAGTACCAACATTTACATCATTCAGGTGGTGAATTAAAACCTGGCTGTTCATCAGACCCTTTGGGCCTCATTAACAAATCCCAAATATGGTCTACATAGGTGTTTCTTTTTAAAAAAATCTTTAAAATCTGTTTTTAACTTATTACTTACTCCAGTTTGATGTGTTCTTAGTTTATTTAATTATTTTACTGTTTTAAAATGAGTAACTTGTTTTAATGTTTTTCATAAGCTGCCTTAGGATTTTTGCTATTCCGTGGAGTATAAACGTTTTCATCAATACATATAAATAAATAGTTAACAGGAAACATATTTAACTCCCTTATTAAAATAGTGTCACTGGTTGCCAGTTGTTGGCCTTCTGGCAGCAGGATAAAACAGAAAGTTTTAAAAGAATGGGCTAGGGGGTGCTTTAATGTTTTAAAAACTGTTTTTAATTCTATTTTAATGCTCGCTTTTTGGGATGTTTTCAATTGTTTTGTTCTTTTAAATTGTGAGCCACTTTGAGTTCCAATTTTATGGTGAATTGGATGATGATGATGATGATGATCTGGTGAAGACACAGGAGAGCACCTTTTTCAAGGGCTGCTCCCAGACTGTAGAATTCCTTCCCATGGAAAACTAGAGTGGCTCCCTCTCTGTTCTCTTTCTGTCTCAATTAAAGATCTTACTCTTTGCCCAACATTTTTGGTGTTAAATGACTGTTGCAGAAGATCCTTTAATTTGGGTGTGTCGTATTTGTCTGCCATTTTATCATTATTATATTATATCATTAAATGTTAAAATTAATGTTTTTAATATAATTTCATGATTATCTTTTTTTAAGAAAAACAATAACTTTTGTACTATTTGTTGTTCTAATTGTTTTTTATTTTAACTCAGATTGTGATCTACTTTGGGTCTCCTTATTGGGAGAAAAGCTGGACAGTAAATAAATAAATAAATAAAATTTTCATCCTTACCCAGTACTATTGATATAATGGAACACTGCTACTGGGAAGGTATTGTGAGAGACCAACGTTGATTTTCTCAGTCATTTCAGCAACCCAATCCACCCAGTGCCATTTCTTATATCTCTGCTGCCACTGCTGTCTGTCATGGCCCATCACCTACTGTGTTCGGGATGGAGACCATTTCCATAACTGGAAGAGACGTCAAGAATACTGTGCTGATTCCTACCCACAAACCTGGTGCCAGATCTGGAGGATATAGAACATTGCACAGTATTTACTTAGTTCTGCTTTTGGCAAGAGTGTGAGGGCCCCAATCTCTTACTTGGGAATTAGTATTCATAATTCCCCCAAGGGCTTCCAAAGCTGATGGGAGGGGCATACTGTAGTCATCATCATCATCATCATCATCATCATTTTTATTTATTTCCTGCCTCTCCTGATGGCTCGAGATGGGGTACAACATGTTAAAATACAAAACACAATTAAAAAAACAACAACACATAAAACCACCACTCGATTACTAAGCTGATAAGCCAGTGTTGTCCAAAGACGAATCCAGTAGTCATGTGACCAGCTTGACTGCACCAAATGCTGTTACCTTCCTACCAAAGTGGTACCTATCTATCTACTTGTATTTGTATGCTTTCTAACTGCTAGGTTGGCAGAAGCTGGGACTAGTGACAGGAGCTCACCCCATCATGCAGCACTTGGGCATCGAACTGCCGATCTTCTGATCTTCCAATTGCCAGAATTGGTTTCTTAACCACTAAACCACTGCATCTATCCATTCTTATGATACATTATTTAAAATATACCAATTACAAACTAATGATTTAAAATTGATGGGGTAGGCCTGCTGGAAGAGATGTCTTTAGTGTTTTAAAAGCAGTCAGCGTTTTCAGCTGTCGTATCTTCTACATACTGTAGGCAAGTGTGTGTGTCTGCATCTTCAGGTTGCCTGTCAACTTATGATGACCCCATGAATTTGAAATTTGAAAGGGTTTTCTTAGGCAAGGAATACTCAGAGGTGACTTTGCCAGTTCCTTCCTGTGAAATATAGCCTCTACCACACCTGTTATTCATTGACAGTCTGCCTTTCAAGTCCTAAGCAGGGCTTGCCCTGCTTAGCTTCCAAGATTCATTTTACTGTTTCTCAAATGCTGAAGGTACAATGGCAGCATTTGAGCCAATCTATGATACATGTAAATGCAATTTGTTCCCTCCACATTCACTGAGTGCATGCCTGGCTATAGCATGTGTATTCTCTTTTGCCAGTCAGGAGTATACCTGAAGGATGTGTGAAAGATGGCAAGCTTCCAGCTATTCCAGTACTTCCAGACAATGTGCTATTAAGCTGAGTGCATCTAGTCATCAAAAGAACAAACCCCCAAAGGAGAAGAATGCAGAAATGTTATCTAGTGAGCTATTTATATGAGAGAACGATACCTGGGACCATACAAAGTTTCTGAAACCCAACAGTCACTGTTATTCCTCTGCCAAACATGTAGCATACATGTAGCAGGAAAGAGTTTAGGGGAAACTACTCATAGTCCTCATTATATGGGGGCTCCTTTACACATATTATTTGTAAAAAAAAATGGAAGGGGGACTTGTTTGTAAAAAGCAAAAGGTAATTTATACTGGCTATTGATATGAAAGCGCTTGTCAGGCTGTTATTTCAGATACAAACATTTCATATTACAGTGGCCTTCTTATGTTATGCTCAGCCAGTCCCTTGTGAAAATCAGAGTTTGGAAAAGTTACTTTTTAGATTATAACTCTCATGTTGCTGATGATGCTGGCTAGGAATTTGGGCAGTTGTAAACCAAAAATAGCATCTAAGCTCTGCACCAAATACAAAATCGTAAGGCTGGGATGCACTCAAGGATTATCTATGCACCCTTGAGGCAGAAGTTTTTACACACTAACCTAGATTTCCCTTTTCAGTTGCACTTCTGCGGATTATCCCTCATGCTCTAAATTAAAAGGTTCTGCAAATGAAGAGCAGGAATGAACAATGGCAAAGTCATCTAGATGTTCAATGCAAGTGAAACTGGCCACATGTGGCAAATGATGGTGATGGTGATAACATAATATAAAAATTATGACTTTTCATTCATGATAACAAGTCCATATAGAGAGATTCCAGTCTAGTGAGCATTTAAGTAGACTTTTTACTTGGAGCTTATTCACATTGCTAGTCATGGACATAGGAAGCAGGTACTTTTGCCCTGGACTTGAAGATCTGGGTTATCTGCCTATCAGTTTCTGAGCACAGTATAAGGTGTTGGCGATGACCTTTAAAGCCCTACATGGTCTGGGTCCAACTTACCTAGGGGATCACCTTCTTCCATATAATCCACCCCGCGCCCTCAGGTCCTCTGGGAGGAAGCTGCTTCAACCGATAAAAACATATGACATGTAGTATGGTCAATTATGAAAAACTTCAGGAGATTGTTGATAGAAAATTTACTGGGTTTTTTGTAGATGATTTTTAAAAATAATGTGTGTCCTACAGATGTAATATTTGTGCTTCAATACACCATGCAATACCATATTATCTTACATTAGGTTTACATTAAAATGGGAAAATGATAACAGGAGATTATCGTATGGCATGAATTTCAAAAAATAGAGTTGGAACTGAAGTGAGAGGGTATGTTCAAACTAAAAGGAATGTCAGACATGTCAAAATCATGAATGAAACTGCAGATTTAATTTCATTGGGTTAATTGCCCTTTTTCTTCTGATGCTTTAATGTGTGCGTGTGTATGCAAGCATGTATATTTTTGTGTTTCAAGATGCAATATGTGTTTACAATGCAATTTCATAACATGCTTCATAATACAAGCTTTATTGAGGAGGAGAGTGGCATGAGAGTTTAGAGAGGAAACCAATTAGATTGCTAATGATCAGGAGCTTGTGCAGGAAAAATGTAGAACCAATGCGAGAGGTAATGTGAGAAGCTCAGCTTAGAAAGAGCACTTTCCAACTTTACATTGCACAGGCATGTGGGCTAAATTTGCCAGTTCCTCAAGGTGACCTGAGATGGTCCCACACTTCAGTCTACTGAGTAGTGCTCAGGTGTCCTTTGGTATCTTAGAGGACATGAAAGTGCACAATGTTTGTGCCCAGTGTTCATATTTACTATGAGGTGCTTATTTTCCAAGAGTTTTGAAGCATAATAATAAAAAAGAAACCTCAGATATACTAGCATAAACTGAAACAGAATCTGCTAACTCTTTATTTGCCAAATATTCTGTTCTCACACTTGAAGTATTCCCTCTCTGTTTAAAGGTAAAGAAGAGGAACCAAAAATGTTGACTATGACTGATTGCTTCCCTTTCACTCTTTTTTTTTTAAAAAAAATATGCCTTTGGTGAATTTTTAACTCTTCTCAGACCTTGGAAGTAACTAGTTACAAATAATTAGTTATTTGCATTTATTTTTTTTTCTAATCACAAAGATGTAACTAGATGTCATTGTGACTGAAATGTAACAAGGGATGTTACATCTTCTGCAATATAACTCTTAACTTAGTTACACTTGTCCCTCCACATTCACTGGGGTTGGGGCACAGGACACCCGTGAATATGGAAAAATCGGAAATAACAAATACTATGTTTTTACCTGAGAGAACACCTCTCTGGGAATCTCTAGTTCTCTAGTGCAACTCTGTAGTCAACATCTGCCAGACATTGACCATAGAATTGTGATGGAAAAGCTTCAAATGCCTAGTGGCGTGTTCTCTCTAGGAATCTCTGAGTCCTTTAGTGTAACTTTGGGTTAAGGTTGACCATAGAGTTGTGCTGGACCCATTTCAAACCAGCTTCAGGGCAGGATATGGAGTTGAGACTGCCATGGTCGCCTTAGTCGATGATCTCCGTCTGTGCATTGACAGGGGAAATGTGACCCTGTTGCTGCTCTTGGACATGTCAATGGCATTCGATATCATAGACCATGGTATCCTTCTGGAATGCCTGAGGGAGTTAGGTATTGGGGGCACTGCGCTTCAGTGGCTCTGGTCTTACCTCTTGGGCAGATTCCAGATGGTGATGCTGGGGGATAGTTGCTCCTCAGAGAGCTGACATCTGGCATCCCTCAGGGCGCCATTCTATCTCCCATGCTGTTTAACATTTACATGAAGCTGCTGGGTGAGATTATCCGGAGACATGGGGTGTGGTGCTGTCAGTATACTGATGACACCCAAAATCTACTTCTCTTTGTCTCTGACTGTTGCAGTGACTAAGGATGGCATCTCTCCTCTGGATGCCTGCCTTGGGTCGGTAATGGGCTGGATGAGGAAAAACAAACTCAAGCTGAATCCAGAGAAAACGGAGATACTTGCGATAGGTACCCCGAGCCCTGGGAGGGAGCTTTGTCAACCAGTCCTGGATGGGGTCACACTTCCCCTAAAGGACAACGTTCACAGCTTAGGAGTACTCCTGAACTCATCTCTATAGTTGTCATCTTAAGTGGATGTGATGGCCAGGAGTGCTTGGTACCAACTTCGTTTGATACGCCAACTGCATCCCTACCTGGACCGAAAAGACCTTGAAGCAGTAGTACTTGCCCTGATAATCTCTCATTTAGATTTCTGCAATGCACTCTACTTGGGGCTACCTGTGTACCAAGTTCAGAAGCTTCAACTTGTCCAAAATGCAGCAGCCAGATTGGTCACAGGAACATTTAGGTCAGACCATATAACACCTGTATTAAAATTGCTTCATTGGCTGCCAATTAGCTTCTAGGCACAGTACAAAGTGTTGGTTATTACCTTTAAAGCCCTACATGGCTTGGGTCCGAGTTACCTGAAGGAACGCCTCTCCCCACATAATCCGCCCCGCACTCTCAGAAAATATGGGAAGAACTTGTTAGACCACCACAAAACTAGACTTAATCTAACTTCCCATCATTGATCAGGTGCTGCATGATGGGGTGAGCTGCTGTCACTAGTCCCACCTTCTGCCAACCTAGCAGTTTGAAAGCATGCAAATGGAAGTAGATAAATAGGTACTACTTGATGGGAAGGTAACAGTGTTCTGTGCAATCATGCTGGCCACATGATTACAGAGTAGTCTCTGACAACGCTGGCTCTTTGGCTTAGGAACAGAAATGAGCACTGTCCCCTATGGTCAGACATGACTTGACAACCTTTTCAATGGGGAATACCTTTACTTTTACTTTACCTAACTAAATTTAGGCAGGAAAAGCAAAATGCACTAATATAGGATAGGTGGCACCAGGATGACTATAACATAAAAATGAGTCAGCGGTGTGATAATGAGACCAAAAAAAGACCAATACATTTCTAGGCTTCATTAACATGTCCAGGTGAAGAGAAATAATGATACCATTCTATAACTTGCTTTGGTCAGACTTCATCTGGAATACTGAGTCCATGCTGAGCACCACAGTTCAAGAATGATATTGACAAGATGGATTGTGTCCAGAGGAGGGTGACCAAAATGGTGAAAGATCTAGAAGACAAATCCTATAAAGAACACCTAAGGGAACTGGGTATGCGTAGTTTAGAGAAGAGATAACTGAGAGGTGAGATATCATAGCCATCTTTAGATATCTGAAGGAATATCATATTGAGGATGGAGCAAACTTATTTTCTGCTGCTCCAGAGATTTAAGCATGGATGAATTGATTCAAATTACAGGAAAAGAGGCGTCACCTAAACATCTGGAAGAACATCTTGATGGTAATAGCTGTTTTGACAATGGAATAGATTACCTCAGAATATACTGGACTATTTTTGAACTGGACTATTTTTGAACAAAGGTTGGATGGACATCTCTCAGGAGTGCTTTAAATATTGTTGGAGATTCAAATTTCCTAACCCTTTGTTAAGGAAACAAAAATATCAAAATATCAAAGCTAACCCTGTTAGGGTCTATCTTTAAATCAGCAGAGCAGCAGAAATGTGTCCTGCCTAACTGTGCTTCCCTAAAAACTGAGGCTGACTCAATGACAACACAAATAGCTTGTATTTTTAGATTTGTATGGATTTTAATTCTTGTAAAATGCCCCAATTGCTCGACAGAGGGGTGGAGTAAAAATAAATAAATTATTATTATTATTATTAATTATTTATTATTATTATTATTATTATTATTATTATTATTATTATTATTATTATTATTATTATTATTATTATTTTAAAAATAAAACTTTACTAATGGCTTGAATCTACATATGCCTAGAGGCTACATCCTAACCTAGCTAATGATTAGTTCAGGTAAAAGAAGAAACCTTTATCTCACCATGTTTCCGAAGAAAGTTGGGAGAATAGGGAGATGAGAGACCGGATTGTAGCAGGAGAATTTCTTTGTATGAGAAAACTTCCTAAAGGAAGTAGGCTGAATCATATGGTATGTTTTTCAAATTTAATAATAATAATAATAATAATAATAATAAAATTTATTTATATACTGCCCTTTGGTAATCCAATCAGGGTGTTTAACAATATTAAAAATAATACAAAAACAATATACTCCCCCCCTTAAAAAGCCATTAAATCAATTACATATTAAAACAACAGATTAAAATTACAATAACAATTAGAATACAGCAGCAATGTCACAGCAGCAGTTAGTGACTCCAGCAACTATTCAAGGGGGAACTGGAGGCCTTCAAAGGAGGAGGTTTCCTGAGGCCGGGATTTTTCTATCCCGGAAAGGCCTGCTGGAAGAGATCCATCTTGACAGCCTTTTTAAAGCTGTCTAGAGATGTCAATTGATGGATCTCATCCAGCAGGCCATTCCACAGTCTAGGGGTGACAACTGAAAAGGCCCTCTGGGAGGTAGCCGACAGCCTAGCTTTTTGAGGCTGTAGCAAGTTCCTCCGAAAGGACCGGAGTGTGCGGGGAGGATTATATAGGAGAGGGAGGTCCCTGAGATAGTTTGGACCCAAGCCATTTAGGGCTTTAAAGGTGATAACCAACACCTTGTACTGGGCCCGGAAACCCATAGGCAGCCAGTGGAGGGACCTCAGAACCGGGGTAATGTGGTCCCTCCTAGATGTTCCCGACAAAAGCCTGACTGCTATGTTTTGAACCAACTGTAGTTTCCGAACCAAGCACAAGGGTAGCCCCATGTAGAGCGCATTGCAGAAATTGAGGCGTGAGGTTACCAGCACATGCACAACAGTCTCGAGATCCCTTACTTCCAGAAAAGGACGCAGCTGGCGTATCAGCCGAAGCTGATAACAGGCGCTCCTGACTGTCGCGTTTACCTGATTCGTCATCAGGAGCAATGAGTCAAGGAGCACACCCAGACTGCGAACACAGTCACTGGAGGAGAGTGTGACCCCATCCAGGACTGGAAGTTGCAACCCAATTCTTGGTTTGGGGGACGCTACTGTGAGCACCTCCGTCTTGTCCGGATTCAGTTTCAATCTGTTTTTCCTCATCCAGCCCATTACTACCTGAAGACATTCATTGACAGAGGAGACGCCATTGGAATTCAAGACCAACGAACGAGACATGGAGAAATAGATCTGAGTGTCATCAGCATACTGATAACACCCAGCTCCATAACTCTGTATGATCTCACCCAGCGGCTTCATATAGATGTTGAATACCATTGGGGACAGAATAGCACCCTGTGGAACCCCACAGGTGAGCTCCCTTTTACTGGAGCTACTGTCCCCAAGCAGCACCCTCTGGGGCCTGCCCAAGAGGAAGGACCGGAACCACTGGAGTGCAGTGCCTCCGATACCTAACCCCCCCAGGTGGTCCAAGAGGATGCCATGATCTATTGTGTCAAAAGCCGCTGAGAGGTCTAGGAGCACCAACAAGATCACACTACCCCTGTTGATGCTCAGACGCAGATCGTCGGTCAAGGCAACCATGGCAGTCTCAACCCCAAAGCCTGTCCTGAAGCCAGTTTGAAATGGGTCTAGATAATCAGTTTCATCCAAGACAGCTTGGAGTTGAAGAGCAACCACCCTCTCAATCACCTTGCTCAAAAATGGTAATAAAGAGACTGGCCATTTACAAAGGTATTTTTTGCCCCTATAATTCAGCAGGGCCAAATGGATGTTTTAAAGAAGGTAGCCATCAGAGTTTGTATGCAGGGAAAATCCTATCTATCTGAGGAGGGGGAGAGAGAATGCAAAGATTTTCCAACAAATATATCTTCCTATATGACAAGGGACTGGATTAGATGGCCCTTGAAATTTTTTTCACCTCTCTCATTTTATGATTCTGTCATTCCAAACAACTCATCAGCCACATCTAATGGCCTACAAAAGAGCAACTCAAACTATTTCTAATATATGCCTAGAATTAAACCAAAAACCAAAAACAATAATTATTAGAAATGTGATAGGCCACCGGACTACATGGCTTGTGAGTTGACTTCATCTTGGCTGGTCTGTTTCTATATAGGCCTGTCTCTTGGTGATTCAGATCTTGATGTGATGCTCACTCACTTGTGCTCAAGATGAGTTATGCTCTGCAAGCAGATATCCAAATGATCTACTTGCAAGTTGTAAAGTCCAATTGTATGAGTCACTGAGCCATTTATTTTTATTTTATTTTTTTAAGGAATAAAAATAAGGCAAAGCCTATGGGGAGTTTCTGTGATGCATTTTCTATGCATGCTAGAGTATTAAAAACATCTTCAGGCCTCACTAATGATGTTGATAGTGAGTGTATTCTTTTGATGTCTTTGAAAACATCAAAGAAATGGTCCAGGAAGGCCCTTGTTCTTGAGACTCCAAAACTCTGACAAAAAGAGACTGATAAAGTGAGCAAGCAAGAGAGAATGCAACAGAAAGAGAGAACTACAGCTTGATTTTAATAGGTATTGCTCTTTCATTAAACTGAGCTGTATGTTTTTAAAGAGGGCAACTGGAGTTTGATAGGCTGGAACAAAGACTGCCAGGAGTTTTGACATCGTTATGAGTGGGCCTTTTGTCAGTAGCCAAGATACAAAGCTGTTGAAATGTTCCTAATAGTTTTCCAGTAATTTAACTTTTATTTTGTGCCTCGGAGGTGATAGGTGTCACTGGGGAATGTCTAGCCATATAAAAGCAGTGGTGATCTCCATTTTGTTTGCTCTTTCCAGAGAGGTATTTTCACCTCTAAGTCTACTATGTTAAGTCACAAGCTGAAATGTGAAGAATATCACATTAAATAGTCTGCCAAAAGCTTGCTCTAGCAATTTTTCTGAAGCCCCAGACCCAGGATCAAGAGCCATCTTACTGACAGTAATTTCGCATCTTGGGGATGCATGCCATGAGCACAGAGAGATAACATGACCTACAAACTATCTATAATGTATGCAGGTCAACAATTTGGAATAGTTATATCTAGCACTTGTGAAATGATTTAAAATCATAAGCCAATACACCAGGTTCCTAACCATTTCACCAGTTCCTTCCTCTCATAATACTACAACTACCTTTCTTCCCAACTCATTGCAGTCCATTACTTTCCCAGTGTTTATAGTACATGTACCTTAGCAACAATCGGGGAAAATACTATCTGCATGATTTCCTGAGACAATGGCCTGAAGTAGATGGGGCAAAAGGTAGATGTTGGAGTTTGCATGCAGGGAAAATCCTATGTATCTGAGGATGGGGAGAGAGAATGCAAAGATTTTCCAACAAATATATCTTCCTATATGACAAGGAACTGGATTAGATGGCCCTGATTACTGTGGGACTGCAGCAATCGCATGTGCCTGGTCACAGTCTGCTGAAATGAAGTGGGTTTTTCCACTCTTTTTTCTCCTGGCTCTTCTGGGTTGGGGTGGGCTCAGTGCAGCTTCCAGCCCTGTTTGAAGTGTGCATCATATGACTTTTGGCTTGTCTGTTTCGGGCCTGTGTAAACTTACTTATAATATCAAAGTTAGAATAAGTAACTGGGAGATTGATATATATATGTAAGAAACATAAGGAAATGAAATTAAAGTTCAAAATTGCTAAAGCATTTTTTAGGGGCAGGGAATCATACATTGGTATCACAAGCATCAAAATCCTGCATATCTATACATGATAAGATGATGAGCAAGAATGATGCAGAGTGAGACCCCTTTTTCTTGTGATATTTTGTCACTTGCTTCTTAGCTTAACAGCAGAGAGAAAACTGATCTAAGGCTAATAGGTTAGAGGCTACCTGGAAGATTTTTCACTATGAATCCCAGAATCCCAGGGGCTTTGCTGGCAGGAGAGATTCCCAGAATTGAAAGCAAGTAATTTGTGCAAACCTGGCTTGTGGCACAGTTGCAAAACATGGCTATTTCTGATCTAGATGCTTGTCATCAGACTGTGATGTTGAAAACACAATTCCCTCTTATGTTTTAAGTGTCAACACTTCAAGCAGAAATTATAAGCTTATTTACAAACCTTCTTGTGGCACTAGTGTGGCTGCCAATTATCTCATATTTCACTAGCAAGGAGGTAGAAGTTAGAATCATACTATTTTAAGAGTCCAGGTGAACGGATGGCAGGTCTATTGGCTTGGTACTTCTCACATGTATCTACATTCTTCCATTACTGGAGAGGCAAGGAAGAGAACCCTGAGAGTGCAGCAATTGCTCTGCTCCAAAATATAAGGAATAAATCTTTGCTTGACAATAAAAAGCAGCTCTCTTATTTTGTGATTTAATTCTATAGAATGAGTTGGGGCAGCATGCCTTGGTGTCAGTATGTATTACTAAAATAATCATGGCTTCAACAGGTAGTCATGAGAACTGGGAACAAATTACACATAGCATGGGAGGGCATGGATCTCCAATTTTTAATTTTAATTTTTCAGACAAATGCAGGAGGTGTTGAATTCCATTGGACTGTGGGACTGAAGGGTGAAGTTGTTCAATTGTTCAGTTTCCTGCCTGCTTTCAGCTGGAATTGAAAATGCTAGTAAACTTGAAAAAGCAAAGGAAACTGTTGACCTATAAGTAAACAAGGTTTCCTTTACCTAGGAGTTTTGACAAATTTACCTTCAGAGAGTAAAGTCCCATCTCCAAGTGCTATAAAATTCTCCCAGTTAAATTTGGTATTCTCCTTCACATGGTAAACAAATGAATTCGAGTTAGCCAAAAATTTATAGTGTTTATTAGTACAGTATCTTTATTAGTCTAAGCAAAATGTCACAAAAGACAAACTGCATGGTGCTGAAAACTAAAAAGAAGTTTGTAATAAAAACGTGTACATAATAATTTGCAAAAATATAAGGCAAAACCTGATGATAGCATTGTGTTTTTTGTTGTTTTTGATATGAGGAATAGTATAGAACTCAAAGTGCTGGTGTGTCTTATCTTGTCAATGTAACTAGGCCTTTAAGGATGTAAGCACAAAGGCATAATAAAATGACTTTCATTATTTTCCATCAGGTAAAGCTGTCTCACTCCAAGACACTTTTTAGAAGTTGGTGCAGAAAAATGCATCGAGTCATCTAGTCAATCTCCAACCAATCTCAGATGATTTGCTACGGGTGTATTTTCTGGCCTGCCAAAGCAGTTCCCTTAGTTTAAGTGAAATGTTATCATCCTGTCTGACACTACTTGCCAGTACTGGACGATGTCAGCTTTCAACTTCCCAGGATGCTTTGCACTATAGTGCAATCCTGAAGTTTTTAAGAACAATCATTTTAGAAAAAGGAAAGTGGATTACTTGGCAAGAAGTTTTTAATGCCACGTGGATAGAGACAATTTCTAAAGCTTAGTTGGATTTCTTTCTTATCTGGCTTTTAGATTTTAGGGCCTACATTATGAGATTTCAGCATTGTACTCAGCACATGGCAGATTCTTACAGGTCTAAGATGTCATTGGTTAAACATAATTCCAAGAGCTGTGTCTTGAATGTTTCTGGAAACCAATGCAGATTTCCAAATAGCAGTGCCATGTATTCTTGGTAACCCTGCTCCATTGATCTGTTGTATCCTATAGCCTCCTATCATTCTTCAGGAACAACCTTGAACAGTCTGTGAAGGCTTGACCTCAAAGTTCTGATGACACCTCTGATAGTGTGTAGACAGTTCTGCCTCTGTTGAAGACTTACATATCTAATCCAATTGTCATATAAGAACTTTACTCATGTTACTTGGGCAGCTCTAAGTTTCCCATAGTAGAAACTTGAAAATGCTTCACTGTACATATTTATAATGTGATGGATTGTCTTTTCATTTCAGAAGTAGATAAAAATAATAATAAGGGAAATCAAACAACAGAGAGAGGTTTTGATGATGGATGCAAGAATCAGCCAATCTCTTACATTTGCTTTGGAGGATGGAGAATGTAATTTTAGATAGCTATTTTATATTGCAGGTTTGTTTGGATCAGTGGACTGTAGAGTTTGTAGTTGGATTCTCCTTTCTTTCATATACTTCGATGTGTTTACCTTTTTTAAAAAATGCCAGTCCATCAGCAGTGCTAAGGAAGGCTGAGCAACACTCACTGTACCATAGTCATGGCTAGAAATCTAAAGGATTGTGAGGCATGACATTCATAGATGAGTTTCATTCTATTTCATTGAAGAGAAATAGCAGGAGTGCAAACAAAACAAGAACTGCTGGCCAGCAGCCTCAGGCAGTGATCCAGTCAACAAACTTGAATTAACCATTGTCTTGCCTCTCTTCATAACTTCTGAGTGAGTTGATTATGCTGACTGACTCCATCTCCCTGAATCTGCTGTTTAAAATTCTACTACATTTGTATCTCATCCTTTCTACAGGGAGTTTGGATTAGTACATATGTGAAAGGAAAATGGGTTTAGCCTTCAACAACCCTATGAAGCTGGGAGATAGCAACTTGATGAATGCTTCTCAGTGCTTTTTGTGGCTGCAGAGAAATTAGAACCAATGTCTCTCTGGATTGAGTCCAGTACTCTATGTATTCAGGTGCTTTGGGCCTGGACTCTGCTCACTTCTTTTGCTTTAGGTGGGATGTGGTTTCAGCCTAATTTTCATATCTGCAAAAAAAAAAATGTTCATTGTATGTCATACAGAGTTGTTGAAAACAGGTACGAGAGAGAGTTGCAACAGATTTTTTAAAATGCTATACAGTAGTCCCTCCCAATTTGTGGGGGATCCATGCTGCCACCCTCCTGCAAAAATGGCGACTCACAGATATTCGAGTCCCATAGAAATTGTTTATAGCCGCTTGTCCCTTCTGTGAAGAGCGAGACCCTGGATTACAAGTCTGCAAAAAGGGAAGGACAAGTGTATACATATAGATAATTACATGTGTTAATCTATATAAAATTCCATGTAAAGAAGGCTGTGTTTTCTCTTTAGTCTCCTTGTTTCATCACACATTGGATGGCCTGCTGTTGATTAGTCCCACCTACAGCAGACCTGTTGTCAGTCAAATGGTGAGTCAACAGATTGGTAAATCTCACTCACTAAATGAATTTACTCTAATCATGGCTAGCAACAGGATATATGCCAATAATTATTGCTTGTAACTGCAATTTATTCAACTAACTACTTAAGTGATTACTTTAAAAATGATTCTCATGGAAGGGATATATTTATTTGAAAGGCTCTTGGTCACCTTCAACTTTTACTGCTGCTGATTTATTGTTGTTATGTGTTGTCAAATTAGCTTTGGCTTACAGTGACCCCACAAATGAGAGGCCTTCATGTACTATCTGGATCTTGCAAACTCTGGGCAACAGCTTCCTTAGTTGAAGCAATCCACCTGTAATATGGCCTTTCTCTCTTCCCCTGCCTTCCACTTTTCCCAGAAGTATAATCTTTTACAAAGAATCATGCCCTCTTGTGAAACATCCAAAGTATGATAGGCTTAGTTCAGTCATTTTGGCTTCTAATGAGAGTTCAGGGTCCATTTATTTATCTTTCTTTTTTTAACTATTGCTGATACTAGATACTGTTCTGTTACTTGAGTCTGAATTAGGAGCCAGCCAATATTAATCAGCTAGTTACACACAAAAAAGTGAAGACCAGTTGTACTCACAGGACGTTTGACTCATTTTAGAAAAGGAAGCGAAACGTGTCATCCATGCAATGATTTGATCATATGGGGCAAAGCAGAGATCTTATTAAAATGGGCTTTCCTGTAAATCTCATGCTGGGATGTCAGAGATTGTATATTTGCCAATGTTGCTTTCTTGGGAAATGTAGAGGGCAATGCATAGTCTTGACATACATACATACATACATACATACATACATAATGGCCACCTTGCTAATACCCAACATTATGGACTGGAACACTTACTCACTGAGTGGATTATATGGAGCCCAAATGGGAAAAACATAAATTCTGCCAAATAGAATTCATTTAAAAAAAATCTGGATGCAAATGTGTTTACTCAGTTTTATTCAGTCTACCACATATTATTCTCTTGATGACCTTTCTTTCTAGCCAAAAGAATAAAGCTGTGTTTGGATGTTGCACAGATAATTATGGTTACCCAAATCTATCTTGTCAAACCTTCATTCCCATCTCTGACAGTTTGACATTATGGCCTTCCTACCTTCTTATGCATCCTTTTAGCTTACTTTTAAAAATGCATGTTAAAAATATATTTTAATTCAGAATTGCAGTACCACCCTCTGGCTATTTTGTTGGCTGCTGAAGCACAGCAGGGAGCAGGCCAGGCACACCAGGGAGCAGCTTCCTCCTCTGGCATCTTGTCACAGTAGCACTACATAAAGCTTCTGAGGCCTGCTGCCAGAGTCCTCTCCCTGATCAAGACACAAATTGGATCCCATTCGCAATTAACTAGTTAGCAGCACTCTCCACTGTGTTCTTTATAAACTCCATAGTTTGGATAGAAAATGTATAAATTTTCCTTATGTCCCTACACTATTGAGACTGAATATGTTGAGGCACCCCACTGGGGAAAAAAAGCTACCAGCCTCTGTGTTTGTTGCCCCAGAATAGATCAGCACTTTTTTCTCCTTCTCAGCAGCAGCAATATTTGAAATATTGTTTTCTGTGAATAAAACAGTATTTCACTTTTTGTAAAGAACAACAACTTTTTTTCATTAAACAAAATCTCAAAATGTTCTTTAAAAATCATCAAAATTCATGTAAGTGATAATAACCTTCCATGGCAGGGGAGTTTTGAAATTTTTCAGCCTCACATGCAAGAATGAAATATGCAAAGATTTCAATCCCTGCTAAAGACTTATATGGCAGTCCACAAATTTTAGCAAGAGTACCATCTGACCCATGGGCATAAGCGTAGCCCAGGGGTCAGATATGGTCCCCAAGTCATTCAGGGAATCCCCAAATCCACAAGTTTTCCCAAATTTAATTATTACTGACCAACTGTCAAGTCTTCCTGCCATGCCTTACCTAGAATGAGGTCACCTGAAAGTATTGGAGGCAGGATAAGGATGCTTTGTCTCCTCTTTTTTCTGTAGCAGTTTGTCCATAGATGGTCTCTTATGGTGATTGGTTTGATTGGCTCCTCTATGAGTAATTCCAGTGGAATATACAGCTGACCCTCTGTATCCACAGATTCTTTATCCATGGATTCTGTGACTTGAAAATATTCCCCATATATATCAAAAATTTGATTTTGCCATTTCCTATATGAGACACCATTTTACTATCCCATTGTATTTAATGTGACTTGAGCATCCACAGATTTTGGTTTCCATGGGGTGTCCTGGAACCAAAACCCAATGGCTACCAAGAGCCCACTGTAAGTATAAAATGAATCACTATGGCTAGTGGGAGTGATTGAGCTCCTCTTCACCTAACCAGCTTTAGTGTGAGCTTGCTGTGACAGTAATAAAGAGACTGCCAGGAGATGTGGGCTTAGGGAATCATATAAACGACAAGCTTCAGAGCACCAGAAACAGTGTCAGTCTATTTCAGTGGGGTTGCACTTGACTCTAAAAGATAGCATGGTTCAGCAATTGTGATGGATGACAAAAGGGAAAGTTTGACTTCAGACAGCAGGCAGTCCTATGGGTGTTCAGAATCTGCTCTTTGGCCTACATGAATGTAGATTGTCTTTTTTCTTTCTTTGCACATTTCATTCAGATGGGCGTGGGGAATTAATATTCTTTTAAAGTTTTTATTCCTCCTTAGCACCTGAGAAAACAAGAGCACTGAGTGCTGTGCCAACTTGCATACATTTCAGATAGGCCTTGCATGAAGACAGATGTGCACTACAGAAGTGAAATAAGTGCATGTCTTTGCTGATTCAGGTTTTATCTTTCTCTGTAGGAGTCATCATTATATTATCTGCTCAGATCTGTTAACTGAAAGGATTTTACCTCTCATAATGCATGTCATTCTGATTTTATTTCCATCATGCAGATCAGAGCCTGGAAAGTTACTTTTAAGAAGCAAGAATATAACAATTCACTGAAGTAATCAATTCACTGATATGATAGCCTTGTTTAAATTTTTGAAGGGGTGTCACATTAAGGATGGAGCAAGCTTGTTTCTGTTGCTCCAGAGAACACGGAACAATGGATACAAGCTACAGGAAAAGAGATTCCAGCTCAACATTAGGAGGAACATCTTGGCAGTAGGAGTTGTTCGACAGTGGAACATTCTCCCTTGGAGAGTGGTGGAGTCTCCTTCTTTGGAGGTCTTTAAGCAGAGGCTGGATGGCCATCTGTCGGGGATGCTTTGATTGGGAGTTCCTGCATGGCAGGGGGTTCGCCTGGATGGCCCTTGTGGTCTCTTCCAACTCTATGATTCTATGATTCTATGATTCTAATCCATAATTGGACAATGATAGGATGAAGTTTTAGGTCCCAGGACATCATTCTACTACTGTTCAGTTATGAAAGGCTTCAGCATTTCATGATATATGACTTTCTTCAAAATAAATTTCTGGACTGTAATGATTTACCCTATGTTAGCAGATTTCAGGGCCATAGTTCTGTGACCTAGCTGTTGTAAGTTGTCTATCCAGGCAGAATTACTGTACCAAAGGCCTCGATCAGGGATAGGCAACCTAAGGCCCAGGGGCCCGATGCAGCCCCTTGAGGCCTTTGGACCGGCCCCAGGCCGGTCCTGCTGCCGCTGCCCGCCATAATGATATTGATTATTGTTGTTATTACTTGTTCTTGGGGTTTTCTTGGCACAGAAACTCCACAGCGGTTTTGCCATGGCTTTTCTGGGGCTGAGAAAGTGTGCATGCATATTTTTTATTTTTAAATTAATTAATTGATTGATTGATTGATTGATTGATTGATTGGTGCTTCGGCCCCCCAATTGTCTGAGAGATAGCAACCTGGCCCCTGGCTCAAAAAGGTTGCCTACCCCTGGCCTAGATCATAGTTCACCTATCCTTTAGCACATTATTTCCCAATCCTCTAGCCTACATCTGTATCTCTGTGCTATAATTAAAAGTGTAGGTCTATCTTTTATACTATACGTGGTCACAGAGTCACCAAACATGATGTGGGTCAAATGGAATCAAAACAAAAACCACAGTAACATTTTGGACCCAAGATATCCATCAGTTTGAGTAACTCCAGAGCATACACTTCAAATTAATGTTCTGTTTTGTTTTTTGTTATAGAGTTTGCATTTATGAATGAATGTTAAACAAATTTGCTATTTAGGCTCCTTTCAGACTACAGAATTAAAGTGCTCTAATTCCACTTTAGGTGCTGTGGCAAGGTCCAATGGCATCCTTGGGTTTGCAGTTTAGGGGTGAGCTCTGCTAGTGCTTCACCAAACCATTAACCCCAGGATGCCATAGGATGCAGCCATGATAGTTAAGGTGGAGCTATAAGTGATAATTATGTAATATGAAATGGCCTGTAGACCCAGATGTTTTTGTGCACTATCAGCATAATTTTTTTTAAAAATGCTGATTTTGGTTCATTTTGTATGAAACACAGTATGACATTTCTGTTAAAGATTGCAAATATTGTCAGTCAAATGCTAGTTTCATTCTGATAATAAGTGAAATAATCAACATTAAGCTGGGCAGATAAATTTCCTAACTACATATATGTTCTCACAAACAAACATTATGCAGATATGTTTCTTGTATGTCTGTTGGTTTTTGCCCTGGGCCTCTTCTATGCAAACTTGTGTCTTACTATATAGAAGTAATGCAGTTTGACACCACTTTAAGTGGTGTGGCTCCATCCTATGGAATCCAGGGATTTATAGTTTTGCAAGGTCTTCAGCCTTCTCTGCCCAAGAGTGTTGTTGCCTCTCAAAACTACAAATTCCAGGATTCTATGGAATGGAGCTACAGCAGTTAAAGTGGTATCAAACTGCATTACAATGTAGATGCACTGAAGGAGTGAACCTGGGAAAAGAGATTGGGTTATTCCTTTTTTGTGACTTTTTTCCCTTTCATTTCATCCATGCATCTGCTCCCCCTGCCCTTTTAATAGTATTTCTATGTTTGCCCTGCAGGACACATGTATGCTTTACATTGGGGGTAAATGTGCAACAGAAAAGGTTTAATCCCAACAACACCACTCATCCCCTTGTCTGTTTTCAGACTGGAGGATGGGGATTGTCTCTATTTCTGTTCTTTTGAAAAAATGTAAGCAATTCAGTCATTTATCTCTAACCATCTTATGTAACCAATTGTTTATGTTGACATAGTCAGGATCTGAATGGTGCCTCATAGAATTGGGAGGATCATGGAATGGAACATTCTTCTCATCCCCACATTTGCAGGCATCTGGAACCTGCCCTTTCCTGCCAGTGAAGTCCATCTAGAGATAGGCATTTGTGGTTGCTGTTATGTGCCTTAAAGTTGATTCTGACTTAGGGCAGCCCTCTCAGAACACTTTGTTGGCAAGATGTAGAGGAGGTTTGCCATTTGTTGTTGTTATTAACTGCTCTATGGATCCTATGGATGAGACATCTCCAAGATCTGCTGTCCTGCATTGCTCTACTTAATTCCTGTAAACCCATACCCATAACCTCCTTAATAGACTCCATTCATCAAGCATGTGGCCTTCCTCTCTTCCTACTTCCTTCCATCTTTCCCAGCATTATTGTCTTTTCCAATGAGTCCTCTTCTCATGACATGTCCATAGTATGACAGCCTCAGTTTGGTCATCTTGGCTTCCAAGGAGGTTTCTGGCTTGATCTGCTCTAGGACCCATTTATTTGTCTTTTTGGCTGTCCAAGGAATCCTCAACACTCTTCTCCAGCACCACATTATCTCAAATGTGATGGTTTTCTTCCTATCATCTT
>CM034701.1:116150115-116166100 GCA_020142125.1 Phrynosoma platyrhinos | reverse complement strand
ATATAAAAATGTATGGAAAACTGATTAATATAAATAAAATTTATAAAGTGTTAAAAAAAAAAAGGAATTAACTGGTGCGTTCCATTAGCCATTCTATGTTTGCAGTGTGGTCCCTAGTGCCTCTTCCTTTCCTGAATACTGCTTGGACCTCTGGGATCTCTTTTTCCGTATATGGTTGGAATCTATGTTGCAGAATTTTGAGCATAATTTTGCTTGCATATGAGATATGTGCCATGGTCCTATAGTTGCAGCAGTCTTTTTTATCTCCTTTTTTGTGGATGGGGATGTATATTGACCACTTCCAATCTGTTGGGCATCATTTTGTTTTCCATATCTGTTAACATATGTTGGTTAGCACTAGAGTTGACTTTGTCAGTGTGAATTGCAGCAGTTCAATTGGAATATCATCTGTTCCTGGTGATTTGTTTTTTTGCTATTTCTCTTATTATAATTTCTACCTTGCTTTTTAGAATTTGGGGTTCATCTTCATATTGCTCTTCATTCCATGTGTCCTTCATTTTGTCATCTCTTTTGTATAATTCTTCTGTGTATTGTATCCAGTGTCTTTTTATTCCTTCCTGGTCCTGAATTATGTTATTGTCATAGAGTGTCCCGGTCCTTGGTTTGAATTTTGCTTTGATTTTTGTGAAATAATCTCTTGTTCTTCTCTTTTTGTTGTTGTCTTCTATTTCTCTGCATTGGTCATTGTAATAATTTTCTTTATCTTTCTGCACAAGCCGTTGTACTGTTGCATTCATGATTCTTAGTTTTTTTTCCTACCTCTCTTTTGTTTTTCTTCTCTTCTTTTCTTTATTGTTTGTAGTGTTTTGTCTCTCATCCATGTTTTTTTCTTCTTTCTTTTTATTTATTGGAAGTGTCTGTCTATATTCTTTTTTTTTTTTTACGTCCCTGGCTTCAGACCATTCTTCCTCTGGTTCTTGGTCTATTATGTTTAGTAGTGCTAATCTGTTTCTTATGTTGTCTATAAATTCTATTGAGATATTATTTAGATTGTATTTTGGTATAATCACTGGTTTTGTTTTCTTCTTGAGTGTCACTTATATTTTTGATATGAGTAATTCGTTTGCCATAGCCTCCCCCTTTAACTGAGAAATCCAGTGGGATCCCATGAATTCATGGCTGAAAGTGCATTTGAACCCTAGTCTCCCAGACTCCTAGCTCAGCACTGTGCCACATTGGCTCTCATTAAAGAGAAACATACCATACCATAATGTTGTAACCTTTAAGCTTCAGGCAGATTTGGACAAACTAGATGTCTTGTGCTAATGTTGTAGAGCAGTCCTCTTCTTATTAAAAAGGTGTGAGAAGAAACAGTATCTACCTTCACCAAATTTCTTTGTGACCATTAAGTTCTACTTCCACATGATTATTTTTACATCATGGTTAAAGGCAGCTAACATGCTATATTTCAATATGTGATTCAGTAGTAAAAGATAAAATGCTGCTGCATATTGAATATTGTATACTTCCAACTGGATCCAGTTTAGGTTTAAGCGGCAAAGATTCACTTATTGTGCCTTTGGAGGAAGCCAGTGCAGATAGTGCAAAGGAAAGGCTAAGCAGATCTACAAACAGTTTTAGATTTATGGGGATCTCTTTCTTTGGTGGTTCCTAACTATATTCTTTGTCCCTACAGCAAAAACAGACAAACAAATAAACCCCTGAGGAGATGCTATGTTATAGAGAGGATCCCCAGGCCTGGAAGAAGATTTGTATTTCAGTGATATAATAATACTAGGAACCCTGGTGGTGCAGTGGTTAAATTATGGTATTGCAGCCACAACGTTGTAAGGTCAATCTTAGAAGAGGGCTCCAAGGTCCTCTCAGGCTTCCATCCTTTCATAGGCCAGTAAAATGAATACCCAGCTTGTTGGAGGCAATTGGCTTGCATATTGTAAACCACTTAGGAAGTGCTAGTTCACTGATAAGCAGTATAGATATGTACTTGCTATTGCTATAATGGTTTGCTTTTAAAAAAATAGTTGCAAAAAATAGAATACCATCATGCTAATAAGATGCATATCCTGTTAATTTTAGTGGAAGGTGTTTCTTCAACCTCTCTCTGTGTTTGGAATCTCACAGATAGATCTAAATTTGGGGACAAAATAGGGTTCTGAACTTCAATTACTTGCTTTATTTCAAACATTACAAATTGTGCATAACGTATTGGTCACCCTACATTTGTTCGTTCTTTTAGTTGTCCATAAGGTTTGGAATTGCACCTGCTGTGTAGTCGAAATGGCTTGTCAGATGCAAAGACTGCTAGTTCCTTAGACCAGAGGAAAAATTAGAGTGTAACTGTGTCAAAGATGTAGCCTTAAGCCATGAAATGTTTATTTCTGCCATACTTTTATTTGTTTAATCCTTCTCAGCAAGGTTTTATTTTATCTCTGGCACTGTACCAGAAACATACAAAATCTGCCTCATGCTGAAATTTCTGAGGCAACAAATGGATTAGCTGTTCCTCCCCCCCCCCCCCCCCCCCCCCATAGATCCATAGAATAAAGGAAAAATACCTTGTAGCAGCTTGCTTATGCATATTTGAATGTTTACACAGGTGGGAAAAAACTGAAATAGAGCTTCTGTTAATGGTTGGACTCAGAATTATTTATAGAAAGTGCAGTGTCTGAGGTGGAACAAGTGGAAAAACCGTTCAAATTTTTGCACCTGTTTTTTGACTAAAAGAAGTCTTATGTTTGGTAATTACAGTTGATGATTCTATGGACATTTGTGTTCTCTTTGAATTTCAATGATTTATGAAACTCAAAAACCTGGAGGTTAGTCACCTTCCTTCCAGATGTGGGGCTACAAATGGACATAACTAGCTTACACAGTGAACTTGCTTTTTGCAGACAGGTGGGAAGAGGGCAGGATTGACAATGGAAGATGAGGTTCCTCTGGTCCTGGTGTTATGGCCAGATTGGTTGCTAATGAGATTTAGATTTGGGGGGATGGAAGGTGGGGTTTGATACAGTATTTGAAAATTTGGTAAAATGCTCCACCTCAGAGGCTGGACTTCAGAAGGATTCCTTGAACCCCTGAGAGTGTTTCCAATTGGAAATACTGACACGTCTGTCAAATTGCTAGTCACTCTGTATAATGCAGATTCTGAAGTTCCATACAGTCACTTCTAAGCATCCAAACACTGAAGGCCCATTTTCCTTCATGGTTTACAAGGGTGCTTGATGTGATGAAGCAGGCTAGAAGACAGGTGAAGTACAAGTGGCAGGAAAAACCATGGTGACTGTGACCAAATACATATAAAAGCCCATTGTTTGGTCTGCTTTCAGGCATAACACAAAATGGGCCAGTCCAAAGAGCAGTTCATGCAGATAAGGATAGGCAGTAACCAGGGACAAATGCACCATAGGGTTCTGGACAGAAGTGGGAGGTTGTTGTTAGACTTCACAGACAGTATAGTCAGTAGTGAGGATTCTTTCTTTCCAGACAGGCACCCCTGGTCCAGGAAATTTCAGGGTTTTTTTTTTTTTTTTTCATTGAGGATTCCTTTAGTTGGGGATGATACTCTCTGCTGGTAGTAAAGAAAATATTGTTTCTCCACCATCATTGCATCCTCAGTGTCATATGTCAGTTTTTTAAAGACTGGGCTTATTTGACTCTGCCTTTTGTGATTTGGTATACCTATAGTGTTTTGAGCACTGGACTACAACATTGGAGACCAAGGTTTGAATCTCTGCTTGGCCATGGAAACCCACTGGAAGGCCTTGAACAAGTTATACTCTCTCAGAGGAAGGCAAAGGCAAATTTCTTCTGAACAAATCTTGCCATGAAAACCCCGTGATAAGGTTGCCTTAGGGTTGCCACAAGTCAGAAACAACTTGAAGGCATACATCAACAAAAATGCTAATATCCATTATGATTTAGCCACCTGTACCTGAAACAATACAGTTAGGGAATGTCCAAAGCACCACTTGGTCTAGCTTTGTGTGGATAATATTCAGATATTGTGCTTTGAGCCCCGCAGTTGTTCACATTCCCACCCATGTCTTCATAGTCAGATGTGATACACTCCTATTATGCCTGGTAGTATCATTCAGTAGCATGTGAGTGAGCAAGGATGGATAATGGCCAGTGTGTCTGATAATATTTGGCAATCTGGATCCATGCAACAATGAAGTAGAATACTTGAAACTTGAACATGTTTCATATTTGCCTTCTGGTATAGAAAAGGTGTAGTAGCAGCCCAAGTTCAAGTCAGCTGGCAGCAATCTCCTTCATCTTCAGCAGTGTTTTTTTGGAAGAGGTTTACCCTTACCAAATTTCATCCCTTTTAGTAAATGACACAGTCACTTAGAACTCTTTTGTGTTCACAAATCCACACACTCAAGTCTTTGTGTGCTGGCTACACTTGTTTCAGTTAAAGCGATCTGCTATCCTTTATGTATGTGTGCTGTATATGTATCCACGACTGGTTTCTTTCCCTCCATGCTGCCCTTAGTATTACCCTGCCCTCATTCATCCAAACCACTAGACAGAGCTGTTGCCAGGATATGTCTAAATGAAACTTTCTGTAGGGATTAGAGGGAACTAGCATATCCTCACTTTCCTTTGTTTAAGAAAATAGTCCTTTGTTTGGTCTCCACTCTCCCATAAAAGGGCATTATGCCACCAGCAGTTAGTCCTGTGCTACCTCGTTACTAATTTTGTGGATAGTCTTGTGCATAGTTTCTGGAGCAGTGGAAAATCAGCTCCAGAAACATTCTAGAGTTTTAGGGAAAGAGCAGGGAGTAACGGCCCCATCCTGGTGGTGTGAGGAGCTAAAAATGTCTTGCCTGAGTAAGGGCTTGAAAATCTAGCCTTTTGTCCCTGCAAAAAGACAAAGCAGGGAGACTAAACAAAGGATGAAGGGCAGGTGCTCACAATTAATAGATGCATAAGAAGGGAAAACCATAAAGCCCCTAAACATCCCACTGAGTTGTTCATATGCTTATGTACAGTCCTTCCCATTTCTACCCCACCCTCAGCTGCTGTGTGATGGAGGCAGCTGACAGGATGAATTATGGCCTCTTCCTTTCTCACTGCCTCTCTGGGAAGGAGTGACACATTTAGCCTCGCCTGCTGGTCCTTCTGTAGGTAAAATGAATTATGGGACCTTCTGCATCCCTGATCTGGTCTGACCTGTCTCTGGGGCCAGACCCAGCTGCTATAATGACTGGAATTCTGTTCTGACTTTAATGCCAAATCTAAGCCATGTGCATTTCTCTTTAGGTAGAACCCAGGCTGCTTTGAATATGGAGCTCTTCTCCTTAGGGGATGAGAAGGGGGAGGGAAGACAAGAGAAACCTGCACTGAATTGCTAATCAGCCTCTGCCTTGTGTCCTCCCAGTCTGCAGATGGCTTCTTGCTGGGTTGTAAGCCTATCAAAGCAAAACACCTTCATTGTCAGGCTGGTGGAAAGTGCCTTATGCTTTTGTTGAATGCTCTGTGGAGAAGGTGGTGAGCTGTGCATTTTAAAGATTACTGCAGAAGTCCGATTAAGCTGGGAACTCTCCTATGTGAAATGATCATCGACGAGACTAAAGCTGCTAACAAAATATGTAGTTTCCCCTTTTTAATCTACCTCGAGTAGAATCCATTGTCCCATCAACTGGCAGCAGATTATGACATTCAGAACATGTCATTGCAGTGCAGCTTCTTCGCTTGATCTTTGTTTTTAAAATCCTCATAATTTACGTATAGTTGCATATGTGGTAAATCTGTTAGGACATCATAGATCCCTAATGCTATCAGGAAAAGAATTTAGAAGAGAATTGGAAAATGGGAATTTCATACTTTTTTGCTATAGGGAAACAAATAATGTGTCCTCAATTTAATTAATATTGCAATTTATAATAATATATTCTATTTATAATGAGATATATTCCATTTATATTCATTGGATCTGTGTACCCAGGAGGATTGCCCTCTCTTGGGATTCATCCAAAATACTACAAATTTCCCACTTAAGGAATAAGGAATGTCAATGAGAAATGTGTTTTCTTTTCTGTAATATTATGAGTTAGAACCCAAGTGTGTTTGCTATCAATCTGTAGAAAAATACTTTATACTAAGTTATGTTCTCAACTTAGTTTGTTTACAAACAAATATTGGTATTATAACCTTTTTTATCTTTCAGGCATAGGTAATTGGGATAGCAAGGTACATATAGGTCAGACCATATGGACTATAGAGCTTGGACCATTTGGATTTTAACTTAGCTTGTACCCCATCCCATGTAAAAGTACTATTTATTGAACTAGATCCAATTGCTAGTCCCAATCATTGGCTCAGTTACTGAACTTTTAAGTCAACATGGATATAAATTAAATTATTTAATGTGTCTCCTCTAGTTAGGAGAAGCAACTGCACTTAGATGTCTATTTTCACCAGCTTCTTGTGAGCTGATAAAGTGAAGCAAATGCTGTGTTACCAAACCAATTTCATTTTTTCAATTCCTACAATGGTAGAACAAGTTGTCGGTCACAGGAATATACATACTATTTTTTCATTAAGAAAACAAGTCATAATTAATTGAGATTTGACAGAGTGAGACAAAATATCCAGTTTGTTTCAAAATATTTATTGCCAGCATCATAGTCGCTTTTAGCATGACAACTGAAAGTGAAAATGGACAGCAGTGATTAATTAAATTCAGAGAATGTCAACACCCAATGATGATTTAAATTATTCATATTTGAAAATACCACACAGAGCTACTTCAGTTCACAACCCAAGTCATGAGCAGTCTTGAACAGTGATTGCTTCACTTCCAAAATTATAACATGGAAGTTTAGTACCTCATTAAATAATGGGTCTAACCTTTGTCCAGTCTGCTGTACCAGTATGGAGTGACTGCACACCCACCTTTCCCACATACCTGGCATACCTATCCACCTTTCCTGTTTCCATAGAACCTTTTTTTTTTTTACTACATCCTACTTGAGGGGTAGGCAACCTTTCCCCTTTAAGGGCCGAGGGACTTCAGCTCCCAGAAGCCTCAGCCATGTTGGCCAATAGTCCCATGTTGGCCAATAGCTCCTGGGATTCTGGGCGCTGAAGTCCCTCGGCCCTTAAAGGGGAAAGGTTGCCTACCCCTGTCTTAAATCTTTGGATTCAACCAACCACAGTTTGAAAATATTCTCTCTCATTCTCTCTCCCTCCCCCTCTCTATGTATATATCGAAAAAATAAACCTTGATTTTAACATTTTAAGTAAGGCACTGGAGCATCCACAGATTTTGGTATCCATGGCAGGAGGGAATTCCTGGAACCAAACCCCAGTGAATACTGAGGACCCTCTATAAAATCTCTTGTGTCTGTACAAATCCAATGTATATATGACAAAATTGCAGTCAGTGACAGGATTTATCCCCATTGTTGCCCTGGGGAATTCAGCCTGTATACAGTGTACTGTATACCTGTAAGCTTTATTTGGACATCCTGTGGCATAGGAGTGCAGAAACAGGACAAGTACAGTGGAAAATAGTTGAAGGGACAAACTGACACACATAATCTTCATTCCATGCTCAGCCACAGTGGGGGAGAGATCTCATCCAACCTTGTACTAAGTTTACTTCATGATCCCTTGTGTTCATCCAGACAACAGTGTTAGTAAATGGATCATTGGTCCAAAACACACTGCAGAAATAATCCAGTTTGAGACCGCTTTAACTGTCCTAGCTCAATGCTAGGGAATTCTGGGAACTGTAAGTTTGTGATACATTTAGCCTTCTCTGTCAGAAAGCTCTGGTGCCACAACCAACTATAATTCTCAGGATCCCTTAGCACTGAGCCAGGGCAGTTAAAGTAGTCTCAGACTGGATTATTTCTGCAGTGTGTTTTGGACTATTGTTACCATCTCTAGTACTCAACTATTAAGCTATTTCCCTTCTCAGTTTTTCATGTTGATTTGAGTGTATCTACAAAACCCTCATTCTAGCTCTTCCTTTAGGCTTGTGTGTGTGCTCTCATACCTTTTCTTATACCAATTAAAGCATTGTTACTTCAATTCATTTGTTCATTAATTATGCTTTTGTAAAGCCACTAGTAAAGAATAAATAAAAAAACCCAAGAAAACAAAATGCCTGAAAGACAAATACTACAAATTTGAGGAAAAAAATAATACAAATATTAAATGTTACTAAGATCTTAAAGGCCAATTAAAACCATCAGTGGTACTAACATTATCATAGAATCATAGAGTTGGAAGAGACCACAAGGGCCATCCAGTCCAACCCCCTGCCATGCAGGAACTCCCAATCAAAGCATCCCCGACAGATGGCCATCCAGCCTCTGCTTAAAGACCTCCAAGGAAGGAGACTCCACTACTCTCTGAGGGAGTGTGTTCCACTGTCGAACCGCCCTTACTGTCAGGAAGTTCCTCCTAATGTTGAGGTGGAATCTCTTTTCTTGCAGCTTGCATCCATTGTTTCGGGTCCTAGTCTCTGGAGCAGCAGAAAACAGGCTTGTTCCCTCCTCGATATGACATCCCTTCAAATATTTAAACATGGCTATCATATCACCTCTCAGCCTTCTCTTCTCCAGGCTAAACATCCCCAGCTCCCTAAGTCGTTCCTCATAGGGCTTGGTTTCCAGACCCTTCACCATTTTAGTTGCCCTCCTTTGGACACGCTCCAGTTTCTCCACATCCTTTTTGAATTGTGGTGCCCAGAACTGGACACAGTATTCCAGGTGAGGCCTGACCAAAGCAAAATAGAGTGGCACTATTACTTCTCTTGAAGTAATTATGTCTAAAGGGCTGTTTATTATTAATCTAATCTTGGCCCAAACAGTTTCACACTGTTCCAAAGAGATTCCCAAAAGTACATAGAGTACTAAAAATGCAGCGATAGAGCTCTGCTTGATGCCTTTCAGACAACCAAATACTGATGCATTGATTCTTAGCCGATATTTTGTGGAGCCAAAATTGGCAATTTCTTCCTATTTGAGTAAGTTTGTGAGGTTTGTGACAAAGACAGAGCTGAGCTTGAGCTCCGCATGGAAGCAATTCTTGTTTTGCAAAAGAGGAGAGAAGCTGACAAAGGGTTTAACAAAAGCGGCTGAGGATCTGTGGCTTTTTATCAGTCACCAGCTGTCTTGTTGTGTACTAATAACTCTGCAAGAAATATCTGCCAAGTGGCAGTGCTGAATTCTGGCTCGCTCTGTTTCATTCATAGCCCCTGCAGTTCCTTAGTTAAAATTCTCAGCATGGATGTCCCTTGTCCATGGTGCTGAAGTTTAGGTAGTCTCCTCCCCCCCCCCCCCCCCCCCCCCCCCCTTGCAACTAAAAGGCTCCAGACAAATAGAAACAGAACTACTTGGGTAATGTCAACATCGGTATTAATTACAACAGTAGAAATACAATTTTCTATCAAATCCTTCATAGCTGTTTGAGCTCCAGAGAAGAGATGACACTGGGAGATTCAAGAAGTGGATCCTGTAGAAATGGATCTCCTGTAGTGGGGATTCTTTTCAAAGCAGCCCATGGGAGGGGAGACCAGAGAGAGGGGAGGAGAGGAGAGAAATGCAGAGAGAAGGGGGTGTTTAACCCTTTGTTTCATGCTCTATTTCCCTAATTTAAATTGCTCTGCAGGCTAGTAGCAACAAGTATTTTAGGAGGCAGACTTTGCAGGATTATATATGTATGTAGCCAGCATAGTGTAGTGGTTTGAGCATTGGACTATGGCTCTGAAGACCAAGGTTCAAATCTCAGCTCTGCACATAAACCCACTGGGTGACCTTGGGCAAGTCTCTCACACTCTCTCAGCGTCAGACAATGACAATGACAAACCCTCTCTTAACAATTTATGCCAACAAAACCCCATGATAGGTTCACCTTAAAGTTGCCATGAGTTATAAATGACTTGAAAGCACACAACAACATGCATGTATAGTGTGAGATTGATTATTTGTTTTTCTTTGACAGCTAACTTTATTTTTATTTTGATATATATCAAGATGCAAAAATTAAAATAAAAAGAAACAGTTACTAGTTTTGCAGCACAGGCATTTTTTGTTGTCATTGTGTGCCCTCAGATCATTTCCAACTTGTGACAACCCTAAGACAAACTGATCATGGGTTTTTATTGACAAGATTTGTTTGGGATGAGAGTTGCCTTTGCCTTCTTCCAAGGCTGAGAGAATGTGACTTGCCCAAAGTCACCCTCAGGCAAAAATAAAAAAATGAGAAATACATACTTTCACTGCCATGTGCAGCAATGTGTGTGCTGTTTCATAAACAAAGCTTTTGTTTATTGCAAACCCTAGTGTCCAAATTAATAGTCCATTGCTCAAACCACTACACAACACTGGCATAATAAAGGCATACCTCACTTAATAAAGCCTTTAACAACATAGGTTCTTTTTATAAAGGTCTTTTACACCCACCCAGATTCCCTTTTCCTCCTTATCCTCTATCCAGCTAGAAGTATTTTAGCAGCATTGGCACTGGGTAGGAAGTGAAGGAGGGCTGGAGAAATACAGACTTTCAGTGTCATGATGTGGTAGTTTATCTACAGTAAACAATGCAATAAACAAAGCTTGTGCTTAGAAAGTGTGGAATTCTTCCCTAGCCAATTCTATCGTAGCCATGTGTGTGCTTCCTGTAATAGGCAAGATAAACAATAGTTCCTTCCAAACCCCTTAGTGTGCACATCACAACAGAAAGAAAGAAAGAGAAAGCAGATAAGCTTACCTCACCAGCTACCCCCAGTATGTTAAAAAAGCATAAATCTTAAGTTTGGACACCAGAATGAAAATAATAAAAACTGTGAAGTCTGATGGGGGCAGGGGGGGGAGGGAGTCATTCCTGAATGCATTTTGGAAAAAGGTTTTATGTGGTCTCTAGAAGGTTCAAAATGTTTTGATTTATTTAATTTCACATGTGCACATTGTTAGCTGTGAATAAAAAGTTTGCTGAAACTTATTCAGCTTTTTTATGGTGAAACTTATTCTTTCCATGTCATGTCTGCCTCTGGTACAAAGTAGATGAGAAAGACATCTACTTTGTTAACCAAGGTGCCTTTGGCTTCTGCAAACAGGAGATCATGATGTTCTCTGATGTTTGTTTTCCCTTTCAGTAAATGGTCCCTTAGTTCCTTGGTTTGGATTTCTGCTGCATCCTGCTAAATTGTAAATGTCCACATAGTATGCCAATGTTCTCATTGTGTTGACCAATGAAATGCAAGTAGTCAACAGCTGTTCTACAGTGAAAAAGAAAACTGAAATGTATTGTGTAAATCTCAGCAGGAAAGACTGGACAATGTATAGTGCATTTTCCCATCAGAGCATTTGCTAGGTCTTACTTTAAGTTTCAGTATTGACAGTAAGAGTGTTTGGGGACATCCAAATCCTTTTGTCACACAAGAAATACACTTATGTCCTGGAGTTGCCCCAGGAGTAAATTTGAAACATATAAAGGTTAAATCATAAGAAGTTTCTAAGAGTGATCCTGTCATTTCTCTCTCATGCAGGCTTTTCTAAAAGTCATGCCAGGTCATAAAATCTTTATTTCTCTTTGAAGTCTGTAGACTTTGTCAGATGATCTGAAGTATTCTTGCTTTTGGTTTGGTTTGTGCCAGTAATACCAAAGAGTTTGTTTTCTACCCTGTTGCTTTCATGAAAATACCAATTAAAAATTAGAAATAATAACCACCACAAAATTTAAGAAACTCAATGTTCAGCAACACTGTAGAAATAAAGCCATTTGACACCAGTTTATCTGCCATGGTGCCATCCTTTAGAATCCTGGGATTTGTAATTTTGTGAGGCACCAGTACTCTTTGGCAGAGAAGGCTAAAGACTTTGTAAAACTGCAAATCCCTGGATTCCAATCCCTGGATTCCACAGGATGGAGCTACAGCATTTAAAGTGGTGTCAAACTGCATTATTTCTGCAGTGTAGGTGCACTCATAGAATTTTTTAAAACTACTTTGAACATAGTTGATGATAGTACATAAATGGGTGGCATGTAGTTTATAGAGCAAACACAGGTGCATTCCTTCAGGCTTCCCACAGACTTAAAGTTGCTGTTCATCAGACTAACACTGGAGCAGCTATGTATCTTAGGGGGGTTGCAGACTACCAGAAATAGTGCAAATTAAGTCCACTTTTAGGGTTAGGGTTAGGGAATCATGGGAACTGTATTTTATTGTGGCACCAGAGCTCTCTGACAGAGAAGGCTCAATGTCTCAGAGAAAAAACAATTCCCATGACTCCCTAGCACTAACCCTAACTCTAAAAGTGGACTCAATTTGCACTATTTCTGGCAGTCTGCAACCCCCCTTAATGTGCACAGCCATTGGAGCTTAATTTGCAATGTGATCTGTTGTGTTTTTTAGTCATTCTGTTTTTATAGCACATTTTTCATTTTGAGTGAGAAGACAGCATTTATGGGGATCCTCTGTGGTTTTCCAGCCAAATACTTGCCCAGACGTTAGGCTTTGAGCTGCTTTGCTGAGCTTCGGCATGGGCACTACAGTACGTGCCGGCAGTCCATACCCTGGGCTCAAGCCTGCTGACCTGGAATGTCTCCCACATGCTTTAATCCCTTACATCGCACTTGGTAATAGTTATCCAATATCCAAAAGGAAGAAATAATCCCCTTCCAGCAAATTTTTAAAGGTACAGAAAGACAGCTCCTTGTTACTGAATGCCTTCATTCACAAAGGAACTTGTATGTGTATATCTCAGGGCTTTCAAAGTAATTTTCAAAGAGTTACTTTTCCAAGCTGTAGTAGACATGTATTCAGCAAACTCAGAGAATTCCTTGTGTACAAAAAACTATCATGACTGAGCTTTTCTGTAACATCCTGCTTAAACTGTTGCCTGGAAGAAGTGATCTAACACCATACATCAGCTTCTGAAATAGATTTGGGTGAAATAAAAGTTATTTAAACAAAGGTTTGGGTGCTTAAAAGTTAAAAACTGAAGTAGCTCTGGAATCAATGTGGTTTCAACCCTTTATTGGAGAGGAGCAAGCAACAGTCCTGTTTAAGCAGATTCTCATGTTGTATTTTGGTAAATGGTTGTTTTAGTAAGTTTCTTGTTCAGTGAACAGAAATTCAGCAGCGAAATTTGTTTGTTTATTTTGTTTTTTGCTTAAGTAATAGAAGTAAGAGTGCCTCAGTCATTCATTTTAATTGTGTGAGTCTCAGTCAAGGCAATTTGAATTATTCCACTTGGCTGCAGGAGGGCAGAAGGAGAGGGAATTCCATTCTAAAGATACAGGCCATCCTTCCTTGTTAGACACTTGTGAACAGAGTTTTATGGTTCACACCACTAATTGCAAGAGGAATTAGGACTGAAAAGCCATCTGAATGTTTTATAGCCCTCATCCTTTGGAAATTTGTCAGGAGTGGTTTGCTTGTCTGTGAAGGGCAAACAAATTGAAATATATTTCTCTCCACAGAAGAGAAAGGATAATAAAATTTCCCAACTCCATTCAGGGATAGGAAGAATAAAGAGATAAATTTACATCACTAATCCATAATGTACATCTAACTGTCCCAAATGGGGAAGGGAGAAATTGCATTGTTACTCTTGATCCCAAATCAGAGATAACTGTGTTTATCACACTAGTCAGTTATTTTAGGTCATTTCTTTTGAAAAATTACTTCTTCTGTACTGAGAAAGATTGGTGAATAGCAATGTATGCTTTCTTATCATGACTGCATTTGAGCTTTAGTGGTGTTAGTTGCCATGTTTGCTTTCTCACACTTGAACTATGACAGTACTGTTTACACCACTCTGTTTGCTTGGCGTTCTGCTCCATGACTGGTTGTTGTTGTTTTTAACACAGAGAGAGACACAAACAGGGAAGTTGCAGTTGTGCAATTATGCTATTGTAGAACCATCTACATTATCTCGCACGTTTAGAAAGATGAACACACACCATTGCATTTCCATCATTTTTGATATCTTTTATTTATTTAAATACTTTTATAGAATGTATTCTTTATTTAGTCTATATTTTTTCTGAAACTTGTAGTTTCTATGAGCATTAACCTTTAATTGAATTACCTCAAAATTGTATTATTGTGCTACTTTCCCTATTAGAAGCATAGTTTAAAATAACATCAAAAATAATGCCAGTGAATGAATGTAACAGTTCCTCTGGGAATCCTAATGTACTCCCACCCCAACTACCAAGGCGTAGTCTGGGGCTTACCTGTTGGAGAGCCTCAAGGAATCCTCAGGGGAAGAATAATGAAACTATGCCCATGCCATGCCCGCTCTGTATCACTATCACAATGAAGTGTAACGAGATAATCACACCCAAAGTGGTTACTAAACCATAGTGAGATGGGGTCATTAATGCATTATTTCAAGTGGGAAAAGAATCAATTTCCAAATGACCCAACTGTAACAGAGCACAATACAGGACTGGGAAGGTCAAAGAGTTGGGTGATAAACTCCAGGCAAATAAAGGATTAACACAGTACAGTTGCAATGTAACAGAGTCAAATGATAAGCTCCAACACTAAGATTCCCCTCTCCACAATTTGGACAATATGTGCTCCATGAAATAATATACATGGCATTTGAAGAAGCTTCTCCAAGCATTCAGAGAGCCTCATAGAAGTCCATGTCTCACCTCTGGATAGAGAAAGTGGAAATGATTTGTGGAGAGCAGGGCTAAAATGCTAAAGCAGTTTCCCAGGGTAGTTATTAAGCATCAAGTGAAGTGGCAGTAAATCCATCATTATACATAGATGGAAAAATAGGTGTACAAACAAACACATTGCAGAGAGTATCTGTGGTCCTCCTTTACCCAGTGAACTTTCCACAGAAAATATAACCCATGCTTGGAGGAAGTGTGTATCTTAATCAATAAAACACTTGCCATTTTGGGCACATGCCAAATTACCCATGTGCAGTTTCCCAATAAATACAGTGACCCCTTGTTATCTGCTGGAGTTTGATTCCAAGACACACACACACACACACACACACACCCCATGGATAACAAAATCCGTGGATGCTCAAGTCCCATTAAATACAATGGCATAGTAAAATGGTGTCCCTTATATAAAATGGAAAATCAAGGTTTGCTATTTGGAATTTATACTTTTTTGGAATATTTTCAAGCCATGGATGCTTGAATCCATGGATAAAAAATCTGTGGATAAGGAGGGCTGACTGTACTCAGAGAGTAAGACACTGTTCCCCACTGTTGCTCATATTTGGTTCACTTTTTCTTCTCCCATTGTCTGGTTCATTCATTCTCCTCTTGGAGACAGTAATGTGTCCCTCAGTAATTGAGTTGCTGTAGGGTAAGACAACATGTCTTAAAATACTTTTACCATTAATAACCAGCATGGAGGTTTCTAAGCATGGTAACATATTGCTAGTTACAAGGAGATAGTTGCAATGTTCAAAAAGTGTAGGTTCTTTGTGGCTACCAGGCCTATGTGGTTTAAATCCAAGTTTACTCTCTCTACAATACTTATTCCTTCAACTTTCCAGGGTAAGCATTTAATTCCATCTTTGCAAATGTCACCCAGTGCATGCATTATTATTCCTTGTTGACATTTCCTTCTAAAATTTATGACATGAAGACAGAATTCTGTCATGTGGAAGAAATTATCTTTTATCTTTGAATAACAAAAGTGACTGCTCATTTATGTCATTCTTCCTCCACTCTATCCACCTTTTGCTTACTCATTCTATCTTGCCATTACAGCTTTGGTATTTCCTTCTCAAAAGTTGATGTATTTGCTCGGTGCTTTCCCTAGAAATAGCTTGCTTTCCTGAAATTCACCTGCACTGAGCCATGCTTTGTGATAAATCTATAACAAATACAAGTTTTAACAAGGGAAAACATTTTTAATCACTTATTTGTAAAGTATTTTCTGTCAGAAAAAAAATGCAAATCTGTAGAAAATACTATATTTAGAAATCTGGGACGAATATTTAAGTCACTCGGGGGGGTTGCAGACTGCCAGAAATAGTGCAAATTGAGTCCA
>CM034701.1:116131414-116148092 GCA_020142125.1 Phrynosoma platyrhinos | reverse complement strand
CCATATAACACCGATCCTAAGATCACTTCACTGGCTGCCCATTAGTTTACAGGCCCAGTATAAGGTATCGATTATCACCTTTAAAGCCCTAAATGGCTTGGGTTCAACCTATCTTCAGGACTGCCTCCTCCCGTATAATCCACCCCATGGACTTAGGTCCTCTGGGAGGAATTTGTTGCAGCCAATAAAAACTAGACTGTCTGCAACCACCTGTAGGACTTTTTCGGCTACCACTCCCAGTGATCCATCATATTACCACCTTAGACAGTTTTAAAAAGGCTGTTAAGATGGATCTCTTCCAGCAGGCCTTTCCCGAATAGATATCCCGGCCATCAAAAGACAGCCATCCTGCTCATCCCTGATTCAGCTGTAGCTATTGTTATTTGTTTCTTTTTCTTTGTGTTATTATTTTAAATGTGTTTTAAATCATCATTTTTAATTGTATTTTAAAGGGGGGTGGGATTGTGGGATATGAATGTATATTTTAAAGTTGTCAGCCACCCTGGTTACGTAATGCAGAGGGGTGGGATAATAATAATAATAATAATGCTTGCCTTCCTTGATCTTTTTTAGTATTTATTTCAGGTCTGTGAGATTTTCTGCTAGTATTATAGTATCGTCTGCGTATCTTAGATTGTTGATATTCCTTCCTCTTATTTTCACTTCTCCTTCTGTGTCCATGCCTTCTTGTTTTATAGTATGTTCTTCATATAAGTTCAATATGTAGGGTGATAAGATGCAGCCTTGTCCAACCCCTTTGCCAGTTGGAAACTATTCTGTGAACATTGCACTCTATCAATATCTGGCGAATTGTAAGAAGCCCACCCTGATTTAAGGAAATGGGGTAATTTAAAGCATCTTCCTCCTTATTGGCAATAATGTAAGCATGCTCCCACTTCTATTAATACATAGCTATGTGAAATATTCTTTGCAGTGCACAGGATTTCTACATGACCTAACTATTGATTTTACCTAACTATTGATTTTAATTCTAATCTCAAGGTATGTTCAGTGTACACAATCCATGAAGGGAAATGAGCAATATCTGAGTCTACTAATTCTTGATTTTGGGCTGGGGGGGGGTCACCAGTGGAATACGGATTATGTCTAGGTTGGCCTCAATTCTACAACCCACCCAGTATTCCAGCAAAAAAGAAAGATGAAAGAAACTAGCAGTGGAGGTAGGTCGAAGAAAGGTTACAGATTAGGAGAGAATGCATGAGGAAGAAATAACAGAAGATAAAAATGTATACTTTGTCAGCATGTATAGTGAGAACGAAACAATGCAAACTTTAATTAGTCTCTGATCAACAAATTTTGTCTGAAATGAGATTGAGTCATAATAGTTCCAGAGCCAATGCCTATATTTAACTTGTGACAGTTGAATTATAGAACTCTTTGCTCTGAAGAAATAACTGTGGCAAATAACATTTCAATTTCCAAAGAGGGAGTAAGTATCAGTATTGGTAGTTGCTAGCAGTTGCCATCTGCTTACATTTTGTGACTGGCTTTGCCTCTGCACTACTATTTTGTGGCCCTCATTCATTTTTTATCTCCCAAGGGGACCTTGAGGGTAGAAAATTAGAGGAGCCTGCCTGAACGCACAAGCCTCCACATGTATTCTGTGGTTGGTAGATAATGGGATAGGTATTGATTCTGCTCTCCTGCCATGTAATCTCAGTGAATGCAGATTTAGGAAACTGAGTCTTAAAATATTCCCTTGAAGTCCCAACTACTCAATAAAACCAAGAAAATGCATTTTAAGGTCAAATAAACATGACACTGTATTTTCATTTGTATCAACCATGTGAAATGAGATAAATAATCAAATAGCAGGCAGTGACCGGTGAAAAGTAATTTAGATTTTTAAAAGACTTTCCATTTTAATATAATGCAGTGTTATGGTAGTAGCAGAAGGTAATTTTTGAAATATGAAATTTATCTTGAATATGTCTTATAGCTTCATGGGTCTTACGGATTGAAAATGGATAATAAAATATTAAATTACAAAAGAAAAATGATGTTGTGAACAAACTCTGTCCCACCATAACCTAAACCAACAAAGAAATTTTATTCTTCCTAGTGGTCTGCAGGACTTAGATTGAATGTTTGACAGCAATTTGGCTGCCATTGAAATCAACATGCTTACACATACTGTGAAGCCAGAGGAGAAGTTTTGCAAAGGAAATATGAGTTGGGCTGATGGGACATCCTCCATATTTTTTGCAGGGGAGGGAATTATGCTATCAATTAAGGCAAGTGATTACATAACAACTTCCTTGTTCCTGTCACAGAAGAGAGGATTGTCAATGTTCATGCAGGCATTAGACAAGAATAAATGGTATGTGTTCTTGAAATGAGATCCCTTTCAGCTGCAAATACATGCACTATGGTTAAAATAGGGAAGATTTCTGACCTCTGCTATGATGATAATGGATTGGCATACTGTAACATGAAAGGGCAACAAAGAAAAGGATTATTTCATTGTAGCCCTTTTCTAGGCTTGTTTGACAGAGCCTACACACTTTGCTTGCTCCATGCAAGCCAAGAAGGTAGATTAACACGTCTCCTTTCCTTACTCTGACTTAAAAGTGTGAAATAGAACAGAACAGAAAGCCCAGCAACAGAAGACAGGCAGAAAATCATGGCTCACACCCACAAACACTTTTGAGGCATTGCTCAGCCTTGCTCTTGCCAGTAATGTTCATCCCATAACCTGATGTCTGAGCTCTTGGGGAAGGAAATTTGCATGTTGAGCCAGCCACCTGACAGGAGAAAATGATGTTTAGCCAAATGTTACCTTCTGCAGTTGAGACTGCTTTTTGTCAGAGCCCTCTGAAGGACACTGTACCATTGTGCTGTGTTCGTTTGATTCTGGCTAGCATTACAATGTTAAGATTGCATCAGTATTCAGAATCAAAAGTTTGTTTTTCTAGGCTATTTGCTTGGGAGATTGAATTGACATGTAAAAAGAGAAGGGAGAGCAGTATTGCCATCTCTGTGTCCAGCGTAAATTACTCTAGCTAATAGATAGCCCATTGGTTCTCCCAGATTTGGTTTTACTTGGTTAGGATACAAATATATCCAGCTCAGTTATTTGACTAGGCAATAAAGAGAGTCTATCCTTATCTCTGTGTGGCTTCTTTGTCTTGCTTTGGGTATGTTTTTTGGCCATTTGCTTCCTCTCATTATCATAGCTTTCCAATGAATAGACATGCAAGTGTGTGTTTCTGCTTCTTACTACATTTCATTTCTGGTGCTGGCATCTGTTAGACATGCTGCTGGGAGATGAGATATATGGCAAGTCATTATTTGCAAAGCAGAAGAGGTAGGAAAGGGAAGAACTCCCTCTCCCCAGCCATAGTATGCAGACAACTGTAAGCCATGGAAATCTCTTAGAGAGACTTAAAATGAAACTCCCCACCCTAGTCCTAGACCAATCCCAGGGAAGAGATGATATACCATATATACTCAACTATAAGTCGACCTTGTGTATAAGTCGAGGTCAGGCTTTGAGCCAAAAATATGGATTTTGGCACGACCCATGGATAAGTTACACTTCTAGAGGCAGTGCAGCTGTGGAAAGGCTGTGGGGCGATTGGCCACCCTTTCCAGCCTCTCCACAGCTGAGCTTTCTCCCGCAGAGGAGCCTCGCTTGCTCACTCTCCCTCCCCAGCATCTTTCCAGCTGGGCTTTCTCCTGGAGGGAGAGCCCAGCTAGGAGGAGGCAAAGGTGATTACTCACCCTCCCCAGCATGTTCCCAGATGAGCTTTCTCCAGGAGAGGGAGCCCAGCTAGGAAGGGGCAAGGACAATCACTTGCCCTCCCAGCGTCTTCCCAGCTGAGCTTTTTCTAGAAGAAGGAGCCCAGTTAAGAAGAGGCAAGGGTGATCACTTGCCCTCTCCAGCATCTTCCCAGCTGGGTTTTCTCCAGAAGAGGGAGCCCAGCTAGGAAGAGGCAAGGGTGATCACTCGCCCTCTCCAGCATCTTCCTAGCTGGGCTTTCTCCTTGGGAGGGAGCCCAGCTAGGGAGAAGCTACAGGGTGATTGGCCACCATTCCTAGCCTCTCCCCAGCCAAGATGTCCCTTGCAGAGGCAGCCCGGCTGGTTAGAGCTCCAATCAATTACCGTATTGACCTGCATATAAGTCGACCCAGGTTTTTTGGATCTCAACTTATACACGAGTATATACGGTAGTTTTCTTCAGCATGAAGTAGTTGTCATTTGTAGATTTTGTGGCTCTTGGAAGTGGTGAAATGGAATTTCCATAGCATGCCCTGTCCCTCTTCAGAATTTTCCACAGGAACACATGTTATCCTTTAAAGAAAACAAAATAATTTTCTAGCATTCATTTTGGCAGTATTAAAAAGGTTAGAAATGTGTGGGCAGTGTCTGCTGAAGGCTCAAAAACCAGTGGGAGGCTGGTGTTGACATTCTTGAGCAAGCTTTAGTCACTAAGTGTCTGGAGATTGGCTGACACTTATAATTAAAGTGTGCATAATCTGAAACCTTCAGTCACTAATTGGTGCACTGCAGTACAATGGATCTTCTTTGGGAGTCACAGAGTAAACTATTTATATATAGTTTACTCTATTTATATATAGTTTACTCTGTGACTCCCAAAGAAGATCCATTGTACTGCAGTACATATATATATATATATACCATTAGTTATAAGCAGCGGTCAGTAATGCTAGTCCATAAAGGGGGGGGGGACCTAAAATAATTTGTTATGTCTAAATCCAGTTGATATTTCCAAATAAAGTAGACCTATTGAATCAGTGAAATGTACATAAGTGTTGAATGCCAACACAAATAGCATTTGTCTGGTGCCACTTTTGAAAGAAACTATTGTTTTTGTCAGGACTTCCTAATATTAACCTTTTTGTCAGGACTTGCTCCCACACTCTTCACCAGAATTGCATTCTGGCTACCATGTATAGCCTTGTGACCAGATGTGTTGATCTTTGTAGATCTTTGTAGATCTATACTTGTGGATCTCTGAGGACATCAGAACACAGCTGCTAAATCACGGAAAGGTTAGCAAATTACTGAAAAGGTAGAAAGTTTCATTTTCTCAAAATGAAGTAGTGTGAAAATACGGAAAATTACAATGATGGGTCAAGAGAAAATGTGCTATCGTCAGCACTTCAGCAATTCAAATGATCTTCCATCACCATTTAACCTTTCACTGTTTCCATTCTTTGTGTACTTTTAACTGATTTAGATACAAACAACTGAGATTATGTCTTTAAAATATATTTAATTACAATAGAAGAGTATAATGGAAGTTCATGTTACTGAAAACTCCATGTTCTATTATAAGTTGCAATGACATAGGGAGAATATAATAGGAAACCTAGCAAGAACTTTCTAATCCTTATCAATTGCTTTAAGAAAACATTCTTGAAGCAGAAATGGGTACATATTACCAAAATTTTGAATTGTAATCTTACATCCTGTTACTTGGAAATAGGCTCAGTTGACTTTCATGGACAGTTATATAAATGATTTCACTTGTAAACCTCTAAGCAGATATGTAAAGTATTTCACTTTTAATATAATTGGCTTTCGCTTCATCTTCTCAACTTCATTTCTTTGGGGAAGCCACAACCCTTCATAAAGTTTTATTTCAATTTGAGGTCAAGAGTTATTATATTGAAACTATTTTAAGATTTGCATTGAGTATGCTCAGGCAAATTGATTTAGTGGTTAACTGGGTAACTACATTTTTTTTTCCTGAAAGCATGAAGCTTTAGTGTATGTTCTCAAATTCAATACAATTGCATAATCCCTTTAAAAAGTGTGTTCCCTAAAGCTCCTGATCTTGTGCTAGTTAACTAAATCATCACAATATTTATGATATTCTGTCTGTCTCTGTCTCTCTTTCTCCCTTCCTCCCTTTCTTTCAACCTCTCTCTTTGCTGTCCCTAAACATGAATGAAGCTGGGTATTTCTGTCAGGTACAGAAACCTTTAAAAGAACTACCTTTCTTAAAGGCTGTGTTTTTTTTAACAGTGCCTTGCCTTACTGATATAGACATTTTGTCTATAATAGCAACTTGCAGTGACAAAGGCTTCCTTGCCCTTTCAAACTGTGCAAGTCGGATGCTTGACTCTTTCCCCATTAGTGAGAATGGAAAGAAATGAGGCATGATAATAAGCACAGCAAATAATGTGTCTCTTGAAAATTCCCATCTTTTCCTTGGGTGGCTGCTAGAGTACAGTACTTCTCAAATTGAGATATTAATTTATTGTTGTACACTGCATGATGCTATCGAAAACAAGAGGTCAGAGTTCAAGTTCTTTCCTATTTCCAGGGAAATGCAATTAAAAGTCTATCACAAGCTAGACAGAACAAGGGAGACAACAGGGCCACCTGCTGTTTCAGATTATGTTGCCCTCTGTTGAAGAGTGGGATGGTGACAGCAGTGAAGGGAAGGAGGAGGACTGAAGACCTCGGGCAGAGCTGGCTCACTATGTTTTGCTGGTGGACAGCCTCTGAAAGCTGCCTCTATTAAACTGTACTACATTACAGCCTAATCTTCCCTCCACACTGCAGACAGGGAATTGCTTCCCTTTCTGGGCTTCAGAAACTGGGAGGAGGAGGAGGAGGAGGAGGAGGAGGAATACATACACCCCAAGGAGAACCCAAGGGATGACCTGAAAAGAAAGTCTTGACTGCACAGTCTAGGGCAGGGGTAGGCAACCTTTCCCCTTTAAGGGCCGAGGGACTTCAGCTCCCAGAATCCCAGGAGCAATTGGCCAACATGGGACTATTGGCCGACATGGCTGAGGCTTCTGGGAGCTGAAGTCCCTCGGCCCTTAAAGGGGAAAGGTTGCCTACCCCTGGAATAGGGTGTTGGGGGGGGAAGCCACATCTTAGAATAGTTTTTTTAAAGAAGAAGAAGAAGAAGAAGAAGGTTTAAAGGCCTGGTTTTGGCTAATGGATGAAAGAAATGTTTAGATGCCTGGTAAGAGGTGAAGCACAGCTTCAGAACTAGGTATTATGCAATATGAAAAAGCACACTTGTGATGACAGACGTTCTTTGGCTTTTCTTCTCTCACCCCATAGTGTCTAATAGCACAAAATGTGTAGACTGCATAATCCCACTCCAAAAATTTCCCCACTGCTTCATCACTTGTTGCTGGAGGAGCAGTGAAGCTTGAGTAACATGATGTCATTTCTTTCATCTCTCCTTTCATCTCTAACCACTGAGAGTTCACCTTTATAATATATCACCATTTTTTGTACCGCCTAGAAGAGCCCTGCTCTGTCTTGTGCATTCCAGTTTAGACTGGGCCATACTAGACAAGACAGCCTATCACATCTGATTCTGGTCACATCACTGGGATATATGAGACTAAAGCATCTTTTTTATTATGGTCCACTACCTCTGTTAAACAGAAAGATTCCATACCACATTTATAGTGCACTCCCTTGTAATCCTTGGCATCTAGAAATTTTGTCCATCATTTCTCAGTACAGACTGAGGGTATGTCTACCCAGGTCATTTAAACTGGGTTTTCCCCACCCTCATGTCACCCTGTCTTCAGGATGTAGAGCCAAAGGCCCAGTTTGACTGCAAACTGTATTTATGTGGGAAGGGCAGTTATCTGGTGAATTCAGGCCATCCTGCATTAAACTGAATTTTAAAAACCTACCTTCTGTTCTGGATCTTTCCAGAAATTTGGAGCACTCTGGAGTGACTGGAGGTGGCTGTTTACACAGTATCCCACTGTGAAGGCCAGGCGCTGCACCGTTAGCACACATCACTCCTTCTGTGTACCTTGTTTTTTACCTAAGAGGAAGCAACTCACACACTGCCACTAGTGGCAAGCAGAATAGTGGGTTTCATGTGCAGGCAGTTGCCTGGCATTGCTCCAGGTGCCCAGATTAAAGGGGAGGGGGGGAATTTAGGGCAGCTTTAAGGCCAAAATGCTCCAGGTTGCTTCCAGAGTATCCTGGCCAGTGTAGACCCACCCTGAAACTGATATTCAGAAATCCTTAAATGTAAAAACCTAGGTAGACCATGAGGAAAATCTGTTAATTTTAAAATAGAGTATATATCTTCTATATCCAAATGCATAGAATTTAATTTCCATTCCTTTCAATAGCGGGGTGGTGGGTGGTGGTGGTGGTGTCTAATGTCAGTGGCTTAGGACTGTTGGAAAAGAGGGTATAGCATCAGAGCCAAAATCCACATGCTGTTGTTGTCAAGTGAGATTCATAAATATCTTAGAATACCCCCAGCCCAAAATTACTTTGTTGCAATGAAACAACACAGCAGGATTATGTTGCTGATGCCAGCTCTGGGATAATGAATGCTCTCTATTACACATTACAAGAGACTGTTGTTGTCTCTTTTCCATCCCTGTTAGTGCCTTGCCCCAGTAAATTCCTTGAGCCCTCAAATAGTTGAATGTATCACTCTGTCTCAACATTGATTGGAGAGCCAATTAAACAGTAATTGAGACAGGTGGAGTTGCTAGTTGAAGCATATGGTATACAAAGCTAGCACACTGGAAATTATTTTACCTGAAATTCTTCCTTGCATATTTGCTTTGCTTACATGGAAATGTTCTACAGTGTAGTATTTAAAACAAGCACCATGGTATCACTTGCACCTCTGAGTGGTACAAAGTTGTGCTGGGCTGAATATGTGAATTGGCTATAAGACAAGGGAACTCTCAGTTTCTTCAACTGACCTCAATAGATAAGTGATTCTGTTTTCACTAATGAATTTGGGGCTTTGCCACTGTGTGATAACTATTATGCTGCTTTTAAAATTCCAAACACTTTTTGTAGTGTAATGGTTATAGGACTATGCTTGGTTTCTTTCTTAGAAGTATGATTCAAATAGGACTGCTTAAGTATGGTTATGAAAAATGTCAGCCTGCATCAATCTCTGTAGAGAGTGACACCACAGAAATGTAGAGGGATACTGATTCACTGACTTGCATGTCACATTTGCCTGGCTAACTTGTCAAAACTAGTTTTTACTAACTCTACCCTGCAGCATCAACCTATCTTTTGAAAACTTGGTGTTCATTGTTGGTTCCCCCCTTCAAACATCATTGTTAAACAAGAGCCTGGTAGAAGGTAGGATAGGCAGGTGGGCTACTGTAGCACCAGCTCATTCTTATGTTCTCATGAGTTAATAAACAAGTTTTTCAGTTTGAATAAATTAGAGATATGTTTACTCATCAATAGTACAGTCTCTATCTCTGAGACAGAAATTTCCATCTCCTGTTTTCAGTTCATGTCCCAGTATGGCACAGAGAGCAGATACCTCACCAACAGGTTATCATCTGATATCATTGGGCCATTGCTAAGACTTCAGAATACAAAGTAATTTACTTCAGTGGGGATATTATTGGAGCCAGGTATAATGTTGGTAATATTTGAGTGGTCTGAGAACTGTGAGTAGATTTTAGTAGCAAATAAATTGGAGCAAGCATGATTCGTTCAGTCATCCAACAAACAGGGCAAAATGCTAAGGTCACTGAGTAAATTAATCAATGTGAATAATTCTCTCAATTCAACTTCTGACCCACTGACTATATGATACATCTGATTTCTGGGTCAAATAATCATCTGCATACCATGTAGGAAAGGAAGCCAGCCTCTGCAATTTATTTTGTTTTGTTTTTCTTCCTATGCCTGCTGGTCTGCAATATGTCCCTATAATCTTCTGTCTCTGGAATAACAATTTCATTGCTATCCTCTAAGACTGTGGCCTAAATGTTTTGCTGTATTACTGGAGAAGACTTGGAGAGTTGTTTTTAGAGGTAGATGATCTTGGAAGCTGATTTTTTTAAAGGCTATTTTGGTAAGATATTGTTGGCCTTCCTTATCTGCAGATTAGTTGTCTGTGAGTTCAACCAACCGCAGATTTAAAATATTGGGGGGAGGGATTACAGAAAGTCACTGCAGGCAGGAGTACTTCCTCCTCCTCTGCCTCATCCAGGAGCATGATTCTACCAGGTCCCCTCTGCTCTAATAGTGGAGCCTCTCTGACCTCCTGTGCCTCCAGGATGATCCTGATCTAGGAGATTATTGCTCAGCTTTTAAAACCAGCTTAAAATTTAATTCAGGCAGCATCCCAATAGCATCCAGTGATTTTGCTACCAAATCTGGGTCCATCCCAGGTCTATTTCCACTTCCAGAGACACTCAGCACACCTTTTTTCGAAGCTGGGAGTTTTCTGGCTTAAGAAAATGGCCACCAGAGCACCCCTGGGAGCAGGGATGGACCCAGGCAGCAGATTTGGTAGCAAAATCACTGCAATAATATCAGGATGCCACCCAAATTAAATTTGAAGCCGAGAGAGGTAAGCCGATTTTAAAAGCTGAGCGATAAGTTCCCTAGTGGGATCCCCTGTTGGCTACGGATAGACTCGTGCTGCATGTGGGGCTTCCATCCTGCCATCAAGTGATCCTGCCACCCATGCTTGTGTCTTTGGAAGAGCAGGAAAGGATCTCTCCACCAGTTTCCCCTTCTCTCACCTGGTGCCTGCTGCTCTGGGCTGCCTGACTATTGAATAAGTGGGGTACACCTGTATTACGCCATTTTATAATTTGAGGATCCACAGATTTTGGTATCTGCAGAGATCCTGGAACCAATCCCTCACTGACAACAAGGGCCATATATACAAGGACTGCAACTTGATTCAGAACCAAAAAGGTCTCTCATCTGACATTTGATTGTTGTTAGACCACTGATCCACTGAAGATGCTTTTTTTTTGTCCATTTTTGTTCAGGAGGGTCATGGAACACAGACAAAAACAGAACAATGCCAAATGAGAAAATCTGCAAACATAAAACTATTCTAAACTTAATTTAGTGTTTGGGATAAGAGAAATTCTAATGGCTGACCTTATAGAAGTCACATTCTCTCAGCCTTGGAGGAAGACAAAGGAAAACCCCTATGGACAAACTTGCCAAGAAAACCCCATGATAAGTTTACCTTACAGTTGCCTTATATTGACAATGACTTGAAGACATGTAACAGCAACAATCAATGCGAAGAAAGGAAGGAAATCTAAAAGAGAGGAAGAAACAGAAAAGCAAAACACTTAAAACTAAAGTGTTGGTGGTACTATCATTTTAGATGCAGCATATCCTCTCTCTACAAACTTAACCCTTTCCTTCCTGCAACCTCTCTCTAGCTGATTTCATCTCAGTTGGGGTTTTAAACCCATGTTTAACGTATGACTTCAAGTTTCAAAAGTGACAGTGGCAGCATCATACAATTATTCTTGGTATTAGCTGCTTTATATGGTCAATATGAGTGGTTCTTGTATTCAACAAAAGGAAGCATAAGAGTTCTACTTACCCCTTTTTTATGTAGCCTAAATCCCTATAACCATCTTCCCATAGTGAAACTCTCAATCAGATTTCTTTTTCAGTTTATTTGGGGAGAAGGGGAAGTGAAATCCAGCCATGTTTTTAGGGCTGAAAAATAAACCATTGTTTAAATTCATTGCCTTCAGTATTTCTGCTGTTTGGTTTGTAAATTTTAAAGTCTTAAATAGACAATGTTTTAAAATCCTCAGTTTGTGCCACAACAAATAATGGGTTAAAGATGGTATGTTAAGGAACTCTGTTTGTTTACTTTTCCTCTTTTTCTCCTCTCCCTTTCTGTCTATGGATTCTATTGCCATTTGATTGCCTGAGAAATTATAGCTGCATCTTTTTTCTCTATCTCATGTCCAGCTTATCATTTGAATTATTGTTTGGATTGGTTGAATGTAATATGTATATGTGAAAATTATGCTTTCCCCTGGAGACAGGGGTCTAGAAATGGAGTCTTAGTGACTTCTCAGAGTAAAATTCTTATTCTGCCTTGGTTTATAAGGATTTGAAGTGAAGCAATCGATGTTGGTCACTGTTTTATCAGGGTAAAGGAAGCTGCTTTATTTTCTTGTCAGAATTTGATTATATTATTTTGTTTGTTTGTTTGTTTTATACTCTCTCTGTCTCTCTGTCTCACACACACACAAGCACACACAAGATGGTTGAAATGGCTATGGAGACATCTGTATAATGGGAAGGAAAGCCTTGCATTAGAAGATAGGAGCTTAGGAGTGCAAAGTGAAATGGGGGTACATTAGTATGTCAGGTTGGGACAGAAAATCACAATGGGAGTTAGGGAAGCAAAATATACCTGTGAAGTAGATTTAACTATTTTCTATGTAAAAGAACCATGATAACTAAATAGATGTATGTCTGTTTCTTATCCCATAGCTAACCTTTAAAGTGACAGCTCAGCAGTTAACTATTTGTTGGGATAGTGTTGGTGAGTGAGCAACGGGATAAACTTTCACCTTAGTTCCCTTAGTCTACTGTAATACTAGGGCATGTCTACACAGGCCAAATGAACCAGTTTTCCCTCACCCGCACATCACCCTGTCTTCATGATTAAGGGCCAAAGTTTGACTGAAGACTGCCTTCACATGACAAGGGTTTTCAAGTGAATCCAGACCATCCCTGCATTAAATCAGTTTTTTAAACCTCACCAATTGCTCAGGATTCATGGTGGAAATGCCCCATACACACTCTAGAGGGCATTTGGAGGGGGGGAAAAACACCATTTTTGTGGGATAACTTTGGAATGTTTGGTTGGGGGATATCATATAAATGCCCCCCATATCCCTTAGAGGGCATTTTGGAGCAAACAAATTTTTAATACCCTTGAAGCCTCAAAAATATCCCCCTTTCCCAGCTCCTGGTCTAAATGAATTTTAGGCTGGCTTTCATATTAAAACTGCCTTGAATAGCTTGGTTGACAATATATAATGGGAAGCTGTCTTTGGAGATGTGACCTTATTTATTCTTCTGAAGCTCTTAGGGGTTTTTGATATGGTAAGCTGGTAATTCTTCTGAATCTTTTTCTAAATTGAGATTTGGCTAGAAGATTAGAAAAGAAAATATGGAGAAACTTTTCATTCTTACATTGTGAGATGCCCACACAGTTCTCTTTCTGTTTACCATTTAACATCTACATACAACATGAGATTGCTGGGGGAGGGCCTAGAGTCTTGGGATGAGTTGTCATCAATAACACAACCTGGAGCTCTATCAATCTTGCCAAGTAATCCAGATCTGGTAGTTGATGCTCTGAACAAATACCTGTTGCCAGTAGTGGATTTAGAAAAGCATAACAGCCTGAAGCTCAGTCAAGACAGGGCAAAAAGAATTTATGTTGGGTGTCTATTGCAGGCTATCTCATTAGAACTGTGTGTTCAAAAGGCACTACATTTGAATCAGTTAGACCGAGGAATTCACACAAGTGGTCTAAGAAAGACCTCAAGGTAGACCCCTATAGAGAGCATCTTTATTTTTGTACCATCTATGGCCTACTTATTATCAAAGCCATTAGGAGTTCTCCTTTTGTGTTGGCATACTAGCATTTTTTTTCACTGACTCTGAAAGAAGACATTAATATTCTTTGCACACCAGGTATCTCCTCAATCTCTGGTTGTTATCTATGGTTTTCTCCATAATCTTCCTTCAGGCTGAATGGGTAAGATGTTTACAGAGGAATGAGAAGCAACTGCTCCTAACATACTTTATGCTTCACTACCTAATTTTTCTGCTTCTGACAGTTTATATGGTGTGACAAGTGAATCCATGTCTTTGGCTCTTTTTCTGACCCAAACATTTTGGCAGGTGAAGCTGAAGCATGAGTCATTCACAGCATGGTTGGATAGGTCAGTGCTTCTTTAATTGAAGGACTCCAGGTAACACAGGTAGACAGTACATTTGTTTTGAAGCAAAGTTGAAGAGGACAGATTCAAGATGTTTTGCTTGTTTTAATTGACACAAACTCTTTGCTCTTTGATGAAGCTACTTTTAGAGCAGGCAAAAGTATGCAAACCTTAGCTGTGTCCTCTGTGATCATACACAGTGTAGATTCTTTGACAGTAAATACTGGGTTTGAGATATTAATACTGATCTTTCTGCTAATGTTATGGGAAGTATTTCATTTCATATGTTTTCCTGCTTCCCTAATTGTTGTTGTCATTGAAACTGATTTGGTTGAAGATGGAATAAGGCATGTGGGAGCAATGTGCATGTACAGTGGAAAGGGGACACAAAGCTGACTTATTCATGATTGGAGAAATTCAAATTGACTTGTTGATGGACGCTCCTCACCACCACAACACCCCAGATCAGATAGGACCCAAAGCTTCTATTCAGAAGTAGAAATCCTTTCACTATGTTTGATTCTGGTAGGAGCAATTACTGGGGACCTTGGATGAAATATAAGGGCTCACGTATACCTGCACTCTGCATTTTAAAATCTTGTTGGCATTTATAAATATCCAGTGTTTATGGTGTCCAAGTGTAGGAAACAGTCATGTAAAATATTGCAGACAAAATTACTGGCCCCTAAAGCCTGCACTTTCTAGAAGACATTGAAGAAACATGAATATAATTGAGGAAATCTAGATGAGACCTTGCCTTTGGTCCCAAGTCCTCATTGATATCTATGCAGTAATACCAAAAGAAGAGAGAAATCATATAAAACCATTGCTTCTGAAATGCAGAAGAACAGAATGAAGAATGGCTGAGCCAATGGTAGGCAGAAGGTGTGACCTTTTTGAGATTTGTTGCCTTATGAGAGTACCCTCTCATACGAGGTACTTGTTCTCATAAGAGCAAGAAGTTAGCTCAAAGATAGTATGAAACTCTAAAACCAGAAGATGGTTAGTTTCAGAGCTTAAATTTTCTCCAGTCTGTGATTGTGAGTCCATTATTATTATTACAAAAAAGTTCAGGGGAGTGCTTTTATAATATTTGGTAGAAAACAGTAAAGGTCACAATGACAAATGCAATAGATTCAAATGATCCCCCTTTTCCAACAAGTTAGGATATTTAGTGTATGGGGTTTGCTGCTGGTAAAGTAACATTTTCACATTTTAGGTTTATTTTATCTCTATCATGGACTTGTGTCATTCATTTTGTCAAGCTGCTTTGCTTTAGTACTATCTGTTTTCTCTTTCTGCAGGGTGGGTAAATTAGAATTGTTAACTATGGGGGAAATTGTGTAAATAAATTATTATTAGTGTTCTTTATATAGCTCCATCTGTGCACATGGCACTTTACAAGAAGTTTGACAGGTTTTTACACAGCGGGGCTTACAGTCTAAAAACAGAACAAAGGAGGAAGAGTTGGAAAATAGATGCAGGGGAAACTAGGGAAGAAAGTGTAATTATTTAAGTTATGCATATCTCAGCTTGGTGATGAGAATGCAGTCTTTGAGGTGGACCAAAGTGTGGCTGCACAAAGTTGTCCTTGGAGATAGTTCCAAGCATAAGAAGTTGGAGGGGGGAAAAACTGTGGCTTTCAAAAATGGGGAAGAGTGCTGAACCATTGAGATTGGTAGATCTGGATAAGTAAGGTTCATAGATAGGGATGTCTTCAGATGATAAAATGGAGAGATCAGGGTGGAACATGTCCATGGTAGGTACTGGAGCTATGGGAAGGAAGTTTCCACAGGGTCCAAGAGTATGAAGGTGGCCAGGGCAGGGATCTAAGGATTGCTGTCACGTGGTTAGAGAGATAAGAGAAATGATTAATTTTGGTAGCAGAGTACTGGAGGGATATGAGCAGGCCAAGATTACAGAAGTTTAGAGAGAAGACTGCAGTAGACAAAGCCAGCTTATGGACCAGAGATTTTGCTGAAAGGTCATATTTTTATAATGCCAAGGGAAACTCAACACAATTTGGTGACATATTGAATATGGGGAGTAATGACTAGATCTTGTGAGCCACTTGCATGCTTATATAAATTATCTATATCTATAGATATATTTAAATAAATGATTAAAATAAACTAATGAGTATAAATGATTAAAATAGCTAGGCTCATTTTTCAGGTAATGCTGTGCTGACAATCTGGTCATGTTGCCCTGCATGTATATTCACTAATATTCCTTTCATGAAATGTAACTGATATCCTGAACCTTTTGTTGTTGCTGCTGCTGCTGTTGCTTTTTACTGGTGAAAATTTGGTTTAGCAACAATCTTTCCTTGTTACTGAGAGAAAGCTTTTCTTGCAATATTGACCTTTGTACAGCAGTCTCATCCTCATTTGCTTAATCTTAAGGGTTTTGCTTTATTTTGCCTTTTGTGTGTTTGTGTGTTATTATTTCAGCTCTCTATTCATGCACACAGTACCCTTTACAGATGCCTTGAAGGCTCAAATACCTCAAGAAGAGGATTTCCCTTCTTAAACAGTGATACCTATTTTGCATCAGAGGCTCACACACTTCTAATGGTTTTCAAAGTAAGCTTCAGGTTAGTTAGTTCTCTGAGTGGAATTGAGGTTATCTGCAATTGTAGAAGCTGTTGTTATATACATCCTGGTTTAGCTTCTTTGTGTCTCCATAGGATCAGTTTATTCAAATAATTTTCTCCACAGAGGGGTTGTGTTATTGATTCATAGAGTAGCGTGAAAGTAGCATGGCTCTTTCCCCAGAGCTTCTGATTTTTAAAAAGTGACTTTTAGCCCACTCCTGGGTTTGTTGTTATTATTAACTGCCTTCGCGTCAATCTCAACCCATGGCAACCTATAGATGAGACATTTCCAGGGCCCCCTGTCCTCTACTGCCTCTGCCCAGCTCCTGCAAATGCATATTCGTGGTCTCTTTAATAAAGTCCATCCATCTA
>CM034701.1:116108998-116120930 GCA_020142125.1 Phrynosoma platyrhinos | reverse complement strand
CGTCTTATACGCCCAGTTGTCTTATACGCCGGAAAATACGGTATATATATTTGAAGTAACCAAACCAACCAATCGGATTATAACACACTACTAGTCTGAACCTGCTCAGCTAATTGAAAAAAATTATTCTGCACCATTATTTTATTTGCCCTTGTCCTGCTCCAGTAGCAATACTGGTATCAATTTAACTCACTGCAGTGTGTCTTCACTGTCCATGTCCACTCAGAGGCAGATCAAGATATATTTCTAACAATTGTTTCAAATGATATTTTTTTGCTAAAATGTGGGAGTGGTATCCTCTTGGTATTATAGCAGAGAAGAAAGGGAAAAGAAGGATGCTCCCTTACAGTTTTAAAGATATCTGCTTTCCTCCCGCACAAATGTTTCTTCGACTCACCAGCATTCTTTTCCCTTGCCTGAAGGCAATTGTCATAACTAGTTTTTATGGAACATAAATTTTCCAGTCCTTCACCAAGTTTATATATATTGTGCGCGTGTGTGTGTGTGTGTGTGAGAGAGAGAGAGAGAGAGAGAGAGAGAGAGAGAGAGAATTGTTGTCAAGTAACACTGGCCTAGAGGAGAGCTTAGTGTGGATGGAATTTTCATTCCATGGCACATGCAGAGTGCAAATTTTTTCATAGAATATTATAGAAATAATAGTCCAGTACCAAAGACTCCTCATACAGTAAATAGGATTGGAAAAGATAATAAGCTATGCTTTGGCTAATTTGCTTTTATTGTTGCATTAATGTATGATAAATCAGTGGATGATAAAAGTGATAAATTTCATTGTATTTCATCTTTCTACTGGATTAAGTTCATTTCTCTGCCCTTTAGATGGAAACTTTGGGCCAACTGTAGTGCTATATTTCTACTTTAGTGACCATGGTAGAATCTTGGGATGTATAGAATGGTAAGCACCAGAGCTTTAGAGAATTCTAAATTTGTTTGTTGCACCCTTTCAAGTTGTTTCTGACTTATGGCAACTCTATGGTGATGCTATCATGGGGTTTTCTTGGCAAGATTTGTTCAGAGAAGGTTTGCCATTGCCTTTCCCTGAGGCTGAGAGGATGTGACTTACCCAAGGTCACAGAGTGTGTTTACATGGCTGAGCTGGGAATCAAACCATGGTCTCCAGAGTCACACTCCAACACTCAAACCACTACATCATGCAGGATTCCATAGTATGGAGCCATGGCAATTCAAGTGGAATCATAATTTAGGTGGTGTGAAAGAGGGCTCTGTAAAACAGATTTGGGCATCCTTGAAACATTCAGAAACTACTCTGTTCTTTGGTAGAACTCAAAAGTCTACCAACTGGAACCAGCTGCCAAATCGTGTCTCAGGAAGGCCTGCACAGAATTGAGGAACTAGGTGCTTCTGAGCCATAGATAAGTATGTAAATCTTTTTTAAAATTTCACTATATTCACACTTTGAAAAAAATTCAAACTGAGATTAATTACATTTACATTGCAAAAAGAACATATATTAAACTTAAGTTAATTTAAATTTAAATTTATACAGTAGCCCCTCCCAATTTGCAGTGGATCTGTTCCAGACACACACACGCACACAAAATGGTGACTTGCAAATATTCGAGCCCCAATGAAAATAATGGCGTGTGCACCACCATTATATCCCTCCTCACTTGTCCCTCCCATGAAGAGTGGGACCGCAGACTTGAAGTCCGTGAACAGGGAGGAGTGCTAGAGCTGTCTGATCTTCTGGGGTTTGCTACAGAGTTTCTACGAAACTGCATAGCAAACACCAGGTAATTTTGACCTGCATTAAGGCCACTTTCATCTGGGATTGGACTTGATCCACCAGATCTGTGTCTGGTGTACTAGATTCTGGCCCAGCGCTAATGGCCTGCATCGTCCAAGCAGGATGACATGAGTCCAGGGGGAACTTTTTTGCCCATGTGAACAGCCCCAAAGACATGTTAATGAAAACTCCCAATAACCTCTGAAGTGATTGTGTGTGTGTGTGTAAGTAAGTGTGCAGGCACTTGTTGACTTACGACATGCCTATGAATTTCATAGGATTTTTTTAGGCAACAAATACTTAGAGGCAGTTTTGCCAGTTCCTTCCTCTGAAATACAGCATCAGGTCTTCATTGGTGGTCTCTCATCTAAGTACTAACTAGGGCTGACCCAGCTTAGTTTCCATGATCAGACAGGATCTGATGCCGTTGTTGTTGTTGTTAACTGCCATTGAGTCTATGACTCATGGTGGCCCTGTGAATGAGACATCTCCAAAACCCCTTGTCCTCCACTGGTCTGCTCAGGTCCTGTAAATTCTGACCCATAATCTTGCTAACTGAGTCTCTCTATCTGGTGTGCACTCTTCCTCTCTTTCTACTGCCTTCCATCTTTCCTAGCATTCTTGTCTTTTCTAATGATTCATGCCTTCTCATGATGTGGCCAAAATACAATAGCCTCCGTTTCATCATTTTGGCTTCCAGAGAGAGTTTAGACTTGCCGTCTTCACAGACCCATTTGTTTATCTTTTTGGCTGTCCACAGTATCCTGAGCACACTTCTCCAACACTATATCTCAAATGAATTGATTTTCCTTCTGTCTGCTTTCTTCAGCTCTCACTTCTGCACATAGTGATGGGGAATACAGTGGACTGGATGATTCTAACTTTAGTGTTCAGTTGTGTATTTTTACCCTTTAGGATCCTGTCTAGTTGTTTCATAGCTGCACTTCCCATTCCCACTCTTCTGATTTCTTGACTGCAGTCACCATTCTTATCAGTATTTGATCCAAGGTATGAGGGCTCTTTTTTTCAATTTCCTCATTGTCTAGGTTGAATGTATGTAGATCCACCATAGTCATTATTTTTGTTTTATTTATCTTCAGCCGTAAGCATTCCTTTCCACTTTCTTCCTTGACCTTTCTTAGTAACTGTTCTAAGTCTATGATATTTTCCACTAATAGTATGGTGTCATCTGCATGTCTTAGATTGTTGATATTCCTTCTTCCTATCTTCACTCTTCTTTCTTCTGAGTCCAAACCTGCTCTTCATATGTGATTTTCTGCATACAGTTTGAACAGGTAGAGTGATAAAATGCAGTATTACCTGACTTTATTGCTGACTGGGAACCATTCTGTTTCTTCATATTCTGTTCTAACAATGGCTTACTGGTGCTTTACCATTTGAAAAACATCTAGAATCTCCAGAATTGTGTAGAACAAATTCCCACTTTCAGTACAATATTTGCATAGCTCCAAAATGTAGTGTGTGTGTGTGTGTGTGCACATAAATGTTAATATGTAGATACTATGATATGACTGATTGGGAAACACTCAATAAGGGTTGAAAGAATATTTAAAAATATTCCAAACATGGTTTTTAAAAAGTGTTTCTAAAGTGTTGGGAAACCCTGATGAAAAGAATCCTGTACTGAAGAGAATCTTTGCACTTTGGGACTTATTCACTATGTAAATTTTTTGCTGCATTGGAAACAGCATTTTCTATACAAATAATAATGTTTCTACATATAAATATTATTTTCTTTGCAGAAAATGCTATTTTCAGCTCAAAAAGTCATGTGTGAATTTTTCACAGAATAAGTCCTAAACTGCCTATAGTCTTTAAACAGCAGGAAGAAAATTGCTATAATTACTCTTTGCTTCTTTCAAGAACAAAGTTAGTGAAGAATTACACCCCGCATTCAAATAGCATCAGCAAAATTACATGTGGCAAGCAGGAAGAAGATGTAAAAAGGTACTCTACATTCTGGTTTAATTTGTCAAAGCCATTTAATGTAATTAATATCCATATATTGGTTCAGATCTATTCCCTGTGCACATGCCAAGACCATGCATATCAAAAAACAACAACAACCTAACATATTCTCCAATGACCTGGACAGGTGTCATATCTCATTCTCAGTTAGGCGTCTCATTGGTGTAGAAAACTGAACTACTTTTCACACTTTTTGAAAAATAGCTTGATGAAGAGAAGGGCTTCCAGAGAGACTTAAAACTGTCTTCCTCCCTCCACCCTTCTTTAGAAATTAAGCACCACATAAGATGTTTTCCTACATTCTTCCCTTTATTTTTTCAAAATTAATCATGCTTTCAGTTTCAATACAAAGTATTTTTGCATTAATTTTCACCTTCTCTTATTAGTGGAGCTTATGAGTGTTTTATATTTTATAAACTTATTGGACTGTGCAGTTTTTCTTACTTTTCAAAGCAAAAGCAGTATGAAAGAAATATATAAGAGTATGGTCCTATCTTCATTGGCATGAATCAGTCTGGAATATCCTGGCCCCAGAGCTTCCCCGACCCTCACCTGTTACAAAGGTCCTGCCGGGTGGCTGATCAACCACACATCCCACTGAACTCGATCCACTGCCACCAGAGGTCACACCAGAGGTCACTTTGCTCTGAAGTCAAGAACAGGGTGCCATGTTCTGACCTCAGAGTGAGCGACTGGCATACTTACAGTACAAAACCAAATAAATAAATAAATAAAACTAAAAAACAAACCCCAGGCAACTACTTGGAGGGGCACATTTTCAGAAACACCTATCATCCAGGTGTGTGTATGAGAAGGAACAAAATGAAGGTATTCTACCCACTCCTCATTGAAATTTTTCTCCAGTCTCCAGATTTCCAGCATTTCAGAGAGTGAGACATTCAAAATCATTCACACCTAAGTTTTGTCGTACAGTGGGCCATTGGTATCTGCTGGGTTTGGTTCCAGGACCTCCGTGGATACCAAAATTTGTGGATACTCAAGCCCGTTAGATACTGGCATGGTAAAATCGTGTCCCTTATATAAAATGGCAACATCAGGATTTTCTTATTGGAAATTATACATATTTTTGAGTATTTTCCAGCCGTGGATAGTTTAATCCATAGATAAAAAAATCTGTGGATATGGAGGGCCGACTGTCATTGTTGTAGTCTCATTCCCTTGGTAACTTTGCCTGCCCTTTCTTTGGATGCCTACACTATTTGTAAATGTTCAGCTGAAGTTTCAGACTATTGCACTGCTAGCAATTTGGAGACTGAATGGAAGTTTCACTTGGGAGGTCAGAATTCTTATTTCGAAGGACAATTCCCTCATTCCTTCACCTCTGTAACTTTCCCCTTGCCTGCCTTGTTGGAAGCAGCTGTGTGTCTGGACTTCTGCCTAGGTTCCAGTATACATCAAATCAGGGAAGTTGTGGGACTGACACAAGCACGTTCATCATCCTTCTTAGGGCAGCAAAGAACTCTTGATCCTGTCCCAAAGGTACTTCACACAAATTATGTACGACTTCTTGGTAGAAGACAGTCCCCCAGATAGCTGAGCTCTGTTGCTGTGGGAATGCTGGATGGGGAGAGGACTTCACCGATGCAGCAGTCTTTGCTGAAAACTTGGCCAATCCCTTGGTGATTGCACAGTTGTGCTAGGGAACATCAGAAACACAGCTTTGCAATCGTAATCATGCACATGTTGGCCTCAGCATTTTTCCACAAAACCCTTCTCTTTTTACTTTATTTTGTAGTGATTCTGCTGTAGAAGTTGTTATACTGCCTTTTTGCAAAGGGCAAGGTGAAAATAATGAGGTTGGAGGAGGGCCTTTGTGTTCCCTGAAGGAGTATTGAGTTGACCTCTTTGCTTTCTTCTCTATGAAAGGAACATGATGAGCCAGAATCAACATGAGCTGGTAATTCTTGTTCTCCACACTGCTGGCAATTAGAAATGCCTCTAATCTGTGCTGTGACCCAAATTATTATTTCCACATATTCTACATTAAAAACTACGTGCCAGAAACTTCCCCCCCCCTGCTAGTTTGTTAAAGTGATAATAATCTAATTATTCTGACCTTTAGCCTTCTCTCTCTTGTTTCTTTTAGTAAGCCAGAGTTCAGGTTTTAAGTTGCTCTTCTCAGCTATGAGGCTATTTTGGCTTGGAGCCTAATGTGTAATAATACATTTTCTAACCTTTTAATGGTGGGTATTGTGAAGAATCTTGTGATATGAGAGATGAGAGGGAGAACTATTTGTTTAGTTGGGTGAGCTGTAGCTTTGCAACAGTTTAGGTGTTCACTGCAAAAATGACTTCTGTGCCTGGAGGACTTGCCCATACACACATACCCACAAAAAACCACATGTACCAATTATGTTCGGGGAGAGAGGAACAGGTTTGGGATTTATCCAATATGGTGGTCAAGGGAAGAATGCCTTGGACACCTAAATTATGTGGAAAATGAGGAAAGTTGAAGTTGTGCTTAGGGAGACAAAAAAGCCAGGTGCAGGATAGAAAGAAGCAATGAGAAGGATTGAAAAACACAGAAGTCAAGTATTGACAACTTGCATTAAAATGAGAATTGACACATGCACAGTAGACTCTCCATAGGCACTTTTTTGCAATGATTTAGCAACATGTTAAATGACACAAGAAACACATGGTTACATTTCACATGCCTTGTATTTTCTAGCAAAAGACTGTGTGGGGAAGAGGGAGCAAAGTAGCACGGGGGAAGTTGAGAGGTGCCTTCTTCACCCCCAGTGGCACAGGCTTGGCACCCTTTCACACTACACAATTGTGTTTAACTGTCATGGTTTCATCCTGTGGAATTTATAGTTTGAGGAAGGGGACTGAGGCTTTTTCCACCATGCAGAAATAATTCAGTTTGATACCACTTTTATTGCCATGGCTCAATGCTATGAAATTGTGGGAACTGTAGTTTTGTGAGGGATCAGAGCTCTCCGGAGAGAAGGCTAACTATCTCACAAAATACAAACCCCAGAATTCCATAGGATGAAGCCATGGCAGTTAAAGTGGTGTCAAACTGGATTATTTCTGCAGTGTGAATTCAGCCTTAGTATTGTCAACCACAGAGTTCTAGTGCCTCACCAAACTACAAGTCCTTGCTTTCCACAGGATGCAGCCATGGTAGCTAAAATGGATTGATAATACTATAATTGTGTAGTGTGAAAGGACCCCAACAACAGCAGCCTTCCTGCCCTGGCCATCACCCAGTGTGGGGGATGGGGCTCCTGGGGGGCAGTGCACCCGGTCCTCTCATTCAGTGCCTCTGTGTCATCGTACTCATGAGTATCATGACACACAGCAGCGGGGTGGAGCGGTACTCAGCCCTCTCCCTCAAAAATGCCACTACATCGTTCTACTCATGAGTAGGATGATGTGGTGGTAGTGTGGTGGAGCGGGCCCCGACCCTCTCCCTCAGTGCCTCCATATCATGCTACTAGTGGCGGCAGCGAGGGGTGCAGGAGGAGGCCAACCAGGTGTCACCCCTCTTCTGGGGTGTCACCCAGTGCAGTGTGCATCCCCATCAGCCCCATAGTGACACCACTACCCGACTGCAGTCACCTAGGGGTGGATGTTCCTGTTATTTTGCTTTGTATATTACATCTTTTCAAGCACAATTTTTATGTTTTGTGTTTGCTTTTGTTTGTGGATTTTAGAGTTAGTTTATTTTTATCATGATTTTTCCTAATATATTTATTTTTGTACATATTCCTCACTGAACACATTTTCCACAGAAATTTGACTGGACAATTGTGTAAACAAAATTTTGAGAAATATAAAAATTGCTCAACACAGTAGCCATTTTTCCTTATGTCTGTCCTACTTTAAATGCAGAGACCAGGAATGAGAATTGTGTGACTCTTCAGCTGTTGTCCAAAAAACTCTAACCCACAATGGTAAGGAATGATATAAGTTGCAATCCATCAGCATGAGGAAGGGTTGCATTTTGCCCGCCATTGGCTTAAAAGAAACTTTCATACATTTTAAATTAGTGAAGGACTTTGCCATAATTCAAGAACCTCATTTTGTGTTAGGCCACATTCTAAACTTCAGAGGTTGCTCTAAATGCCTGCAAAATTTCAGGGAGCCTTCTGAACCCAAGGCAAAGATTACAATTTAATCTCTCCTGCCTCTGCTTAAGGGCTCAGGCACCTCTCTTACATTGCTCAACAGTTAATCCATCTCTCCATTGAAGTTAAATACCATCACTGTGCTAAATTCTGTGTGCCAGATCTGGAGACACCCCAGCTGAGTACTGCATCTTTTAAAACCCAGTGAAGTACTCAGAAATTTGGAATGCTGAGTTTAACCCAAAAATCTTTCTTGGACATTCTTGTGTTTTATTCAGGTGCAGGTGCAGTGTCTCCCAATATCTTCTTCCTGCATGATTACTGACAACCAGCATCTCTACAACTGGTAAAAATCCTGTTAGTGCTCTAACAGTGAGGATTAAGCGAGGTCAGAAAAGGACTGCAGGCTATATCAGCAGTGAATGAATTGGTGTTAAGTGCAGGGTCTGTTCTTGCAAAGGATTCAGCTGCTGTTCATGTCAAGTGTGTTGTGACCAAAAACACCAAATGATTTCCAATTATACGGAAATGTATCTGTCTGTCCTCTAATCAGAATGATATGATCCACATTGGTTGGACAGATCCAACCTTACTATGCTATTGTTATTAACTGGCATTAATTGATACAGAGTCAGGGAGCAGCCATTGGAGTCATTCAGGGCAGAGGGAGATATGGAGGGAGGAGACAATTAAAACACCAGGGAAGAGGGGAACACAATAAGTTCAAATAGCATGGATAGCCTTGGTGACAGCCCCCCTCCCCAGGGTTGAAGCTGCTGCTGCTGAATGCAGAATGATGTTGGAGTCTCCTCTAGTAGTGCTGGGAGACTTCATCTTCCATACTGAGACTACCCTTTCAGGAGTGGCTCAGGACTTCATGGCCTCCATGACAACCATGGGTCTATCCCAAGTGGTATCTGGCCCTGCTTATGCTGCTGGGCACACTCTGGACCTTGTTTTCTGTGCTGGGTGGGGTGATGATTATCTTGGTGTCGTGGAACTTTCCACAGTTCCGTTGTCATAGACAGATCATCACCTGGTCAGGTTTAGACTCACTGGAACCCAGATCCTCTGCAAGGATGGGGGACCAATTAGGATGGTCTACGTCAGGAGGTTGATGGATCCAAACAGATTCCTGAGGGCTCTTGGGAAGTTTCCTGTCACCTCGGCAGGCAGTTCTTTTGAACTCTGGCCACCAAGGTGGTGGACACAATCGCTCCTGAGCATCCCCTCTTATGGAGTGTAGCCAAACCAACCCCCTGGTTCTCCAGGGAGTTGATGGTGATGAAGCAACTGAGACAGAGACTAGAATGACGTTAGTGGAAGACTCAAAGTGAATCTGACCTAACATGGGCTAGAGCCTATTTGAAGGCCTACTCTGTTTGAAGGTAAAAGCCACCACCTGTGTCTTAGATCCTTGTCCTTTTTTGCTTATTAAACAGGCCAGAGGGGGACTGGCTGAGTGGGTGAAGGAGGCAATCGATGCCTCCCTGCAACAAGGCAAAGTCCCACTGTGCCTAAATGAGGCAGTTGTGAGACCTTTGTTTAAAAAGCTATCCCTGAATCCCACTGTAATGGATAATTATAGACCAGTGTCCAACCTACCATTTTTGGGCAAGCTACTGGAACGTGTGGTAGCTTCTCAACCCCAGGGGTTTCTAAATAAAATGGATTATCTAGATCCATTTCAGTCTGGTTTCAGATCTGGCTATGGAACAGAGACAGCCTTGGTTGCTGTGGTAGATGACCTATGCAGGGAACTGGACAGGAGGAGCGTGTCCCTGTTGGTTCTTCTGGACCTCAGTGGCTTTTGATACCATCAATCATGGTATCTTTCTGGGCCACCTCCCTGAAATGGAACTTTGAAGCACTGTTTTACAGTAGCTCCATTCCCTCCTGGAGGGGTGAACCCAGAAGGTGGTGCTGGGGGACCCCTGCCTGACCCCCTGGCCATTGGTCTGTGGGGTTCCTCAGGGTTCTGTGTCATCCCCTGTGCCAGGGGTAGGCAACCTAAGGCCCGGGGGCCATATGCGCCCCCCGAGGCCTTTGGACTGGTCCCAGGCTGGTCCTGCCACCACTGCCCCCCGCCGCCGCCTGCAATGATGATATTGATTATTGTTGTTATTACTTATTCTTGGGGTTTTCTTGACAAAATCTCCACAGGGGTTTTGCCATGGCTTTTCTGGAGCTGAGAGAGCGTGCATGCATATTTTATTTTTTTTATTTTTTTAATATTTATTTATTTGTTTGTTTGTTTATTTGTTTGTTTTTGGTGCTTCAACCCCCCAAATGTCTGAGGGACAGCAACCTGGCCCCTGACTCAAAAAGGTTGCCTATCCCTGCCCTATGCTATTTAACATATACATGAAACCACTGGGATGGGTTGTCTGGAGTTTTGGCATGCAGTGTCATCGATATGCTCCTTTCCACCTCAATCCAAGGAGGCTGCCCTGGTCCTAAACCAGTATCTGTCCTCAGTAAAGGACTGGATGAGGTTGAAACTTAATCCAGACAAGATAGAGGTGCTCCTGGTCAGTCGGAAGGCAAATCAGTGAATAGGGATCCAGCCTGTGTTAGATGGGGTTACAGTCCCCTTGAAGACACAAGTTCCCAGTTTGGGGGTATTCTTGGACTCAGCTTTGAACCTGGAGGCCCAGGTCTCTGCAGTGACCAGGAGTGCTTTTGCATATTTAAAGCTTGTGTGCCAGCTGCGCCCTTCCTTTGAGATACCAGATCTGGCCTCGGTGGTACATGCCATAGTTACATCTCATTTGGACTACTGTAATGGGCTCTATATGGGACTGCCTTTGAAGACTGTTTGGAAACTTCAGCTGGTTCAAAAAGCTGCAGCCAAGCTGTTCATTGGGGCAGGTTACAGAGACTACACAATGCCCCTGTTGAAACTGTCAGTATATTTTTCCCCCAGGCTGTGTAAAATGTCTCAGATGCATGCAATGGGTTAAAGAGGAAATGCTAATTCAGAGGAAGCTGATGCAACATGAGTATGGAGAGTAGCCATAGCAGGTCCAAACTGCACTGTCACTGTGGACACTTGACAGGAAGCTGATGAAACACTAGCAGGGCATTGGATCAGAATCCTAGTTGTGTTTGTGTATATAAGGAGAAATGCTCCAGTGTACTGTGTGGTGGTGTGGATGTTGGTTGATGGTGGAGCATTATGTCAGTTAGTGTAAATATTGCTGTATCATGTATACTTTGCTGCAACTAAGATTTAAAAGCCTCTAAAGAAGAACCCAGCAATAGTGAGTGACTTTGCAGACTTGGCGTTGGCTGTCAGTTTGTTTCTGGGCACAATTCAAGGTGCTGGTTATGACCTATATGGCTCAGGTCCATGCTATTTGGCAGACTGTATCTCCCTGTATGAACCAGCCTGGGCTCTGAGATCCTCTGGAACGGTTCTCCTCTCAGTCCTACCACCATCACAAACACGTTGTTGGGGACGTGAGAGAAGGCCTTCTCAGTGGCTGCCCCTAGACTCTGGAACTCCCTTCCCAAGGAGACTAAAATGGTTCGCTCTTTGTTGGCCTTCCGCCGGTAGACTAAGACGTACCTGTTCAGACAGGCTATTAAAATGGAATGTTTGTAAAGACCAGTTTGGGATGTTGTTTAATTTTAAAGTGTTTTGTATAGTTTTGTCTTTTTTAAATGCATTTTATTCTTTTAATACAGGAACAGGCAAACTTTTTGAGACCTGGGCCAATAGGGGGGGGGAATGGTGGTGCGCGCATTTACGCGCGTGTGCGCACCCTCCGCCGCCGCACGCAACCCCCCTGTGCACGCTGCCGCTACCGTAGCATGTGCGACCACAGCCGCCATGGCGCATGTCACAGCCGCCATTTTGGAAGTCCAAATTGTGGCCGTGATGCGTTTGCGCATGCGCAAGAGTACTGCGCATGTGCAAACGTGTCGCAACCACCATTTTGACTTCCAAAATGGCGATCGCAGCAAGCGCGGCCGAAAACGGCCCCTGATGGCGGCACACGGCAGCAGCGGTGGTGCGCAGCGGCGGCGATGGCGGCAACCATCAGCCTAGGCCGGTAAGTCCGGGGCCTGGGGCCTT
>CM034701.1:116092496-116108898 GCA_020142125.1 Phrynosoma platyrhinos | reverse complement strand
TAATTCCTTTTTAATGCACCTCTTTTTATGTTTTTAATTGTATTTTTTAATGTTGTGAAGCCACTCTGAGTCCCAGTTTTGGGGAAAGAGAGGGATACAAATAAATATAACAGCAACATCAACAGCAACAACAACAACAACAACTGCTTCCAAAGGGATATAGTTTTCAGTTTCTGACTTCAGTTTCTGCTCATTGCCTCCTTCAGTGGGATCAGTTGTTCTGCAGAGTTTTACCACCATCACCCCTTTTAAACAAGGGATTCAGTAAAGTGACATTGTGATGAATGAGGCTAACACTAAAATAAATGGGATAAGGGATGACATTGTACATGTCCAAGATACTGGGGACGTCTCCAGCCTCAATAGGAAATCTGGACTGCAGGAGGTGGGGGAGGATTGGAGCTTCCATCTCTACCTTCTTTGTTCCCCAGCATGTGGTTCTCATGTACAACATGCTTTCTCAGAGCTCCCAGTCACATGGAGAGTTCTACTCATGCTCAGACAAGGTGCCCCCTTCAGACCTCACTGCTTGCTGTAGGAAAGACCAAAACAGAAAGGGTGATGGCAGTATGTTCATGGATTTTGAGGGAAGGCTTCAACATATGTCCTTGTGCCTCCTTCATGGATTCAGACTTTACGAACTCAACTCTAATAACCAAGAGGTATTTTATGTTACTGTTTTAGGAGGTGTTAGCCATTGCTTTGTGTTTCTATAACACGCAGCCTGTACTAGTAAAGGTATGTGTACTTGCATGTGCCTCTCCTGTGTAGAATGCTGGAAAAGTAGCTAGGTGCAGTCAATCCTCCATAGCCATGGATTCTTTATCCACGAGTTCAATCATTCATGGCTTGAAAATATTTTTTTTTAAAAAATCCACAAAGCAAACCTTGAGTTTGCCATTTTAGATAAGGGACACTATTTTACCATGCCATTGTACATTATGAGACTTGAGCAACTTGAGCATCCACAGATTTTGGTATTCATGGTACGTGGGGACGATTGGTGTAAACTATAGGGGTGATGAAGAACTCTGATGTTTGATGTTGTATTTTACATTTTATTATATTTTAACTTACTTGTAATTTTTACTGAATTTTTATAGTGTGCTCTACTCTTTTTTGAGCAATAGTGAAATGGCCTAAGGGCTAATCAATAAAAGATGGAAAGTCCTGGAACCAAACCCCAGTGGATACCAAGGGCCCACTGTACTTCTCCTATCATGCTCATAAAGCAGAGAATAACAACTAATATAGAACTGTGACCCAATGTGTTGTAGTGATTTGAGTGTTGGACTATGAGTCTGGAGATCAGGGTTCAAATCCCCACTCGGCCATGGAAACCCACTGAGTGACCTTGGGCAAATCATACTCTTTCAGCCTCAGAGGAAGGCAAAGGCAAAACTGCTTCTGAACAAATCTTACCAAGAAAATCCTCTTATGATCACCATAAGTTGAAAACAACCGGAAAGCTCACAACAACAATACAAAACTAAAAATTGTTCCTAAACAGTAACAACTCTGTGGAGCACAAAGCCAAGTTAAGAAATACATTTTTTCTATGATTCTGGAATATATACAGACCTCATATTGCATGTACATCATATCTACAAAATGAGTACGTATCCATTTTTATTTATTTAGCCACTCTTCAGAGCTACTTAAAGAAAAGTTATATCAAATTAAAATTAATGAGGATCAGGAAATGATTGATGTAGCTTGGTATTTGGATTCAATACACAAGTTGCAAAGTCTCAGTCTTTAAAAAAATAGGTTTAGAAGAGGACCCCATCACCATGCACTATGGGTTCAGACCCCAAATTCTGGGAAAATCTTTAATTTCCATAACCACTCCTATATATTTACTATGCATTTCCAGATTCTGTGCAGGACCACAATAATGCATGCCAGTGTTTTACCCTATAGCCATGGGGCAAGGACATCTCTATTTTGCAGCATACAGGTTTCATTTAAGGTGAAATAGGGGAGGAAAGTAGACTGGAAGGGTAACATGAATTTCTGTCCCTCTTTTCAACAGGTAGTGTGTCTCAGAGTTGCATCATAACTCTTGGACATTGTCTTTGGAGATCCTCAGTTCTTGCAAAGAAATTCTGCACTTATTAATAAATTGGGATAGTAAAAAAAAAAATTAAAGGAATTTATGTTATTAAAATTCTTCACTGTACATTGATCTTCATGTAGAGATCCAAAAGCACAGATGAATTGTTCCTGTATTATCTCTCTCCCATTCTCATATACATGGCTTTTTATTATTTGTAATTACGGTATACATTTTTATTTATTTCAATATTGTGGGTAGCATAATACTATATTATTGTTGATCTTCTGTGTGTTATTATGGGACCTGTTTTGACTTGTATGCCACCTTGACTTCCAATATTGGGGAAAAGACAGGATGATGATGATGATGATGATGATGATGATGATGATACACAACTTTTATTTCTTCCTATGTTAGTTATTTCACTGTTTATTTGAAGTTCTAAAGCTTTTTCTTTGGCATCAGAAAGGTCTTCCTGAGTGGTTAATAATACAGTCAGCCCTCCATTTCTACAATTTTTTTTTTATCCACGGATTCAAGCATCCACAGCTTGAAAATATTCCAAAAAGATATAAATTCTAAATAGCAACCCTTGATTTTGCTATTTTATATAAGGGACACCATTTTCCTAACCGTGGTATTTAATGGGACTTGAGCATCCACAGATTTGGGTATCTGTGGTGGGTCGTGAAACCAAACCCCAGCGACTAACAAGGGCCCACTGTATCTATAATGAACAATGCAAAAACAAAAACTGAATGAAAAAGAAGACTAGCAGTAAATCATTTGAAAAAACAAACTAGTGACACTGGGGTAAAAATGGCTTTTAAAAAGAAATCTAAATGGTCCCTGAAATTAAGCATACCTTTAGCTGGTACTAAAAAAGACTTGGGCAAGTCACAGTCTCTCAGCCTCGAAGCAATGGCAAACCCCCTCTGAATAAACTTGCCAAGAAAACCCCATGATAGATTTGTAATGGGGTCGCCATAAGTTGGAAATGACTTGAAGGCAAAACAACAAAAAAGACATTAGATGGAGATTAGACAGGTCAATCTGAGCAGACATTCCAAAGAGACGGGACTAAAGAAATAAAGGGCCTATTTTGGGACACTACCCACCTTAACTCAAAAGACAGGGATTTCATTTTGCTAAGGAAAGTTTTTGAAAACATCTTAACACCTGGACAAGTTTTGTGCAGGAAGTGCTGTTTTGAGTTACTCTGGTCTCCATCCATTTAGGTCTTTAAAGCCTAAAACCAGTACCTTCTGTGGTACCCAGAAATATGAAAATATCAATACTTCCCCGTGTCTGGTCCAAGCCAATAATCCAGCTTGCTTTTTCCAATTTAAAAAACAAAACAAAAGCCCATACAAGTGCAGTGTATTGTAAGAAAGGGAAGAGGGGTTGAGCAGAGGGTGGATAAATGTGGCTCTCTGTCCAGGAAGCAATGAAGCAGGTACCCTACCCACAGTTTATAGAAAGTACTTCTTATATCGGAGGCTGTAGGAAGCTTCAATAAGGTTAGATCTAACTGGCCCTTAAACTGGTCCTCTAGGGCACAGTGAACAACTAAGTTCTGGGGCCAATTTTTGAGCCCTGGGATCTTCCACAGGCTACACTCAGATGAAATGTCCAGTCCACTTCTGATTTCTTTCATTCATGGGAGGTGCTGTTCATTGCCCCCAGTCCAAATCTGCTGTTCCTGGAGGCCTGCAAGGGAAACAGATTTTGGTTGCTCCCCAAAATGCAGTTTGGGGGCAGTGGTAGGAGGATCTTGAACTCCAAAAGCAGCCTTGGTGAGCTGCACTGTAACCACTCTGCCTGTTTGGACTCTCTCTGAAGAAGCTGATGGCAGAAATGGGCTGTGGCATTCATCTGCTTCCCTTTAAAATGATTTAGGAGTGGGGTGAGGCTCAGTGGGAGGAGAAAGGAGAAGCCCCAGAATTTTTAAAAATTAAAATTCTAAAACCTCACATTTTAACCAAATCTTCACTACGTATATGTAAATACATCTAGGTTGTGCATATGATATTGTAATTTGAAGGTATAATTTTTAATTTTGCTAGTTGTTTATGTCACAATTATTTGCATTACATTCAGTGGTATATGGAATTACTGTTGCCCCTCCATTTTTGCAAGGGATCTGTTCTGGACCACCACCACCACCCAAAAACAAAACAAAACAAAAAACCACAGATATTCAAGCCTCATAGGTCTGAATGGGGATGTGTGTCATGGGCATGTGCCCCATTTTATCCCCCTCTGTTTCCCACCCACAAATGGGCGAGGGATGCAGACTTGAAGTCCATGAAAATGGAGGGGCAACTGTACTATTTACCAGTAACATTAGTGCCAAAAAGCATTCCTGAGGATTCTGTACAGTGTGAAATGGGAGGAGGTCAATGGGGGGGGGGGTGACACCATGACACCCAACTCTAGGGATGCCACTGGGAAGTGGGTGAAGGAGGGGGAGTAAATTTATAAGTAGAAAGTGAAGTAAACAAGAAGATTGAAACATCAACTAAAAGAAAAGAGAAGGCATAATCTCTTCCTTGCCATCTCTTCCTCTGCTGATGTTTCTTCTTTGCACTGCATCAATCTTCAGTAGATCACTGGACCAAGGCAGGCCAGCATGGCTCGTTAACCAGATGCTACCTAATTACGCTTGCATGTTTCTGCATGATACCTTACTAAGGGTAGACAGTCAGAGCTCCACTGTGTCTCCTATCACCTCTCTGGTGCCTGAGAGGATGGATTAATGAGGCCTGAAAAAACGCCTCCACAGATGGACTTTGATCTTGCCATTCTTTAGTGATTGGAAGTAGACGGACAGGAGTTGGTCACACAGCTTGGTTCAGATGCTACAACTGGCTCAGATTGAATTAACTGTAGAATTTGCCTAAACTCCCCCAGATCTGTAAAGCATGGAGAGGGATTTGCACTCTATCAGTGAACAAAGGAAGATAGTCTACAGTATTTAGTCAGTTTGTTTGATAAAAGGATAAATGTCTCACCTAGCATATTTGACATGCAAAGCGGATCATTTTTTAACATTCTCTCCTCTATACACTAAAATTATTTTGAGTAATAATCTTGGACACAAAGTAATCCTTAAATGGAAATAAAAACTCCAATTGGTCACATAGCATGATAGAAGTTAAATAACTGAAGTCTTTTTTCTTCAAATTTACAAATGATTGTGCTATTATTATTTTGAATCTACTCTTTTAATGCTTCCATTGTTATTATTTTCAAGCACCAGACTTTGCTGTTCTGAAAATGTTGCCACACCTTCACTTTTCATCTATGCTTCAATTACATAGGATTGTAAGAACTGAATGAGCCAGGGGATAAAGAAGCTAAATATGCAGCACCCCCCCCACACACACACTGGAAGAAATGCCCCCCCCCCAAGGAAAAATAAAACATTACTAGCCCTCAAATCACCCACCTTAGGCTCTTTTCCCTTTCCCCTCCCCTATCTTTTCTAATCTTCTATTCAATGGGTCAATGTTTTATTTTCCTCCTGGCAAGGGTCAATGCTATTGTTGCTGTTTTGGGTGCATTATAATGGTCCTACAGATGCTGCTTCTGTATTCTCACTCAACAGCAACAGCAGCAGTGGTGGCTCTCACTCATTGCCCGTGCATGCTCCTTGCAGGCCCCACTCCTTTATTAACAAACTGTCCGGCCTCACTTGAGAGCATGTGCATCAGCATACCTTCTATCCCATGCAAAAGTCTTCTCAATCGCAGTGTTGGAGAGAGACAGTTGGCTAAGTGGTGCACATGTGTGAATAGGAGAGGGACAGAGACTGTTTTCCATTTTGGACGATAATAGAAGAAGATAGTGTAGTAGAAAGAAAATAACACTGTTGGAAAGGATGAATGACAGTTACCATTATGCCCATTACTTCATTTCTATGCCATTCTTCTTCTCCTTCCTCTTGTGTCCCAAACCTATGCCTTGTGTGAGCTCAGTGGGTATATTATTTAAAACTCATAAAGCAATAAGCAAGTGAGGGAAAGGGTAGATTGGAGGAGGAGAGTGAATTTGTTGCTAGTACCACACAATCTCAGTTTACATAAAAGAGGGGGGGTACTTAAACTGGAGAGAGGGTCTTAGAAGGATCTTTTCCAGTCCAAGTTGTGTCAGGACATGGCATTACTATGTGTGTTCTTGGGGACAGTGCATCCTCTCAATTTCTGTACCTGGGGTGTATCACACCCACCCCACTCCACTCCAATTGGTACACTACTGGAAAGAATGAAGCTACAGCCTGATTTTACTCTTCCTTCCCATAGACATCTAAAGCTCTATCTATGACCATTATAGTGTTGATAGTTCCCAAACATTTTGCACAAGAAGGGAAAATTGATTTAATAATTTAAACCCAACTGATAGAAATTTCAGGCTTTTGACAAATCCTAAGAGATTTTTTTCTGTATTCTACTTCTTAAAGATAAAAACAATTTGGCAATAACAGCATCAGTGCTAATTTTTCCTGTTTTATCACCAAGCAAGTACAGGTTGAACCTCCCTTATTTGAAGTTTCAAAATCCAAAATATTCCAAAATGTTTTAAATGGGTGGCTAAGATAGTGATACCTTTGCTTTCTGATGTTTGAATGTACACAAACTTTGTTTTATACACAAAATTATTTAAACTATTGTATAAAATTACCTGCAGGCTGTGTTTAAGGCATATATGAAAAATGAATTTTGTGTTTAAACTTGGGTCCCATCTCCCGGATATCTCATTATGTACGTATATACAAATGTAAGTCTTCCAAAATCTGAAATACAGAACTCTTCTGGTCCCAAGCATAAGGGATACACAGTCTATACTTAAACTTGGGTGTATATGTGGACATGTGTCCGGATAGGGGTATATATGTATGTTTGTGTTTATTAGCACTATAGTATCTCCACATTAAAAAAACATAAAATCAGCACTTCTCAGGTTCACATCTCTGCTCTGTTTAGTTGGCACACAAACTCTTTCCAAATGTACAGAGGCATGAAAGATTATAAGAAAGATACAAAGGAGTAAATCAATAGAGTTGATCTCAGTTCTGTATATTTTGATCCTGCTGAGCTCAGAGAACAATCCTACTATCAATTCCATGGTGTGAAGTGTAAAACCAGAGCTTCACAAGGTAAATCCAACTGATGTAGTGTTTGGTTGCTTTCGATGCTGGGAACCTAGAAGCTTAAAGAGCTGGCCCTGGTTAGTGTTTCTCAAATCATTTAGCCTTGTGATGCCCTTCTCTCTTTTGTGGAGTTGTTTGCAATCCTTGTGCCAAATTCTACTTCATTTACTTCCTCATGTCTGCTGCACAGCAAATTCCAGGGATCTATAGAGAGTTCTCTACAAATACATACAAGGCAGCATGCTCCTGTCAAGCTCACCCACTCTTCTGTTTTCACTATGTCAATCATAGCGCATACTTGCTCTTAGGGAATATATGAATTCCTACATCATTGTGTTGAAACTGACGGGCTCTACATGGTTAGGAGGGGCAATGGAATAGCCTTATGAGGGTATAAAGGCATGGGCTGGTATATGGTGAGATGAAATTTTTGTAAAAATGCTAAAGGGAAGGAAGGACAAGTTATCTGATTCCTGGGAAGATATTTGCTATAGCTGACACTCAAATTGTTATGTTCTGGCCATAATAGCTCTCCTCCGACCAAGGCCAGATTATCAATAAGGTTCCAGACCATTTAGTGCTGCTGTATCCTACATTGTGCATCCTGCATCCTGCATTGTGATACTATCAAGGGAGAAGTACTCCTACCAATTCTGACATGCCCAGCCCAATGCACACAGCCAGCTCTTCACATGTGCAAGGGGAACTCGTGCTTATGGAACTGGTACTCCCCAGCTATGTCTACTTGAAGGATATGGTCCTAGTTTCAGCTGCATGCTAGTAATACTGTGGGCCCTTGGTATCCACTGGGGTTTGGTTCCAGGACCACCACTACCACCACCCGCCATGGATACCAAAATCTGTGGATGCTTAAGTCCCATTATATACAATGGTGTAGTAAAATGGTGTCCCTTATATAAAATCAGAAAATCAAGGTTTGATTTTTAGATTTTTAAACAATAATATTATCAAGCCATGAATGGTTGAATCTGTGGATGCAGAATCTATTGAAACAGAGGGCCACCTATAAGGCCATTTATATTATCAGCTGGGTTATTCTATGAGACTGTTGTAACCCTCTCTATTCAGATAAATGGGTCAAATTGCTCTTAGACTAGTAGAAAAATCAGCACTCTAGTTGGAGTTCATTTTTCTATGATGGTGAATGAGTGCCCCTTCTTTGCAGAAGGAAGGTTTTTTTTTTTTTTTACCAAAGAGCACTTGATCCTCCAGCTTTGTTCATCTCCCTAGCTCTGTTACTTATTTATTTAATAAAATAAGCCAGAGAGTAGATATTGACATCCCAGCAGAATTCCAGCAAAACTCCCAAACTGCCTTAGATGCAACTGTAATTACAGTTCATTCAGCTGAAAAGCAATTACTGCTAGTATTCCCAATAATAGTTGCCCAGTACCATGCCAGTACTACTAAAACTACTTCATTAAAGAGAGGATTAGTTAGAAACTGACACCTTATATTTTTGCTATCGTTCGGTAGCAGTCTACAACCTTATAGCCAGTAATTTAGAGGTAACAGTTGCAATAAGCAAGAAAACATTCCTTCAGTGAAAGGACAAAAGTAGTTAAAATAATTAATGGTTTCTGTAAACAAGTTCCTTCATCTCATGGTTAAGGTAAATTTAGGGAAGGAAGTATGAGGAAATTTATTCCAAAGAGAGCTTAATATATGGTAAACTGGTTAAACTAAAGCTTACTGTTCAATTGTATTTCATTTATTTATAGTATGCCTTTTTCCCAAATGGGACTGAAAGGGATTCAAATAGTACTGTTTATCCAGAATATTTCTTCCCTAAATTACCCACAGATAATACTTGGAGTAAGAATCTTTACCTTTAAAGTGAATTTTCATATACTTTCTGTGAAGTTCTTTATAAGGATTAATCAATTAATTCTTGTAGAACCCCTGTGAGGCAGGTAAGTAAATATTATTATCCCTGTTTTAGAGCATGAGAGACTTAAAGTCACTAAGTACTGAAAGTCTGCTCCTTGTTAGCACAAATCTGGAGTGACACTATTTTCAGAAATTGTTCCCTGTAGTGATTGGAGGCTTATTTCAGCCATCTGTGACTTCTGCTACTACTTGAAAGCTCTGCATTTACTGCTTGCTAACACAGTACACTAACCCCTAGCCATCTCCCCAAAACCTAAAGTGCTTTTCTAAGAACTATCAATTAACTACCACCTGGCTGTCAAGCAACTTTCAAGGAACAAGATAGCTGGTTGTCCAAGTTCAGTTTTTAAAAATGAAATTCTATTTGGGTGACATGGAAGTGGAATAATTGGGCAGCAGTACAAGAAGATACGTATGCTACTCTTTTGCGATCAGAGCAAGAAAAATATCATGCTCTTGGTGGATAAGGAAACATATTCAGGGTGTTGGCTGTTCAGCACAACACAACGAAATTCAAAATCCACAATGCTGGTCATTGACTGTAATAAATTTCATTTCAAAATCTACAAAACTGATACCTTTATTGGGACAACTAGATTGCACAAAATGCATCATGCAGGCTTTCAAAGTTCCACTGGTTTCTTCATCAGACAAAGATGTTAAAAATCATACAGGAAAAGAAAAGTGGTGCAGTGGGCTCTTCTTATCCATGGACTTGCCATCTGTGGATTTGAGCTTCCGCGGACGGCTAGCCCTATTGTTTTTAATGGACGTGCATGCACCCGGCTGTGCTAGCAGTTGCACCACCATAGGAACTTGAGGTCCCACTTTTTTTTTTATCTACAGGAAGGGGGAGTCTGGAATGAATCCCCTGTGGATACAAAGGGACGACTGTTATGTAAAGTCACAGACCTACATTTTGGCTTTGATGTTGCTTCTGTTATTAGTTCAGATGGTCTGGAGAGATCTTGATGCAGGCAGAGGCCACTTCCCTTCTTGGCCGTGTGGGGACTAGGGATAAAGAGCAATAAAGACAGGTAACAAAATTCCATTAGCAACAGAAAGGTAACTTACTTTTTAAGTTCTTTGTCTGATGAAGAAGCCAGTGAAGCAGGGGTAGGCAACCTAAGGCCCGGGGGCCGGATGCGGCCCCCTGAGGCCTTTGGACCGACTCCAGGCCGGTCCTGCCACAGCCGCTGCCGCCATCCACCATGATGATATTGATTATTGTTGTTATTACTTGTTCTTGGGGTTTTCTTGGCAAAATTTCTGCAGGGGGTTTGCCATGGCTTTTCTTGAGCTGAGAGAGTATGCATACATATATTTTTTATTTTTTTAAAATTCTTTTTTAATTATTTATTTATTTATTATTATTATTGGTGCTTTGACCCCCCCCCCCCAATTTTCTGAGGGACAGCAACCCGGCCCCCGGCTCAAAAAGGTTGCCTACCCCTGCAGTGAAGCTTTGAAAGCTTGTGTGACCTATTTTGTACATTTTAATAGTTCCAATAAAGATATCACTTTTTTCTGGATTTTGTTTTCTGGATTTCCCTAGCACAGGAGAAAATCTAATTTTCAACAGAGCAAAAGGACTAAGGTGAAAAAGCTTTGGGGTGCATGTGGGAGGATGACCAAGATGGGAGGATCGGTGTAGAAAAGTAGTTTGAATGCTCATTGGTAGGTCTGTTATGTGAACAGTTAGATTTAAATGGGAGTTTTAATTTCATGTTGCCTTGGCTTATTTTCTTCACTGGCATTTTGGCAAGGTGAAGAGAAGACTGGAGGGGGACATGATAACTATCTTTAAATATCATAAGGGATGTCATGTAGAAGATGGAATGAACTTGTGTTCTGCTGTTCCAGAGACTAAAACACGAACCAATGGTTCAGAGTCAAAGAAAAGAGATTTCACCTAAACATTAGGGAGAACTTTCTGTGTTTTATTTTATTTTATTTTGCAATTTGCATGGAATAGATTGCTGGGGAAGGGATGGACTCTTCATCTTTGAAGGTCTTTAAACAAAGGGATTGGATAGGTATCTTTCAGAGGTGCTTTAGTTGTATATCCCCCCCCCCCCCCATGGAAAGGAGTTAGACTAGATATTCCTTGTGAACTCTTCCAATTCTATGATTCTGTGTTTCCTGTTCTGTGAGGTATTTAGGGACTGAATGCCATTAGAAAGCACACTTACTTGGTAGTAAGCTTCAACAGCAAATTTATAGAAAAACCAGGCTGTTAATCTCCTGTGTATGTACTCCATCCAAATAGTGGGTTATAACTCTTTAGCGATCTCTGTACAGGGGAATTTATGTCCTCTGTAGAATTTTATCAGCGAGGCATCAGAATATGCAGCACACAAAAATGTGTTCCCGGTATTCTCCGTCTCATGTCAGTCTTTTCTTTCTATCATCTTGGGGCTTTCTGCTTTCCTTTGGTAGAAAAGAACAGTGAGCTTTCATCAGTTTTCAGTTCATGGCTTTTAATTAAAAATGAAAAGATGATGTTCGCTCCCCTACCCATGCCCCCCTTTTCTTTCCTGACCTAAAATTATAGGGTGCCGCTCTTAGCGAAGCTCTGTGCTTGAGATCAAAGGAGACTCATGGAATAGTCTAATGTCAGCATAACAGAATCTGTGCCAGTCTGTCTCTGAGCCGCTGGATATCCATGCAGCAGAGTGCCTGGGTATGTGCAGCAGTGGAATGAAAAACAACATATAAACACAGGAGATAGAACAGCAGTCTGATAGTTTTAGGAAGGTTGTATAATAGCCCACACTTATTTTATTTTTTATTGTATTTCTGCAGTAACTGAGGGTTTCATAATGCTATTCATTTGTAAATCAGGAAAATCCATCTCTCCTGTGGCTATCTAAGTTAATAATGTAACAACATCATCCGCTGTTTTATCTTGTTGAACTCTAATGTCCTGATTACTTGATGCTGCAACAGAAATAGTGGCTAGTAGATAACTAATCCGGAGTTGCAGCACACAGTTGCTAACAGTAACTCCCTTTTGTCATGTTGAGACCCAATCATATGTTGTATGATTGGGTCTCAACATGACAACATATTTCGCTTTTGGAGGATTATTCCCATGTGAATTGCTAGAAAAGGAGGAGTAGCTTTTATCTGAAACTAGAACTTCCTTTCATGTCAGCATTGTTTTCACCATGCAAAATGCAAATCCAATCAAGGGAAAATATGTTATGTAGCTAGGGTGTGCAAAAAATACTTTTGGGAACTACAACTCCCAGAATGCCTTAAGGAGATTCTGAGAATTAAAGGCTGAAGAGTAACTTTTACAAGCTAGGTGGTAGGTCCTTGTGAAGTAAGCACCTGGCTCTGCCTACAAAGAACAGACTGGTGACAAAGTATGCTAGAATTGCCCTTATGATTTCCCCAAATGTACATGTGCTTGTACTTATGATTTGTGTGATTTGTACTCATTTTGTGTATTGTGGGAAGTAATTGAGATAACATGAAAAGTGCTTTAACTGAGGATTGTATGTGAAAGAGATTGTACTCAGTTGTTAATTTTCTTACAAAATAGAAGCTCCTCATTTTTATATTGGCTTTGAGAATCTGAAAATGTCAGACAGCTTTTTTGAAGCTCATAAGAAATGAAGTTGAGATTTTCTTTCTGAATGGGATTGCATCTTGAGCAGGGTTAGCTGGAAGGCTAGAGTATAATCCCAATAAGTGGATATTGTCCCCCTTCATGCTGACAATTGAGTCTAATAAATGCACTTAATGGAAATTTTCACCTGTTGCTGGGTCCCTGCAAGAAACATTAAGCAATCATATGCCTTTCACAAATTCTGCATTTATTAGGGACACTATAATGAAGTGTCACAGGGCAGTCGAAGAGGGTATCATACCATAGGGGAGGGCTGGAGATGAGGGGAAATCAAAAGAGGAAGAACATATTTAGGGGGGTGGTACAGAGTTGATTATTTTGTTCTGTTTTGCCTAAAAATGTTATATCATTCTAAAGCATCAAGAATATTCTATTCCTTATCAAATAGTTACAAATCATCCTGGTATTGGCATGTACTGGTGTGGAGTCAACCGTACAAACTGATGAATGCTGAAAAAAATTGGGTGGAAAATGACTGATGTATAACAGTTTACCACTGTGACTACACTGAATGATGTCTCCAACCATCTTTGGTAGTGGATGTTGTGGGAGAGATTTGAAATCATTTCAGACATTTAAGAGTCTCACGTCACTAGTTTAATCAATTAAAATGCACTGTGTGATATCAGAAAATGGGCTATCCATTTCTAGATTTATTCAATGAGATCAGTTCCCAAGAGGTTTTTACCCAGCATGATGGGGTGGAAAGAGCCCACAGCTGTATGTCATGATCCTAGTCCAGCAGTGACCTGACCATTGTGACAGAAGGTGGGGAGGGACCAGTGGTCATGACTACAAAGGCATTGGGTCCAGCCCAACCATAATCCAGAGACACCCAAATCTGAGATACCCAGATACTTGAACAAAACATCTAAATACTGAAGCCCTTTAGCCCAGTTTTGTCAAGAGCCAGCAGTCTGAACACTGAACAGTTTGCATTATACCAACAGATATAGCATATCCAGCATAAATTTATGGAAAATCAATAAAGTGCTTCGACTCCAGGCCAGAAGCTATTCTTGAAGATTTTGCATGGTGGAGATGGGAGAGATTGAAAAATATAGTTAGCATTAACAGCCTCAGAAAATTATTACTTGCAGCTTTTAAACAGTGAGTTAGACCCAGAAAAAAAGTGGCTTGGATGATAGGTATTGCATAACATCACCTCAGACCTGTAGCTGCTGCATCTCCCAAGTGTGGTTAGGGCATCCCTTTTCAATGACAGGGAAAATACATCAATGAGCTCAGGATGCCTTAGGTGTGCTGTTGTACTTTAAGGAAGTAGACTAGAGGTTTCTAGTGAAAAGTTCTAAGCACCTCACCAAACTACAAATCCCAGAATTCCTTAGGATGGCATGGTTATTAAATGGATATAACTGTGGTTCAGATATGCTTCCAGTTATTCCCCAGCCTCTCAAGGTGATTAAGGATGGGATTTTCTCTAGTGTGGGGCAGCTCAAGTCTAGCTGGTTCTGCTTTGATTCCTCAAGTCCAAAGTAAACTATTGTCTGCACTACTGTAGCTAGGTTGAACTAAGGATAATAGCAGTCATACAGTTTCCTCCTCTTTTTGGTATTTTTGTCTGATTCATGAAAGCTCTCTTTTTGCAGTGTGAACATTCAGACACATAGAGTGATGCTCCCTGAATCCAGAGTGCTTTTCAGTAATTGCCTTAGACACCTGCCTGTCCAAGATGACACCGTCTCATGATCCAAGGACTTATTATGTCTTTTCAAGACAAATGTTTGGGGGCACAGGAGAGATGTAACTTTTATAGATTTTTTTAAAAAAAGAGCCTTAGAAAGGAATGTCCATCTTGATTTGTGAGCAACCAGGTTTAAATTCTGATTCTGTGACTTAAGGGAACAGCAATCCAATTGAGTACTTCAAGAAGAAAAGTGGTAGTATAGATTAGTGCTTTGTAACATTAAATACCTTCTCCATATCCTGTTCTCTGAAGAATGTTATGCCTCATAGATCTTTTGGAACCATCCATGAGATGTTGGAAGAGGGGTTTCAACTCTGAAGACAGTGCTTGACTTCATAAGTTATGGATTATGGCAATAGTTATTCAACTTTGCTGAGTAATGAGAGCCCTTCAAAACTGAGATAAAGGAGCACTTGGAAGTTAAAAAGTGATCATCCTTCTACATTTAATTCAAGTCAGGCACTCATTCAGTGTCCAGCCAAAGGCAAATGCACAGGCATCATGCAACTGATGTGAAGTATTGCTAACAAGAAAAGCTAACAATCAGATAAGTCTGACCTGTCATCCACACAGTATACTGTGAGTTGCTGTAGACAAAGGGCAAATTTTTGCTTTTCAGTGGAATATCACATTAAATTTAGTGGAGACTTATTTCCAAATGAAGATGGGTGTGATTTCTTGGAAACTTTGTCACGTTTTTAACATAATTACTTGCTGTAAACTTTCAGGATAGGTGAAGCAAATCCAAATAAATCCAAACAATTTAAATAATATAATCTTATAGTTGATCTGGTGGATCAGGGGAACATGGAAAGAGAAGAAAACAGCTTAGCTGACAGCTATATAAGCAATGAGAAATGCCAAAGATAATGTTTGTATACTTCTGTTGCTGCAGGACCTGTCTGAAATGTGTTCATTGTTTACATCTGTGAAAAAAGAGAGGACCAGCAAAACTAAATATACATGTAAATAACCAGGATGGTTGAGTATGAAGCTAATAGCAGGAAATAGATAATTGACTATGCTTTTAACCAATTCTTTCTCTTCCTCTCTTTTTTAATGCAGGTCTTGTGAAGTTGGGGGTTCACTGTGTAACATGTCAAAAGGTCGCTATAAAAATTGTCAACAGAGAGAAGCTCAGTGAGTCGGTGCTAATGAAGGTAATTTTCTAATGGGAGATTGGTGGGGAGGGAGAGAAGAGTTCTTGGCACAGTGTCTTCTCTTTCATGCAAAATTAATATCTTTAATTATGTTTAACAAACATCCCTGTCACTGTTAGAATTGTGCTATGCATAATAATAATACTAATAATTCAGGAGTGGGGGTGGGGCAACTAGAATTAAAGAGAAGGGTGTGTGTATATGTTTTAATTAAGAGCAAAAATTAACTTCCAATTTTGGCAGAGTAATTGGATACAGAAGAGCTGGGCTGATATAAGTTGCACTTGCAGTAATGGGGTTGTTCTGGCTATTTTGTTCTGATAGATTTGAGTTTCTCTGCTTAGACTGTGATTATGTACAGAATGCCTGTAGTTGGAACTGAGTAGCTGAGTCTTCTCGGTTTGTTTGGAGGATGCTCTGAAATTTGATTTTGAGTCCATGAGAGATATTAACATTATGCAAGACTGAAACCTGGCTCCATGAAGTTGAAAGGCAATTTCTAACTATTTGTTGTTGTTAAATGTCTTCGAGTTCATCTCCACTCATGACGACCCTATGGATGAGACATCTCCAAGACCCCCTGTCCTCCACTGCTCTGTTTGAATCCTGCAAATCCATACCTATGACCTCCTTAATAGAGTCCTTCCATCAGTATGTGGCCTTCCTCTCTTCCTACTTCCCTCCACCTTTCCCAGCATTATTGTCTTTTCCAATGACTTCTCCCTTCTCATGATGTGTCCAAAAGTACGACAGCCTCAGTTTGGTCATCTTGGCT
>CM034701.1:116076161-116092396 GCA_020142125.1 Phrynosoma platyrhinos | reverse complement strand
AGGTTTTCTACTAGTATTATGGTGTCATCTGCATATCTTATATTGTTGGTATCCCTTCCTCCCATTTTCACTCCCCCTTCTTCTGTGTCCAAGCCTGATTTTCTTATAATACGTTCTGCATACCCCTGTGCCAATCGGGAACCATTCTGTTTCTCCATATTCTGTTCTGACAGTAGCCTCTTGTCCTGAGTACAGATTCTTCATCAGGATTACTAGATGTGTTGGCACTCCTATGTCTAATTATTTCTAACTATGCTAGTATCATATAGTAGAGATATGTGGGGGAGAAATTGAATGAATTTTTGTTTGGGATCCCATTAGTCTGCTTTTACCAGGTGTTATTGTTTGTGTTTTGAAGGGTGAGGTGAGGGACTGTGTGTGTGTGTGTATATATCCCTAATGAAATCATCTCAGATAAACAGGATGGCCTATGAAAAACAACTTTCCTCCCACTACATTTAATAAGTTCCTTTTTTCTTTATACTTTCTTAAATATAACCTCCTACTCAAATGCAATTAAAGAAAGGAAAATAGAAGAGAGTTCATTCCCCTACTGTGTACCTTAAGGGGAAATCTGGTTGACTTTTCTGTAAGGATTTCCTTGCCCAGTTCAGTATTTTTGTTTCAGTGTTTCAGTAGTGGAAGCATAATTTATCCGTGGATAAATGAAATAATGCTGATGTCAGGAAGATTTGAGTGCAGTCTATTGGAGTGGTTGAAAATGAACACTGCTTGATCAATAGCAATGATTACTATATTCTCAAATACTTTAAAATGTTTTAAATTATGGGGGGGGAGAGATATCTTTATTTGCTTCTCTTTCATTGTTTATTTATAGCATATTTTTTACATCTTATCAAAATGCTTCAGCAAAAGCTACATTTATTAAGAAATCCGTGATTTCATATGTTATTTTTTTTAAAAAAAAAAAATAATAATTAGCATGAAACTTGAAATGTTGTGAACTCTTGCAGCTTTCAGCTTGGGCACAAAGTGAGAAACTAGGAGTGGTGATTTTCAAATAAACCAGAGGACAAACTGGAAGGAGGGTTTAGGCTTGATACTGACATTTCATTATATCAGTATAATCTCAGTCCAAATGTGACACTTCATCATATATATACACACACACACACACACACACACACACACACACACACATCCATCTAAAAACATGTGTAAATTGGCCTATAGCCATGTGTTTTAACTACGTTCCTTGGAAGTATTTATGCCAGATACTGTACAAATATACTGTCTGCCAGAAAGTATGCAGAGAGATCTTGTGGTTAACACCCCAGCCTCATGAAGATGCTCTTTCAAGTTCCCAGGCTGCACACACCACTTTCCAAAACTCCTTTTACCATTCATATGGTCATCCACCCACTCTGGCTTTCGGCAACATTTTTCCTCCAGCCTTTGTCTCTCACAACCATAGTTAAAGCTGAACTTGTCACCTCGTTGTCATACGCATAAACTTTGAATATCTATGGTTACTCTGTGACTATTCAAATAAAGGTCCTTCCTGGGCACCAGTTTATTCCATGCATCTGAGGAAGCAGACCAGCAGTAAGAGCCAGCTTGGGGTTGGTGTGGGGGCAGATTGTCGGCGTCACACCATCCTCCCAACCAGACAGTGGGTGGTGTGGAAATGCTCCTGTAGTGCAGTGTTTATACAAGCTGCACTGAAGAAGTGGGGAAAAACTTCTGCAGTGACAGCAAGGGTGGCTTTTTGCTGGCTCAAAAAGAAGTGCCATTTTGCTGCTTCTTTTTGAGCCAGCAAACCATCAGATCTGGGCTGCAGCATGTGGTTGCTTTGGCCATGATCCAGTGCTCAAGGGGGCATCAGCAAGCTGCTCCTTTGGGCTGTCTGTTCAGCCCCTAAGTCTAAGAAAACTTATTGTACAACTTTTTTTGCTCAGTTAATCTCAAAGGTGCTACAGGATCCCCTTGTATACTGATATTCTAGACCAGGGGTAGGCAACCTAAGGCCCGGGGGCTGGATGAGGCCCCTCTAGGCCTTTGGACCGGCCCCAGGCCGGTCCAAAGGCCGCCGCCACCGCCTCCCCCCACAGCCTCTCCCTGCCGCTGCTGCCGCGTGCCATAATGATATTGATTATTGTTGTTATTACTTGTTCTTGGGGTTTTCTTGGCAAAATCTCCACAGGGGTTTTACCATGGCTTTTCTGGGGCTGAGAGAGTGTGCATGCATATATTTTTTTAATTTTTTAAATTTTTTATTTATGTATTTATTTATTTTTGGTGCTTCGGCCCCCCAATTGTCTGAGGGACAGCAACCCGGACCCCGGCTCAAAAAGGTTGCCTACCCCTGCTCTAGACTGACACATTTATGTCTCTGAATATCTGCAAGAAACACAGTGTGCGTGTGTGTGTGTGTGTGTGTGCGTGTGTGTGCATGTGTGCGTGTGCATGCATCCGTGTGCACGCATCCGTGTGCACGTGTGCCTTCAAGTTGCCTGTCAATTTATGGCAACTCTATAAATTTCATGGGGTTTTGTTAGGCAAGGAAGTAATTTTGCCAGTTCCTTCCTCTGAAATAACACACAGCACATGCTATTCATTGGTGGTCTCCCACTCGAGTAATAACCAAGGCTGACCCTGGTAGCTTTCACAATCACACAGGCCTTTAGGGTATTTAGGCCCTCTGCCGTGCAAAACAATTGAGGCAAGTCCTCAAGACCAAGAGCATTATTACATGGGAAAATAAAGCAGAAACAGAGCCAGAGAGTTGCAGCTTTCATCGTGCTTCATCACATGATGTCATATTGTATCAGTTGTCTTCCCACAGGAGATGGTTTTAAAAGCACATCTTTTTTCTAGCTGCAAAAATCTATTCAACAAAAGATATGTATTTACAACTGTATCCCAAGGGAAGTGTTACGATGTCATTCAGTAAGGCACGGAGAAAGGCCCTACTCTCTGGCTCCGTTTCCACTTTGTTTTCTTGTGTGATGAGGCTCTAAGACTTGGCTCCCTCATGCATTTGCTGGCCTTTGGCAGTGCTTATCCCTTTTTTCATCTAGCCTGTCCCTAGAGTGCATGTATGTGCATATAGCCAAAGCGCTCTCTCTCTCTCTCTCTATGTATATTGAGGGAACTAGTTTTTTCCCCCTCTGCAGCTGCTCTTCATTTGAGCTGTGCAGAATTGAGAGGCATTTGGTAAAGTGCTTTCTAATCATAATGTAATACTATCAATATTTCTGGAGAGAACAATTCAGAATTGAAGCAGCTGGTCTCAATTAACAGAACTGCTGCTGTGGAGATGATACACGGGCAAGCTTGGTAGAGAATGAAACTGCAATAAATGTGTCGTTTGAGCCTGCATCACCCTATCCAAGGGACTGGATTGTGGGCAGATTGTTAAGTGTAGGCATATGGGTTATTCTCCATTTGGGTTTCCTAGGCTTAAATTCAGCACTTTTTTTTTTTTTGCACACTTTAAAGATGATTCTGAATGTTATTTCTAAGAATGAAGCCAAACGTCTGCTACAATACCAGAGTAGAATGATTGACTAAAGGTGTGATCCTAGTCTTCCTGTTATGTGCTGGAAGCATTAAAGCTCTGAAAGCTATAAATGATCATTGTGTCATTGTAATAAGAGTTTTGTTTTGGTCGGTATTGTTTCTTTGGTACTGAAGTTCCATGAACATTTTATTTGATCAATTATGCAAGTAAGGGGGGTTGCAGACTGCCAGAAATAGTGCAAATTGAGTCCACTTTTAGGGTTATGGTTAGGGAATCATGGGAACTGTCTTTTATTGTGGCACCAGAGCTCTTTGACAGAGAAGGCTCAATGTCTCAGAAAAAAACAAAACAATTCCCATGATTCCCTAGCACTAACCCTAACCCTAAAAGTGGACTCAATTTGCACTATTTCTGGCAGTCTGCAATCCCCCTAAGACTGAACCTTGGCACCAAAGTCAAGAGCCCTGCTATATAAAAATTGCAAGTTGATGGGTGTAGCAACAAACATTCCTGTTGTCAACCTAGGAATGTAAGGCTTCAGATATTTAATTCTCATTGGCAAGAATTAAGAATTATACTGTTTTCCTTCTTGCTGTAGAACATTGCATTTTGCAGTTTAGGACTTATTCTATGCAAAGGAGTACTTGTAGGTTTTTTCTGCACAGAAAGCAGCATTTTTAATGCAGAAATGTTATTGTCTGTGTATAATAATTTCTGTTTTCTGTTCAGGAAACTCCTTATCAAAATAGAAAATGTCATTTTCTACACACATTTTCTACACACTCTTACACACGCCAATATGCATGCTCATGTAGAGTAAGACTTCAACTGTGAAGATCCTCTTGAAAATCTCATTTTTATTTTTCAAGTATTTTCAGTTTTTTCTTTCCAACCCTAGTCAGCACATGGGCTAGCTTTAAAATGGCCACAAAATGGAATTTATTCCCAAACTAAATATGTTTAGTACCAAGGTAGCAGTAGCAGTCTCTCTTTCATTTTTGAAATCAGAGTGGTGCTGTGATTTAAATGAATGTGGTCACAAAACTCTGCATATTAATCAATTAATTGATTGATTGATTAACTTATATGTAACCTTTCTCTTGGAGTAGGACCCAAGTGGCTCACAAAAGGTTATCAGCTAAAAACAGTAAAATTTTAAAGCACAATTAAATTCATCCCATCAAATTGGGGCAGTATAAAATGGTTCAAAACATAAAAGTTAAAAATAAAGCACACACAGCTACAGCTTCAATAACCAGTATTCCTTCCTACAAATTGCATGTGGCAAGCATTTGGAACATCTGCATCTCTTCACACAAGTAATAAATGGGTTTCCTCATGAAATGTTACACTCAAAAGTGGAAATTGAGGATGTCCATGGAGAGCTGTTATGTCAGCTCTTTTAGAGACCCATAAGATGGGCCTTGCTGGGTTGAACCAAAGGTCCGGGTACTCTGATATCTGTTTCTCATAATCACCAGAGCTGGGAAATGTTATGTTTTTGAACAGCAGCTCCTAGAACACCACAGCTAAACTAGCCCATGGTCATTCTGAGAGTTGCAATGTCTTTATTCCCTGCTATCTGTAAAGCAAAACAAGGTACAAGACACATCCCAGCCCCATTAGCTGTTTTCATCAGAAGTAGCACCTCTCCTGTTCACAGTTTTTAATCAATCATATGTCCTGGATATGTGAGGTTCGTGGGGAAGGCTAGAATCCTTTTCAGTGCTTCCTTCAGTGCTTCCTTTAACAACCAGGTAAGATTGTTTCTGTGAAGCATTCCAGTGTTTGGTTGAAACCTTAGCTAAGCAAGAAAACTAGAAAACTAATTTTCAGTGCTGGAAAAAGCAAACAGAGCTATATTTGGAAACATTAGATTGGTTTTTAAAGAAAAAGAGATATAAATGTTAGCTGATAAGGCTTTTCAAGATCCTAACAAAAACCCATCAATAGTATTCAGATGGGAGCAAAGGATGAGGTCTGACACGAGTTCAAAAGTTTAGACTTCACTCTTTGCTCACTAGTGAAAACCAGAAAAAAATCCTGAATGAAGGCAAACAATTGTAACTTAATCCAGACAAGACAGAGGTGTTCCTGTGCCATGGCAAATTGGGGGAATAGAGTTTCAACCTGTGCTGTATGGTGTTATATCTCCTGAAATTTCAGATTCACAGGTTGGATGTTCTCCTGGACCCAGCCCCTGAGCTTTAATGCTGAATTTGTCATGGTGCCCAGGAGACCATTTGCACAGTTAAGACAGGTGCGCCAGCTGTGTCCGTCCATTCCTTGAGAAGTCAGGTCTGGCTATGGTAGCTCTGAAGGGAAGGAACCACCACCCTTAGCTGCAGCCATTGTTCAGTGACATAGAAGGGGTTGATTTGTGTTTAGTAGGCCCTGCTAGATAGTTTCACATTAGCTTGGCAATTCAATGCTGAGAGTGAAGGCTGAGAACAGACCAGAAAAGGAAACTTTCTTCTTAACATCCTGTTTATATAGTTCTCATAGCTATGAGTCAGTCTGTGTACTTGATTTCTTCTGTGAACTTCTGCACTATAAAAACCTTGGGAGGCCATCCTCCATGGGATTCACTTGGGCAGGCAGCAGCAACCTAGGTCAGGAACCCCATTTAGCCAGCAATGGGGAACTAGAATGTCAGTCATGAAACGGTTTGGGTAGACTGAGGGGTGAAAGAGATGGCCTGAAGGAGCGGCTTACCACCACCCCTTTGCTTACCAGGTTGGGAGCACAGCATGCCATGCCCCCAACCTGGCATTTTCCTGGCGCAAAAAGAAGTGGCAGAAAACCACTCCTTTTTGTGCCAGGAAAAAGGCACCTTTGCTGCCGCAGTGGCATTTTTCTGGGTTTCTGCAGTGCAGCATATGTAAATGTTGTGCCACAGAAACGCCGTAAAGCCACTGCATGTGCAGTCAGCCATGTAGCTTCCTGGTGCCATGGAGCCGTGCTACTGTCTGAACGCCATGCTGCTGGGAAGCCGGCTCTTTTTGCCAGCCTGTACTGGCCCTTAGTTGCTTTGTTTGTCACTTGCTGAACCTCATCAGTGAAAGGACTGGCATCTTCCTGTGCTGTAGACTACGTGCCCCCTCCCTTAGCACCACTAAATCTTAACCAACACACAAATGTTATAAGTTGTCAGTATCAAACAAAGTCTGAGAGAACCTAGTATTGCAGCTCAGAACAATCAATGAATTGTTCTGAGCTGCAATTCTTGTTCCAGGTTTCTCTTGCACTTTATTTGAGTCAAGGAGGCAAGAGGAAAGAGTTATGCTTTGAATGGAGTTTTTGTTATTGCTGTGTGCCTTCAAGTCATTTCTGACTTGTGGCATCACTAAAGCAAAACCTGTCATGGGGTTTTCTTGGGAAGATTTGCTCAGAGTGGGTTTGCCATTGCCGTCCTCTGAAGCTGAGAGAGTGTGGCTTTCCCAAGGTCATCCAGCAGGTAGAGATGCATATTTTGAAGCCTGGCATGGTTGGGCAGAGCTTGGAAGTAACACAGTACAACTTATCTAGGGACAGGGTGGCTCTGGAGCCACAAGCCGCACCCCCAAGGCCATTTTTGAAGCTCCCACACAATCCCAAACTTCACAAACTACCCTTTTTCTGGCCCAAAATTGGTGAATTTACTTTTACAGTAAAGTTCCTAAAAGTGATGATTCACATTTTAAGGTTGCAAGTCCCTCTTTTCAATTCTCCTAAATATGTTTTTAAAGAAAATACTTGCTTTTCAAAAGCAGAAATGGGTTTCAAGCTGCTTTTGGATTCCTACCCTTTTGCATTTTTAGCTGTCATGCAACCACTAGGGTCTCGGGAGCAGAAAATTGACCCACCACATTTGCCTCTACAAAGTTACCTGACATTTGTTGATATGAGGTTGAGGGAATGAGAGCATTTTTTTAAAAAAATGCACTTAATGCCACATTGTAGTCTACGAGTACACCTCAGTTAGTGAAGCAGATGTTCTTCTGGACTTTACTTCTTTGGCAGAAACCTTTGTACCAGAGACAAAAATATCATGGGAAGAATAGGGATAGCTTCAACCAACAACAACAACAAAAGAGCAATGTTTCCAGGATTTTTATTCAGAATGAAAGATATGCACATGTGAAATAAAATAATGCAGGTCAGGTAAGCATTGCATGAATAAGCAAAAACATTTGGAGTCTTCTCAAGTGTAAAAGAGTATAGGTTTTAGATCATGGGAACTAATAGTGCCACTCCATTCTGCTTTTGTCAGATCTCACCTGGAATATTGTGTCCAGTTCTGGACAACACAATTCAAAAAGGATGTGGACAAGCTGAAGCATGTCCCAGAGGAGGGTGACCAAAATGATAAAAAGTCTGGAAAACATGCCCTAAGAAAGATGGCTTAGGAAGCTGGGTTTGTTTACCCTGGAGAAAAGAAGATTAAGAGGTGACATGACAAGCATTTGAATATTTGAACAGGTATCATATTGGGGATGGAGCAAGCTTGTTTTCTGCTGCTCCAGAGCTGTTCAACAGTGGAACACATTCCCTTGGAGACTGGTGGAGTCTCCTCCTTTGGATATCTTTAAATAGAAGGTGGATGGCCATCTCTCAGGGATGCTCTGATGGTATATTTCTGTTAGGAAGGAGTCCCAGGGGAAAATGTACATTGTGGGGAATAGAAGAACATTATAAGCAGCCACGATGACACACCATTTGACTGATGCTGAGTCATGCTGTGTCATGGGAAGTGTCTACAGGAAGAGGCAGAGCCAGAAGGCCACATGGAGCCCTGGCTATTAAGACAGAAGCCTCTGGACAGACATGTGGAGTTGGATGTGGATTGTGATTGTGGAGTTGTCTTATATTGGTGGATCGTGTATATAGCCTTGTACATAGAAGAACTAAGATTAAAGCCTCATCTGAGAGACATCTGCTTGTAGTCTCTTTTCTCTTTCTGGAAGGGGAGAGGTGCTTCTTCAGCTGACACGCTACTGCCTGCATCTGAGAAGATGGTGAATCTGGTGCTGCACGTCGTGGATCATTCCTGAGATTCCACCTGAACATTAGGAGGCACTTCCTGACAGTGAGAGCTGTTCAACAATAGAACACACTCCCTTGGAGGGTGATGGAGTCTCCTTCTTTGGAGGTCTTTAAGCAGAGGCTGGATGGCCATCTGTCAGCGATGCTTTAATTGGGAGTTCCTGCATGGCAGGGGGTTGGACTGGGTGGCCCTTGTGGTCTCTTTCAACTCTATGATTCTATGATTCTTTGATCACATGCTGCATAACCACGCTAACATGGCAGGGGGTTGGTCTGCATGGCCCTGGGGGCTCTTCTAACACTATGATTCTATGATTCATTTCAAAGTTTCTTCCAAAATGCATGCAGGGATGATTTTTTTCTTTCTTTCACCAGCCTCTTCTTTAATAATGTTCATGTCAGTGGCCAAACTTACAGATCTGTGCTTTTTTAACATATTGTGGGGCGGGGAAGCTGGGGAGCCTTGTCTGCGCTCCTCTTACCTCTCTGTTGTGTACCTTGCCTGTTGTAAGGAAGCACACATGACTACAATTGGATTGCCTGGTATAGCATCCTCTTCTTTCCCAGCTCAAGCTCTATTGTTTACCACAGATGTGTTTCTCCAGTCCTTTCCTAATATCTTCCCAATTCTGCTGCTGTTAAAAAAAAACCTGTAGGTAGACAAGAAGGAAAGGGGGATATGGTTAGACATATAAAGACTTTGTAAAAAGAAGCTTCTTTGTCAGAAGCTTTGTTACATTTCTCATGCATGAAGAAGTGACCAGTTACTTTTAAAAAACAATATCCCAGATTCCTTGCCTAGTCTTTGTTCAGAGACAGTTCAAATAAAAGAAATCAAAGTGAGGTAGGGGGTGATGGTATTGGCTTCTTCACAGGATTGTTAGTACCCATTTTAAGCCTTACTTTTTCTCTGGATAAGAGCAGATTAGAAGTGCCTGCCTATCTGTGCTGTGTGCTTGAAAGCATGTGGGTGGTGAACAAACTGTAGAAATGATTGACATTCATCAAAGAGCTCAACTGCACGAAATATGTCTGGCCCTCTTCTGTGACCTTCGTTTGTATTCCAATAACAACCCATTTAGCTCAGCTGAACTTCAGGGGCGAGATTCCTATCCTCTGGAGTTCAAAGAGACAAAAAGCATGGTGGTGTGTGGGTGGATGTCTGTGTTTTATTCTTCTGGTTTCTCCTGCTGTAGTTTGAGGACTGGGGTTTATTATTGATTGTTTTGTTTTAAATCTGGAATTTGAAAGTGGCCTGAAAATTTTCTCACTTGTCAACTGTTTCACCATTTAAAGGAGATGGATAATTGTATTTTCCTGCAGATAAGACAGACTTCCTCTTTCTCCTAAGCCACCCACAACTTCTTGCACTTTGAATTATTTTTTAGATGGGAATTTAAAAAGAATTATGAACACACACTGTACCTGTCAAAAGAGCAAACCTGTCAACAAGCCTAGGACATCTCACTCTAAATTTGCATGATGGATAAATTGATTCAGTTGGGCACATTTAAAGACCAGCTTGATCAAAACCTCAGATTCCACATTTTCACTTTCTTAGATCTACACAAGGACAGTAAAACGTCGTACAGCCATATGTTTGGACAGTAATTGGTTTGGTGGCAACTAGGAGATCTCAGTGCATCATATTAGAGTCTTAACAATGCAGCTTCTGCCATTGCTGGTTTTTCTATTTAGGGATGTAAACTCCAGACCTACAGACAGTCCATAATGGTCATTACAGTCTTGGGCCATCAAAATTTCATGGAAGAGTGATCATTCTGTTCATCTTTTCTGCTTACTCTGGGTTGAAAGTAGAGGCCTTCTGGATGATGGACTGGACTACTACAGAATGAGAGTGGGAGATGCTAAAAACAGCAGGAACTGCCTTGGGGTCAGGGGTGTTTGTGTAGGGGGGCACACACACAAACACACCTTCAAGTCATCTGTTGACTTATGATGACACCATGAATTCATAGGCTTTTCTTACTTACGCAAGGAATATTCAGAGGTGGGTTTGCCAGTTCCTTCCTCTGAAATATAGCATAATCATCTGGTATTCATTGGTGGTCTCTCATCGAAGTCCCCTCCAGGGCTGACCCTACTTATATTTCAAGATCAGTCAGCATTCTTAGTCCATGGTTTTGTTGTTGTTAACTACCCTCAAGTCAATCTCGACTCATGGTGGCCCTATGGATGAGACATCTCCAAGACCCTCTGTCCTCCATTACTCTGCTTAATTCCTGCAACCCCTTAATACCCGTGACTTCCTTAATAGAGTCCATCCATCTAGCATGTGGCCTTTCTCCCTTCCTACTTCCCTCCACCTTTCCCAGCATTATTGTTTTTTTTCCAAAGAGTCCTCTTTTCATGATCTGTCCGAAGTACGACAGTCTCAATTTAGTCATCTTGGCTTCCAGGGAGGTTTCTGGTTTGATCTGCTCTAGGAGACCCCTTGTTTGTCCTTTTTGCTATCCATGGGATCCTCAGCACTCTTCTCCAGCACCACATCTCAAATGAATTGAATTGATTTTCTTCCTATCATCTTTCTTAACTGTCCAGTTCTTAAATCCATACATGATAATAGGGAATACAATAGCTTGTATAATTCTAACTTTTGTGCTGAGTTGTATATCTTTGCATTTTAGAATATTTTCTAGTTCTTTCATAACCACCCTCTCCATTCTTAGTCTTCTTCTGATTTCTTGACTGAAGTCCCGATTTCTATCAATATTTGATCCTAGGTATGAAAATTCTTTTACTATTTTTATTTCTTCATTGCCTAGGTTGAACTTGTGAAGGTCCTTGGTGGTCATTATTTTTGTTTTCTTTATGTTCAGCATTAAGCTTGCCTTTGCACTTTCTTCTTTGATCTTCCTTAGTAGATGTTCCAGGTTTGTGAAGTTTTCTGCTGATACTGTGGTGTCATCAGCATATCTTAGATGGTTGATATTCTTTTCTCCTATTTTCACTCCTCCTTCTTCTGTGTCCAAGCCTGCTTTTCTTATAATATGTTCTGCATACAAGTTGAACAGATAGGGTGAAAGGATACAGCCTTGCCTGACCCCTTTGCCAATTGGGAACCATTCTGTTTCTCCGTGTTCTGTTCTGATACTAGCCTCTTGTCCTGAATACAGATTCCTCATTAGGACTATCAGATGTGCTGGCACTCCCATGTCTTTCATGGTCTATGCAGTCAAGGCTTTGCTATAGTCTATAAAGCGTATGCTGATTTTCTTTTGGAATTCCCTGGTGTGCTCCATTAGCCATCATATGTTTGCAGCGTGATCCCTAGTGCCTCTTCCTTTCCTGAACCTTGCTTGGACCTCTGGGATCCCTCTTTCCATGTATGGTTGGAGTCTGTGTTGCAGAATTTTGAGCATGACTTTGCTTCCGTGGTAGATCAGTGGCATGGTCCTATAGTTTGAGTCTCCCTTTTTGTACAAGGGGGTGTATATTGATCACTTCCAATCTGGTGGCCGTCCTTTTGTTTTCCATATATGTTGACATATGTTGATTAGCACTAGAGTTGACTCTGTCAATGTGGATTGCAGCAGTTCAATTGGAATATCATCTGTTCCTGGTGATTTATTTTTCATTATTTCTCTTATTGCAGTTTCCACCTCAGTTTTTAGAATTTGGGGTTCATCTTCATATGGCTCTTTGTTCCATGTGTCCTTCATTTTGTTATCTCTTTTGTATAATTCTCCTGTATATTGCATCCAACGTCTTTTTATTCCTACTTGGTCTTGAATTATGTTATGTTTATTGTCATAGTGCATCCTAGTCCTTGGTTTGAATTTTCCTTTAATTTCCTGGATCTTGTGAAATAGATCTCTTGTTCTATTTTGTTTTTTTTTGTTGTTGTTGTCTTCTATTTCTCTGCATTAGTTGTTGTAGTAATTTTTTTTATCTTTTCACACAAGTTGTTGTACAGTTGTATTCATAATTCTTAGTTTGTTCCTATCTCCCTTTCCTTTCTCTTCTCTTCTTTATTGTTTGTAGTGGTTTTTTTCTGTTATCCATGTTTTTTTCTCTTTCTTTTAGTTTATTGAAAGTATCTGTCTGCATTCTTCTTTTATTATGTCCCTGGCTTTAGATCATAGTTCCTCTGGTTCTTGGTCTATTATGTTTAGTAGTGTGAATCTGTTCCTTATGTTGTCAATACATTCTGTTGAGATATTATTTAGATCATATTTTGGTATAAACACTGATTTTGTTTTCTTCTTGGGTCTTACTCCTATTGGCTTGTTTTTCCAATCTGATCCAAATTTAGCAGGACTTATGTCTTCATGGAAACCCTAACAGCATTTGTGACATTTGGACACAGCATCTAAAAATTATGATTCCATGTCAGTTCAAGGAAAGTTTCAGTGGATAATAGGCTAATTAGCACACTAAACTTTTGACCCAGGTTTTTATATTCAGGGGCATTTCAATGTCTATCTGGTCTTTTTGAAATTTGTCAGACATGATAAAGCCTCCATGTTTCTTGCCATTTGGATGCATAATTCTAGAGAAGAGGAAGAGTTTGGCTGGGTCTGTCATACAAAACAATATGACTTTTTAGTATCCCCTTAAATACATGTCCAAAACTCATCAAATTAGACCATGATCATACATTAGGATTAATTTCTATGCATTTAATATTGTCTAACTCTATACTTTTAGTTTAATTCTATTTGAATTTACTGTGTCAAAGGTTTTTGTTATTTTCTTGAAATGCATGTTAAATTATTTTAATCTCAACACTGTTTTAGCAGCATAATTTGTGTGTGTGTGTGTGTGTGTGTGTGTGTGTGTGTGTGGTATGCCTTCAAGTCATTTTCAACTTATGGTGACTCTAAGGCAAACCTATCACAGGGTTTTCTTGACAAGTTTCCTCAGTGCAGGTTTGCCATTGCTATCTTCTGAGGATGAGAGAGTGTAACTTGTCCAAAGTCACCCAGTAGGATTCCATGGCTAAGCTGGGATTCGAACCCTGGTCTCCAGAATCCAAAGCTCAAACCACCACCCCATGATGGTTCTCTTAATTGCATTTTAGCATTAAATTCTTTTCCTGATTTTACCTGTACCTTCTTTAATCTTGAGTCCGAATTCTGGAAGAAAGGAGGAATATAAGGCAGATAAGTAAATAATGTAATTAGTGGCAGGGTAGTCTTCCATAGAAAATAATGATTTTTGGGAAATGAATTTGAAATTGATTTTTTTTAAAAAGCTAAATTGATTAATTCTGAATTAATAGAAATGATTTTTTTTATGAAAGACATTATAAAAATAGGTTTAAATCCCAAAAATGAAACGTTCTTTTCTCAATGTATAACTATGCACACAAGTTTTCACTGTGTTCTGTTTCACATCTGCTCTCTGGGCAGGATGCTCCTGGCCTTGTGCTGTCTGCTGCATTCTTGCAAAAATATTATTCTGCAATATTCAAGTGGACGTTTAGACTCCAGAATTGAAGGTGCATTTTGGGCTGAATTAGATTTATTCATCAAAGCCAATACTGCTCTACTTTTAAGTGGCTGTCATGCCTGGAATCTGTCAAGAGTTGGCATCTGTTCAGTACTGCAAGCTTATACACAGATTTTGGAAACTTGGACTAATATTTGCTGAGCAACAAATTATATGGGAGCAGATTGCAGTAGCAAGCAAAGGAAAAAGCAGCTGACCAGTTAACAGGCCCATGCCCATCTTTTCTTTTCTATTCACTATGGAGATTATCACACGGAGGAGGCAAGCATCCTCCTCCCATCATTTAATCATCATTAAATTGTGTTAATTGCCCAACTGGTGAAAGATTATGACATCCCCCCACACTTCTCCTGTTCTTGTCCTGTCTGTAAACAATAATGGAGTAAACAGTAATGGAGGCGGAAACTCCCATTAATACGAAATGACGCCTCCATTACTGTTTACAGACGGGACAAGAACAAGAGAAGCGTGGGAGGCTGTGTGATAATCTTCCCCCTGATCATGCAATTAACACAATTTAATGATGATTTAATGATGGGAGGAGGATGCTTGCCTCCCATTTGATAAACTCCTATGAGTATTCTGGGTTGGTTTAAAATGAAATCAGTATGGTGGATTTCATTTCTGTTGTTACCATTGTGGTTTTATTATTCTGAACTTTGAAGTGTGATTAGTTGACATCATAATACCTATTGAACTGAAGTGATATAAAAAGAGATTCAGTACATGGCTTGCACTTTTTGTGATGTGAGATCATGCACATCTCATAAAAGTTGCTGTTACACATAGCAGATTTGTATTAGAATTTTTTAAATTAAGTTTATAAAAATACAAGATACATTAAACACATGCTCTCACATGTATACATACAAAGCAAGACTTACATACTGAAACATTTGCATATCAGACAATACTGACTTCTTTCTTACTCTTCACATTTTATAAAAGATTTCATCTCTTCTTTTATCCTTCTACTTATTTCTTCTCCTTTCCTATTTCTTTCTTCTTTTTCTTTCTCTTTTGCCTTCTTTCATCCATACCCTCTCCCCATTTTCCCCTTTATCCTTCTACTTATTTCTTTCTTCTCCTTGTCTTTCTCTTTTATCTTTTTTCATGTATACCATTTCCCCATCTTCCCCTTTGTCCTTCTACTTGCTTCTTTCTTCCCTTAGTTTCTTTCTTACTTTCCTCAATCATACAACCTCTCATCTACCCACACCAATGTTCTTCCACCTTCTCCTTTCCTTTTTTTTACTTTCTCAAACCTGCATTCAATTTATTTAAACTTTCTTTCTTTCTTCTTCCTGTCAGTACCAGTCCTATTTCCTTCTCTTATTGACTTCCTTATAAAATATTATTATCTGCTATTCAGTCTACTTCTCATACATAGTAGATTTTCATTTATCGTCCATGCTTTGATCTTGCCCAATCCAGCAGGAGTATTAGAAGCACAGGAAGTTGCCTTATACAGGCAGACCATTGGGTCATCTACTTCAGTCTTGCCTACGCTGACTGGCAACAGCCCTCCAGGGACTCTTTCCAGCCCTATCTTGAGAAGTCAACTTGGGTTGCTCTTAATATAAAGTATGTGGTATATTGCTCTGGTTGAGTCCTTGCCCTAATTATTAATAGGACAGGGTATTAGAGTTCTGTCATCTTTTCAGTTTGTCTGAGGTGAGTGGAAAATTCCAGTACACATGGCCTAGTTTTACCTTTTCCTTTACCTATATAATGTGATGGGCCACTTTGTTGCTGTTGTTAACTGCCTTCGCATCGGTCTTGACCCTATTTTCACTCCTCCATCTTCCATGTCCAAGCCTGCTTTCCTTATTATATGTTCTGCATATAGGTTGAATTGGTAGGGTGATAGGATGCAGCCTTGTCTGACTCCATCAGATGTGTTGGCACTCCCATGTCTTTAAGGATGCTCCATAGCCTTTCATGATCTAGCCATTCTTGCTGATGCATTAGATTTCTCCAAGGTCAAATAAAGCTACATCCACCTGCCTTCTAAAACAATACAGTCCTGGTTGGGAAGATTTTCCCATGTCTGCAACATGTAACATATCACCAGCATTACTATTAAGAATATACAGTTGCCTAATCAAAACTGAATTACTTGGTGCTTTTGGCAGCTGTGAATTGAAGATTTTGTAATAGAGAAAATTTCAAGGGGGCAGGACTGAAATACACTATCAGCTTAGGTTTGGTTCTAGGACCCCCCCATGGATACCAAAATCCATGGATGCTC
>CM034701.1:116046897-116076061 GCA_020142125.1 Phrynosoma platyrhinos | reverse complement strand
GAGGGGCGGGGTAGAAATAAAACTTATTATTATTATTATTATTATTACTTATATAAAATGATAAAATCAAGGTTTGCTTTTTGGAATTCATATATTTTTAAAAATATTTTCAAACCGTGGATGCTTGAATCCATGGATAAAAAAATACATGGATACAAAGGGCTGACTGTAATCCTCAGAGAATTCAGCACTATTAGCTTGGATCCCTGGCAAGTGAAAGGCCTAACATTTGACTCACGGCGGTGGGGGGGTGGGGTGGAATTAGAACTCCATATCATATGTGAATGATGGTGGTTATACTAAACAAACTGGTGCCAAGGGAAACAGGGCCTTTTCATCAAAGTCTGTGACACTGGGAGTGGGAGCTATTTTTAAATGCCCTTTTATTCCCTCTGAAATTTCCTCCCAAAAGACTCTGAAATAAATCTCCTTTTGTAATGTTCTTATCCTTTTTTCTTTGATGAATTTTCTCCCCACCCTCCTACTCTCTCAGCTGTTTCTCAATTTCTTTCTCCTAAATCTCTTCTGTCCTTTGTTAACCTCCCAATGTCCCTCACTGCCCGCCATGACAGCACAGCACTGAAAAAAACCCAACATGGACTGAAGTAACGGGATATCAGTTTTGTTCATTTCTTACTCTTTTGAATCAAACCTTTGATTTTCAAAGCCAGTGTGCATTAGGTTATTTTATAATCCCTTCTTTTTATATGACCTTTCATGGCTGCATATCTTGGTTGTTGTTGTTTTTTACCGAAGAAATTTTACCCTTTAATAGTTGAATGGCAAGACAGAAATCAACAAGTTAAACATTCCCCAAAGTGGAACTGCAGTGATCTGAAAAGCTTATGATGTGACTGACAGAGACACAGGGTATCATCCCTATTTAATGGTAGTACTTAAGATTCCATCAACAAAGCTAACCCAGTGGGTTTCCATGGCTGAGTGGGGATACCAACCCCGGTCTCCAGGAGAACTAGTCCAACACCCAGCGTTGTCAGAGACTACTCTGTCATGTGGCCAGCATGACTGCACAGAATTCTGTTTACCTTCCCACCGAAGTGGTACCTATTTATCTACTTGCATTTGCATGCTTTTGAACTGCTCGGTTGGGAGAAGCTGGGACTAGTGATGGAAGCTCACCCCATCATGTGGCACATGGACCTCGAACTGCAATCAACAGAGTCAGCATCTTAACCACTTGAGCTACTGCATCCCAATACATAGTCATAGTAGGTGCTTAATAAAGAGAATAACAGTGATTCAGGGAAGTATTTTTGTTAAGGATATTCCAGAAGGAGAGTCAAATTCTTATACAGCCAAGACTATTACTAGGTGGTAATTTCACATTTTTATTAATATCAAAGCATTCTGTTTTTAATATCTTACAGTTTCCTAAAAATCAAGCCCAAATGCATGCAGACTAGGAAGGGGAAGAATACTTGTTAATATTGGAAACATTAAAGAAAAAGGGTGACTTGGTAGTTAAAGACACTCCACTAAAGGAGTGGGGGAGACAAGATGCATGATCCTTTGGATTTTGGGACTGCACTGAGGAAAAATTGTTTGCACAAAAATATATGCAGTTTATTCAAATACACATACTCTTGTACAGAAAAACAGCATGTAATTTTCCTCTTTTCCCCTCCCTGATATTTTGCATAAAATACATGCTTTCTTCTCCAAAACGTTTTCTGCACAGGAAAACTGCATAAATTTTTGCACAAATGAATTTTCTTCTTTGAAGTCACAAAATATAAACAGTTCTCAAAAGTTGCACAGAAACCTCTGCATTCACACACAGTTGGGTGGAAATTGCTGAAATGATTCATTTCTGCATGTGGGAATGGAGTACATGAAGATTTAGATCCTAAGATATGCAGAAGTAGTTGTGCCACCATTGCTGTCTTAGTTTTTCCTTTTATGAAAATCTTTAAAGTGCAAAATCTCTGGGTCTATTACAAAATCTGAATATGTATATATACTCATGTATAAGTCTAGAAATTTTAGACAAAAATTGACCCCCTAAAAACTTGGGTTGACTTATCCCCAGGTCAATGTAAGTACTGTACTTTAACTATATATATATATATATAGAAGCTGTCCCCTTTCTCTGAATAGAGTAGTAAAAGGTGAGAGCATACTCCATCCTGAAAGCACCAAAAAGAAGCATGTATTCCCTCTACTTTCTCATCTATCCAGCCTTTAGGATGAACACAGTTATGCCTGCCAGAATTTTCTAAATTATTTTCCTTTGCATGATCCTTTACTTCCTTTGTTAGATGCTCCTGAGTTTTACCCTCAACTTATCCACAAATCATGACAAAACCCATCATCTTGCACCCAAAAATTGCCCTCAACTTATAGATGAGGTTGACTTATAGTCAAATATATAAGGTGTCTTGTGCAATAAAATACATGTTTCAAAATAGTTTCAAGATGAGATGTCTTATTGACTGATCCCTGGGGTATTCCACAACACACAAATATCCTGAAAACACAAGTTCATATGCGTATAGCTTTTATTTTGAGTAGCTGACAGAAGTCCTTTCCTGCAAAAAGTGTAACCAACATAAATTTCTGTGTCTTAAAACTAATTCCACTTCTATAGGTTTTTTGTGGGTTTTTTCGGGCTGTGTGGCCATGTTCTAGAAGAGTTTCTTTCTGACGTTTCGCCAGCATCTATGGCTAGCATGCTGGCGAAACGTCAGAAAGAAACTCTTCTAGAACATGGCCACACAGCCCGAAAAAACCCACAAAAAACCTATGGATGCCGGCCATGAAAGCCTACGACTTCACAATTCCACTTCTATTTCCAACTGAAAACAAAACAAGTAACCTTGTTGTGAACCTCCAAAATTAGGAAACAGACATAAACCCTGAAGTAAAACAGCTGGTTTTTATTTATTTGCAAGAAAACCTGTCATTAATGGGATACTGTGGGGTTGTTTTCCATCTCAGTAATGAAATAGCCTCTGACAAGCAAAATGTCCCTCTGCAGAAGGTTATGCTTCTCCAGACAATCAGAGCAGGTCACTTGGATGGTACTGCGGCCCATGCAAGCAAATTGTACACATGTGTACTGTTGGTTTGTCCTACTGCCCTATTGCAGAAGATACAGAAATTAGGCTACATGGTTTATTTTGTTGAACAGGATTGATGCATGTTAGGTTTCTGACTGGCAGATCTTGTAAATGAATAAAAACTCCCACACATGTATTTCTATATTCCCCAAATATAGAAATACAGTCCACTAGTGTTGCCAGTATATTGTGACCAAGTTGGGCTTCCTGTGGTATATCAGACTGCTTGCCCAGAAAAATGTCTGTCTTTTGAAGGATAGGATGGTCTAGTATCAGGGCACCACCACACTTTTATGCCATTTTTTCCTTCATTTTGCCTGGCTTGTATTGCAGGAATGGGTATTTATCTATGAACCAGACTAGCTGTTCATAATTTGCTAGAACTGTTCCTCATATGTAGTCAAATCTGCTTCAAAGTGTGGACTGACATCCTTATAATAACTTGCAATGGTGCTGTGGAAGTCAGAATCCCCTTCCATCCTTGTATAATGCTTGTTTTTACTGATTGTATATTTTTAGCTTGTTATATTGATGTGATGTTTTAAGAAATGTTCTTTTGTTTAAGAAAGTTTTTTGTGAGTCACTTTGGGTCCAGTTTAGGAGAAAGGAGAAAGGAGGCATATAAAATAAAATTAAAATGACTAACCCCCCCCCCCCAAAAAAAACTGTTTTTTAACTGTTGCACATCCTCTAGCACAGGGGTAGGCAACCTTTTCCCTTTAAGGGCCGAGGGACTTCAGCTCCCAGAATCCCAGAGCTATTGGCCAACATGGGACTATTGGCCAACATGGCTGAGGCTTCTGGGAGCTGAAGTCCCTTGGCCCTTAAAGGGGAAAGGTTGCCTACCCCTGCTCTAGCACATTAATTTACTTGCCATTGTAGGGAGGGAGGAAGAAGTGTCCAAGTATGTGCATGTAGCTGGATGCAGTGTGACTAAGGGCCTTTACAGACTGCCAGAAATAATGCAGCTTGAGTCCACTTTAACTGCCCTGGCACAGTGCTAGGGAATCATGGGAATTGTATTTTTTTTTCTGAGACATTGAGCCTTCTCTGTCAGAGAGGTTCTGGTGCCACAATAAACTACATTTCCTATTATTCCCTAGCACATTATTTCTGGCAGCCTGTAAAGGCCCTAAGTCATCCACTAAGACTTCCTAGGATCTTGCAGGCCACACTCTGGATGTTCTCAAAGGCAGCCATTTTCTCATTGACTCTGCATCATTCTTGTTTCCTGCTTTTAAACTTCAAATGCCTTGTCAGAGCATACAATCCCTTTATGCTCATCATTGCTCTGAAGTGGCTGTGCCCTCAGGTTGGATGCCATAATTCATGTATCTATGATGCATTGCTTCATGTCTTTGATACACAGTTCTTCATACTTCATGTTCTCTATGATATATCCCTACTTGGAGTACTAAGCCAATGTACATATATCTTCAACTTGGTGATATCAGGGTGTTCTATACTTTTACTTTGTGAGTGTTCTGCTAATTCCATGTCCTGAATATGTCCTATGTCTCTCTATTTGTTTCATGGATTATATTGTAAAGAATGCTTTTTGTGAAGAGTTTTTAATACTGTTCCTTTGTTTTCATTCTACTTTGGCTCTGGGCATTTCCAAACAATGTCTCTGGCTGCTCTGTGGGTGTTTGCACCAAATCATTTCATCCCTGTCTTTCATGACCACCTTCACTTGGTCTCTCAAAGGACGTTTTCACACGGGGCTTTAGACGGAGGCAATCCTACCTCCGCCCGGCCCCACTCCGGCTCCTTTGTAAAATTGTTCACACGACGTCGCAGCAAGCCCCTCCTCATCCAGCGCCATCCCTGCGCCATCCCTGCCTCACTCCGGGGTCTTGCTCGTCGTGTTCATACGACGTAGCAGCAAGCCCCGCCCCATCTTGCGCAATCCCTGCGCCATCCCTGCCGCTAGCCAGCTTTAGCCCCATCTTTCTAATTCCTTTTTTAAAAAGGAATTAGAGGGGCTGCTGCCGGAGGCAATCAGGAGCCATTCTGGCGGCTGCTGTTTTCGCCGCCGGAATGACTCTTGATTGCTTCCAGGGGGCTTCCAGGCGGCTTTAGAGTTGCCCGTGTGAAAACGTCCAAAGACAGAATCAAGTGAACATGCATCTATTCCCCTCTCACCTTTGGAGGGGCTGTTTCTCACCCCAGCACTCACACCAACATCTCTGCAGTTTATTTCAGACCAGAACAGCATTTTCTGACCCAAGAAATAACATAGTGTGGGACAAAAAGTACTCCCATAGCAAATGCAGTAGCTTTATTGGGAGAATTTTTGTCCCAGCTGTTTTTATCTGTTCAACAACAACAATATGACAGGTGGCTGAGATTTGGGAACAGTGCTTGCAACTCTTGAGGTGACAACAGCACAGAATAGGTAAAGAAGTAGTACAGGTATACTTGGCTACACTAAATTAATTCAGGTCTCCAGGACCAAATGAACTTCATCCAAAAATCTTAGAAGAACTAACATAAGTAATCTCAGAACTACTATCAATAAATAATTTTTGAAAACTCCTGGCACAAGAGAAGTCCCAGCAGACAGGAGGAGAGCAAAAGTTGTCACCATCTTCAAAAAGAGGAAAAAGAGAACCCAAGCACTTTCCACCCAGTCAGCTTTTCATACTACCAGGAAAGATTCTAGAGCAGATCATGAAACCGACTGTCTGTTGGTACCTAGAAAGGAATGCCATGATCACTAAAAGTTAACATAGGTTTCTCAAAAACAAGTCATGCCATATTAAGCTTATGCTTTTTTTAATAGAGTTCCAGGTTGATTGATGAAGGGAATGCCTTACTTTTAGTGTATCTTGATTTCAGTAAAGCCTTTGATAAGGTTCCCCATTATATTCTTACACAAAAAGCTCATAAAATGTGGACTGGACAATAAACTGTTAGGTGGATCTTTAATTGGTTGACAGATTGAACCAAAAGGATGTCTACCAATGGCTCCTCTTCATCCTGGGGAGAAATGACTAGTGGAGTGCCACAGGATTCTGTCCTGGGCCCAGTGTTACTCAGCTTCTTTATCAATGACTCTAATGTTAGAATAGAGGGCATTCTTATCAAATTTGCAGATGGCACCCAATTAGGAGGAGTAGCTAATATCCCATAGGACAAGATCAGAATTCAAAATGACCTTAACAGATTAGAGAGTTGGGCCAAAACTAACAAAACATGTGAAAGGGATCTAGGAGTCTTAGTAAACTGCAAGCTAAACATGAGTCAACAGTATGGAGAGAAATCTTTTAGCACGTTTAAGACTAACTGAAAGAAAGAAACTGGTAGAATGAGCTTTTGTAGACTTCAGTCTACTTCCTCAGATGCAAAAACTCATGCTACCAACTTCTTTCCTCCAGTTGGTCTCAAAGGTGCTACAAGATCCCTTTACATACCGATTTTCCAAACTAACATGTTTATATCTTTGAATGACTTCATAGCAGCTTAAAAAGCCAATATGATCCTAGCTGCATCAATAAGAGTGTGGCGACTAGAGCAAGGGAAGTAATAAAGGTAAAGATTTTCCCTTGACATGAATATCTAGTTGTAACCGACCATAGGGAGCGATGCTCATCTCCGTTACTAAGCTGAAGAGCCAGCATTGTCGAAAGATGACTCCATGATCATGTGGCCAGCATGATTGCACAGAATGCTGTTACCTTCCCACCAAAGTGGTACCTATTTATCTATTTGCACTTTCCATGCTTTCGAACTGTTAGGTTGGCAGAAGCTAGGACTAGTGATGGGAGTTCACCTGCATGTGGTACGTGGGCCTTGAACTGCCAATCTTTCGATCATCAGAATTGGCATCTTAACCACTAAGCCACTGCATCCACTGGGAAGTAATACTGCCACTCTATTCTGCTTAAGTCAGACTTCACCTGGAATACTGTGTCCAGTTCTGGGCACCACAATTCAAAAAGGATTTTGACAAGTGGAGCGTGTCCAGAGGAGGCCAACCAAAATGATGAAAACTCTGGAACCCATTCCCTATGAGGACTGGTTTAGGGAGCTGGCCATGTTTAACCCAGGGAAGAGGAGGCTAAGAGGTGACACAATAGCCATATTTAAATGTTTGAAGGGATGTTACATTGAGGATGGGGCAAACTTGTTTTATACTGTCCTGGAGACTAGGACACAGAGCACTACAGGAAAAGAGATTCCACATAAACATTAGGAAGAACTTCCAGACAGTAAGAGCTGTTGAACAGTGGAAGTTGCTGCCTTGGAGTGTGGTGGAGTCTCCTTTGGATATTTTAAAATAGAGGATGGATGGGCATCTGTCAGGGGTGCTTTGCTTGTGTCTTCCTGTATGGCAGGGTGTTGGACTGGATAGCCCCTGTGGTCTTTTTCAACTCCAATTCTAATAAAATTCCTGCCTGGCTGGGCTAAGTGTGTGTAAATTCACAACAGAAGTATGACATGGGGTATTGAAATGTGTCTGGTAGGATGAGGGAAGTAGTTCTACTTGCACATTCAATGATCTAAAAAAACTGGATTTGTTTTCAGTAAGCTCTCCCTATAAGGAAGGTAGGTTAGCCATTTGTCTCTCTACCTGAAGTGGCTAAAGACATCCAGAATTTTCAGAACACCTGATCTTCATAAAAGTAGAATCATTTAAACATAGGATTATGAATCCAAGGAGATGAGAAATAGAACAACAGATATATGGAAAAGCAGATGTAAATATTTGAGGAATCAAATAATGAAGGTCCTTCTGCTAAAAAGCAGTGAAACTGAATCCAGTATTTATCATGGTACTGATCCATAGTGCAGTTAAATCAAATAGCTCACTATCGGTGAATTAATGTTATCTCTCAACCCATCATTCTGCTTTAATTTATTTTTGTTAGACATTTCCATAGATGCGGAAAACACACTAAAGTACCTATAAGCAGCCATAATTTACACTGGTAGTGGCAATGTGTTTCTGTAGACATTTTTACCCCCAAATCTGTGTCAGACTGGTACTCTTTAGCTCCCATTCTGTCCCTAGTATAAGATATAAAGCCCCTGGATAGACTTATATAGAAACTGTAAGAGAATATTTATTCACCCGCTGGTGGTTTTGCTCCACCCGCTGTATGCATTTTCTAAAACATAATATCCTACTTCTTAAGCAGAAGATTTGATCTTGTGGTGCTTTTTGTTTGTTCCATTCATTTTAAAGCAATTTCCAGAGGGAATATTTATACATCTGGAGACTGTTAACCTTAGAAAATGAAACTTCATTACAGTAACATCAAGTGGCTGATTTCGACTGCTCAAAGCCAGTTTGATTCATTATAGTAAACACTACTTTGCTTCTGGGCACCTCCTTCTCAGGCTGTGCCACTGTGATGCAGGAAGAGTGCACAGAGTTCTATGGCTTCTTGACGTATCAGCCAAAAGACTGTAGGGTATATAGATAGCAGTGGGGGAGCATCATTATTCTTAAATTTGCCCTCTCTTCCCCCCCCCCCCCATTTCCAAATGGATCTCTTTGTAATAAGTGGGTGGAGAAAGCTTCATAACATCTAATTTTTTGTGAACAGATAAACTGGGCCTTAAAATTGCAGAGCTATAAATGTCATGGAGAAAATGCATAATGGGAGTTCTTTGTACTGCCATAGCTGTTAAAAAATTGCACCACAGTGCAAAACATGATTAGCTCACCACTCAGCAGCAGCAAATCTGCACTAAGGGCCTATGTTAGTATGCTTACTTGAAAATTAATTCATTCTGCTTCAGCAAATGGAGACTTGCACTGTGATGAAAATACAGTGCAGGGACAACATCTGCTCTAATAAGAAAGGATAATATGAACTAGTCCAAGTATTCAGATAATTTTATTGCAGTTTATTAAGCCAAGATACCAGTGATCTATTTGTCTGCATGCACAGCACTTTTGCTCTTCCATTCACAGCAGAAACAATCAAATCAAGAAGTTACCTCTTTGTTTTCATAGGGGAATCCTTTTCGGACCACCACCACCCCCTGAAAAAAGTTTTGCATATTCAAGCCCCATTGGCTTGAATGGGTGCATGCTCCCATGCGTGGCCCTTTGGGTGTGCCGTGGGCGCATGTGCCATTTTAGCCAATGGGGATCGCCTCTCCGTGAGTAATCAAGACCATGGATTTCAAGACCACTAAAATGGAGGGGCGACTGTACTTTGTTTCATTCAAACCAAGAAACTGTCAGCCATTTTGGATATATAATAAAGAGTCATAACAGGCCTCAGGCTTGCAAGATTGATCTTTTTCCCTCTGGCACAACTACAAAAAAGACACAGAAATCTTTACATTCTTTTTGAATTAACTACACTTTAATATTACATTTGGATGCTAAACTGTGGTTAATCCTGTCTGTGGTTTGTGTGAAACAAGCCATAATCTGAGTTTACTAGTTTCAGACAAACCATTGTTAAGATTAAGATGAAACATTAAGCTGTACTTAATTAAAAATGGAACTGTACGCTTTCATGAGTCATTTTGCACATGATTTGCTCCTGTTACAATAAACCATGGTTCATCATATCATCAGAATTAGCTCTCTGGTTATCAGCTTTAGAACAAGCCAGCATTATGGTTTAATAATCTGATTTACTGTGAAGCTAACTATACTTTTCTGTTTTGGATTATGCTTCCTGATTTGATTGCTCATGGCTGAAAGGGAGGGGTAAAAGATTCACATAAGTAGAAATATAGTTTGTAGATTGCCCTACAAAGCTAAGAAATGGTTGCTTAAAGCAAGCCTGTGTCAGATACATAGCAGCTGGAAAAGGTTTCACAGTTCTTTATATAAGGATGCAAAGGTACCTTGTAGCACCTTTGAGACTGAGTGAAAGAAGTTGTAGCATAAACTTTTGTAGACTTTGTCTGCTTCATTCCATATATTTGAGGAAGTAGCACAAGTCTACAAAAGTTTATGCTACAACTTCTTCCACTCAGTTGGTCTTAAAGGTGCTACAAGATCCCTTTGCATATTTATATTCCAGACCAACATGACTATGCCTCTGAAGTATATAAGGAATGATTTCTCTTTCGTAGTTTTTTGCATTAAGGCCCTTGGCCAGAGTTCTGTTGGTGGCGTAATACACACTTTACATGTACCTAAATGCCTGTACTGCAGCCACTCACTCATAGACCACAAGGTTGCGAGTTCAATACCAGCCAGGCTGAGGCTCGACTCAGGCCTGCATCCTTCCGAGGTCGCTAAAACGAGTACCCAACTGTTGGGGGGCAATCAACTCACAGTTGTAAACCGCTTAGACATCCCATAGCGTGATATGAAGCGGTATATAAATAAGCTGCTTTTGCTTTTTGCTTTTATTATCATCATGCAAGAAACTAGTCGGTACAGTGCCTCCCCCAACCCCGAATGGAAGATATGGTTTCCCTAAGCCAGGGGTAGGCAACCTTTTTGAGCCGGAGGCCAGGTTGCTGTCCCTCAGACAATTGGGGGGCCAAAGCACCAAAAAAATAAAATAATATTGATAAAAATAAAAATAAAAATATCTTTAAAAAATAAATAAATAAATATGCATGCACACTCTCTCAGCCCCAGAAAAGCCATGGCAAAACCCCTGTGGAGATTTTGCCAAGAAAACCACAAGAACAAGTAATAACAAAAATAATATCATCATGGCAGGCCGCAGGGGGGCGGTGGCAGGACCAGCCTGGGGCCAGTCCAAAGGCCTCGGGGGGCCGCATCTGGCCCCCGGACCTTAGGCTGCCTACCCCTGCCCTAAGCATTGAGTGGCTGGGAATGGATGGAAAGTGCCTGGGCAATTTCTGGCTGCAGCCAGGAAAAAAGAGCAGCCATTTTCCTCCTGAATCTCTGGTGTACTCATTTGGACTTCCAGGAAGGGGACACTGGGCCTGAACAGACCAGCTGGAAAAGGTGGCCTCTGGGTGGCTTGGGGACATGGTGTTTTGATGATGCACACTTCCAAGATGCACAAAAGCTGCCCAGCCGATCAGACAGGAGTGGCTTCAAGCCACTCTGGGGACGTGCCGTTTTGATGATGCATGCCCCTAGAGCACCCAGAAGCTGCTAAGGTGGCCCAAAAGCAGCCCAAATAGGAGTGGATCTTTTCCAATCCTATTTGGGCCAGTGGCAGAGGGCACCTTCAGGACCGTGGTGTGCATTTGCTATGGTCCCAAGTTGGCTTCGGCAGGGATGGCTTCAAGCTGCCCCTTTGTGGCATCTGTTTTGGCCCATTGTTGTTTATACTGAAGAAGAGCAGCCAGATTGTTCCTGAGCAGCCTGCACTCTCCTCTTGCTACTAAGGCTGCATTCACACTGCAGAAATAATCCAGTCTGACACACTTTGATTGCCTTGGCTCAATGCTATGGAATTCTTGGAACTGTAGTTCTGTGAGTCATTTAGTCTTCTCTGTCAGAAACCTCTGGTGCTACAACAAATTGCAGTTCCCAGAATTCCATAGCATTGAGCAATGGCAGTTAAAATGGTGTCAAACTGGATTATTTCTGCAGTGCAGAAGCAACTTAAATGTCCAGCCAAGTGAATGCATGTATGCCTTTTCAAACAGACTTTCTTGCCTTGGAACCTGATAATCATTGCACAGGTGGAGTGTTGTCTTGGCCCTTGTTAAATAGTGACAGTTTTGAAAATGTCATATTTTTTTTCATCTGCAAGGGCTATGGAATGCCCTTAAAGACATGGGAGTGCCAGCACAACTGATAGTCCTGATGAGAAACCAGTACTTAGGACAAACGGGCAGGCTTGGACACAGAGGAAGGAGGAGTGAAAATAGGCGGAAGGAATATCAACAATCTAAGATATGCTGATGACACCATACTACAAGCAAAAAACATCACAGGCTTGGAACAATTACTAAGTAAGGTCAAAGAAAAAAAATTCAAAGGCAGGCTTATTGTTGAACATAAACAAAACAAAAAATAATTACACAAATTCATCCTAGACAATGAGGAAATAGAAATAGTAAAAGAGTTCTCATGCAAGGGATAAAACATTGATCGGAGTGGAGACTGCAGTCAAGGAATCATAAGAAGACTAAGAATGGGGAGGTCACCTGTGAAAGAATTAGAAAAGATCCTATAACGTAAAGATGTACAACTGAGCATGAAAGTTAAATTATATAAGCCATTATATTCCCTATTACCATGTATTGATGCAAGAGCTGGACAGCTAAGAAAGAAAATGTATTCATTTGAGATGTAGTGCTGGAGAAAATTGCTCACCATACCATGGATAGTGAGAAAGACAAACAAATGGGTTCTAGAATGGATCAAGCCAGAAATCCCTCTGGAAACCAAGATTACTAGACTGAGGGGGGCTGCAGACGGGCGGCTCTGGGCTGCCCCAGGAAGCGGAGAATTGGGGCCATGGCTACTGCACACTGCGGCCCCGATCCTCCCTTTAGCCGCCATGAAAAGAGCAGCAAAATGCTGCTCCTTTCAGGGGTGGCAAAAGGGTACCCTAAGAGCCGGCGCGTGGCTCTTTCTCCCCCCTTCCGGTGCATGTCGGGCTGGGATTGGGGTGGCCAGCATGTGGCTGCCTCTCCTCATCTCTGCCTCCAGGCCAGCCCTTTGGGCTGGTCTGCAGAGGCCCTGAGGCTGTCGTACATTGGTCACATCATGAGAAGACAACTCATTGGAAAAAAACAATAATGCTGGGAAAGGTGGAGGGAAGTAGAAAGAGAGGAAGGCCACATGCCAGATGGATGGATTTTATTAAGGAGGTCACAGGTATGAATGTACAGGAACTAAGCAGAGCAGTGGAGGACAGGGAGTCTTTGAGATGTCTCATCCATGAGGTCACCTCGAGTAGAGATCAACTTGAGAGTGATTAACAACAAAATGGAAGGAACTGGCTATCAGATGTTCATGGGAACAGATTAAATTCTATGGTGGTTTTCATTAAAGTCCTCCGTGTGTAAAATTGAGTTCATATATGCATGAACCAATCAGAATACTTATTTAAAGAAGCACTTTTAACAAGGTAATCACTAGTTACTTTCCAGTTCTACAAAATTTGCTCTGGTATAAACTAATAAATATTAATTCAATAGTGCCAAATGGAGACCCAAGGAAAATTACCATGAGCAACTGGTTTTGCTGCCCTCAAATGTTGTCTACTCTCAAGTTTGCATTCTGTTTTTGTCTTGCCTTCAATTAACCAGATCTTGACGTCTGCACAGCTTTGTAAAGTCATCCACATATAATTATGGGCAGAGGCTAACTTCTTCTTTACAAAGCGATTTAGCTTCTGAAATTCCTCTCCTGATCTATGCAATCTCCCTTATTCCTGTGGATCTCTCTAGACCTTTACTAACAATTCATTTTTCTTATGATGCATTTCTGTTTCTGAGCTGTACTTTGACAGAAGTCATTCTGAGACAATTCTCAAGCATTCTTTTGATTTCTCTGTTTAAAAGCCCAAGAAGTTAGGGCCTTTGCAGACTGCCAGAAATAGTGCAAATTGAATCCACTTTAACTGCCCTGGTTCACTGCTAGGGAATCATGGGAATTGTATTTTTTTCTGTAACATTGAGCCTTCTCTGTCAGAGAGCTCTGATGCCACAATAAACTACAGTTCTCATGATTCCCTAGCACTACATCAGGGCAGTTAAAGTGGACTCAATTTGCACTATTTCTGGCAGTCTGCAAAGGCCCTTAAGGGGGGTTGCAGACTGCCAGAAATAGTGCAAACTGAGTCCACTTTTAGGGTTAGGGTTAGGGTTGGGGTTAGGGAATCATAGGAACTGTATTTTATTGTGGCACCAGAGCTCTCTGATAGAGAAGGCTCAATGTCTCAGGAAAAAAAACACAATTCCCATGATTCCCTAGCACTAACCCTAACCCTAACCCTAAAAGTGGACTCAATTTGCACTATTTCTGGCAGTCTGCAACCTAAGTCTCCCTAACTGTAAAATGCAGAGTGTATAATCACTGTGTTCTCTACCTGCCTTATTTCTGTGAGATTTTACAGGAAGAAAATTGTCAGAATTTATACAAAAAGTACAAAAATGCAGCTATGAATTTCAGTAGTATTAAAACTCTCACCTTTGTTGTATTATAAGGTCTCCCTGTCTCCCTCTATGTCCTTATTAGCTTTGAAACTTTCATTTCCATCAGCTGTACAGTTGGAAAGGTTTCTGCTTTGGCCAAGATGTTCTGCTCGTGTAGGTGAACATACGTGCAGGACCTCTCTTGATTAACATTTGTAAAGCTATTTAATATATACAGCAGAAACTAAATAAATTGATCCCTCTCAATTTCTAAGAAGCCTCCACCAAATGTTGTTCATCCACAGCCTTCCTGCATCATTAGCATGGTAATAGTTTTCAAAGAAATGGCCCTGTCAGTCTTTTGCAGCATAAAAAGGAAGAAAGAAATGGGAGAAAGGAAAAAAGAAATGTAGTAGGACCTTTAATACTAACAATTTTTTTTATTTTCCTTGTGAGCTTTTATGGATATAAGCCCACTTCTTCAGATGCAGTACTGAATGTTATGCAGTATCGAATGGCATTATAAATATGCAGAGTTCCTCTCTGTTGCTTTTTAATTTTTCAGCATTCTATGGCTTTCTTAGACTCATTAAATGAAAAACAGTGCAGTAACATATGGATATTCCTTTAAGTATTTGATAACAGCTAGATAGTTGGTGTTACTTGCACATACTAGAACAAGAATTGTGAAAAGTAAATAGACCTGAGATATGAATCTGCTTGTCTACAGTTCTCAGACTCAACATATTAATTGTGTGAAGGAGCCTTGATTTCCATAGGCATCATCTTGGCATCAGAATCAATACACAGGCATATTATTTGCAATTGGCCATTAATTGTCATGACTTAAGGGTAGCAAGAAATTGACATCTAGGTTAACTGAAAATACTATCGCAGGAATTTCGTGAACAAACTTTCTGCTGCTATGGGACTCAAGAGGAGCTTATTTCTCTTAATAGTTACAATGGTTCTGCAGGGAGACTCAGAAAGTGTTTTGTTTTGTTTTGTTTTTACAAAAATAGCAAACTACTCTGTTCTGTTATGGTTTTTTTTCTTCAGTTACTTTCTGAACAGAAGTCCTCTGTACCAACATTTTGAAGAGTGTACAAAGACACATGGAAACAGTAAGAGTCAGAATGACGCTGGGAGTACTGGGACCATTTTAATTTGGTTTTAGGAGCAGTATGAGGACAATACTGCATAATAATCTGAAGTTACAGTCCTGCAATGCAGCAGTATAGAAAGGAAGAGAAAGGGGGGGGGGGAAACAGGCAATACTTTTCCCTGCACCATTTAGGGGAACTGTATATTTGGGTCAACTGAGTCCTAAAGCAGAATTTCTGTGCAGTCTTTTCAACCCACTTTCATACATTATTGAGAAAGACACCAAGTCTTAAAGAAATCAGGGCAAATATTAATAAAGATTACACTTTTAATAAGATAGCATGCTTGTGCTTTACAATTTTATGGCCAGTATGTCAAAAGCCACCTAGGTAGAGGTTTTCTGTCATGTTTTTTGCAATCTGGATAAGATTTTGAAGAATTATTTCATGGAACTTTTCAGGGCAAATTCTAATGTGTGGGAATTATCATTAGCAGCATCTATAATGTGATCAGGAGGGGGAGACCATAACTAGCAGCAGCAGCAGCAGCTGTGAGAAGCTGTGTAATACAGAGGAAAAAATTAGTCACAAATACAGTTGTCCTTCCATTTTTGTGGGGGATCCATTCTGGACCCCTCCCCCATGAAAAAACAAATATTCAAACCCATTGGCTTGAATGGGCATGTGCGCCATTATTTTCCTTGTGGCTTCCTGTCCACAGAAATTCAAGAAATTCAAATAAGAGGGATGACTGTATATTCATAAGAAGGTACCATTTTGAGGTACAGTTTTGCCATAGGATGTATGTGCACATGTTCCTTCAAGTCATCTATTGACTTATGGTGATCCCATGAATTTCATAGGGTTTTCATAGGCAAGGAATACTCAAAGATGGGTTTGCCAGTTCCTTCTTCTGAAATATAGTGTATAGCACCTTGTATTCATTAGTGGTTCCCCATCCAAGTACTAACCAGGCCTGACACTGCTTGGCTTCCAAGATCAGACAATGAATACTGTATCTCAAAGTGGGATATAGTTGGAAAATGACATCTATGGGGCATTTTCATTTTTTGACTTTGGTGAAAACATTAGGCAACTAAACTGGGCTTTGTTGTCTCTTCTACCATGGTGCTGTCTCCAGGGCTAAGCTTCTTCTTAGCTGCTTCTTCATGGAGAATGTTTTCTTCTATGTTTTGTCAATGTACTTAGTTTAGTTTTCTGTGAGGGGGTGCTGAAAAGTTCTTGGTCCAAGCAAGAAGGGAATGATGTAAAGCCATGAAACTTGCATGCTATTCTACATATTCACTCCACTTGGCATGTTGTTTCTCAGATTTCTTTAACCCTTCCAAAAAAATTCTGATGTCTGGTCACAGAAATACTGTTTTGCTCCTGCTGTCACCTCTGGCTCATTTAAAAATTTCCTTTCTTTCAAACTTTTTTTAAAGGTTTAGAAACAGGAAATAGTCAGATGGAATAAGATCTGATGAGTTGGGCAGATGGTCTATGGTCTCAACCCCCAAATTCCTCAAAACATTCATCCTCTTGTGAGGAGGTCCATTGTCCTACAAAAAAGAACACCTTTCCACAGCTTCCTTCAGTGCTTCCTTTAATCAACACATCAAGTTAGAGAAGTATTCTGCATTAATTGTTTGACACTTCTGAAGATAGTCATCAAAATACCTCCTTTACCTTAAAAAATACACCAAAAAATATAACTGTGGTCTTTACCTTTTTTGCTGACCTTTGAGTCTTAAATTTTTTTGACCGTGAAGAACCTGAGTCCCACCACTGCAAGGACAGTTCTTTGGTCTCCAGATCATAAGTGTTGTAACCATGTTTTATCAAAAGTGGCAGGGTGTTCTAAAAAATATGAATTGATTATTCAAAATGCTGCAAAATCAATTTGGAGGTATCCACTCAGGTTTTTTTTCTGGTCAGCACTGAAACATTTCTTCACCTACTTGGCTGACAGCTTCTGCATAGCCAACTGCTAATGAATTATAAACCCAATGCATTCCCAGGAGATCTCTATTGGCTCAGCAATTATTTTAGTTAAAATATGAAGAAATGCTGATCTGCCAAAATCAGGACGTGTGCACACACTGAACAATTTCAGGAGCTGACACTGTTGAAGGCCTTCCAGATCTTGCTGCATCTTAGATTTCAAAATTTCCAAGCAGAAAGTTGGCACACCACTTCTTCCTAGTTGAGTATGATGGCCACTTGTCACTCAATGCTTGCATCATTCACTCATGGATTTACTTTGGAGTTTTCTTCTGCACAAGCAGGACATTCATGATGGCTCAGAGTTCAGCACTTAAAAATTCCATACTTTTTGTAAACATGGTCCTATCAATTATCTGGAAAAATCCAGAAATTAGATTTAGGATTCTCTAAATTGACAATTTACATTACAAACTAGCAGTGTTTGAAGCTACCTTGACAAAATTAAACTCAGATTTTGGGAAGTGGATCAGGCCAAGAACTTTTCAGCACCCCTCATAAGCTGTTTAAAGACTGATTCCCTAAAGACTAGTACTTCATCACTATGCTAGCATTCTTCAACAATGGGGGCATTGCTATGTTTCTTTTTTTTCTCCTGAGATCTTTCACCAAAGCCTAGAGAAATTATTCAGGCTGTTGTTTCAAATCCAGAGTGGAAGCTCTGGAAGTCAGAAATTTGGCAATTGTGTTTGGTTGCCCTTCAACAGCTCTTTCATCTCTAATACCTGGTGAGAGTTTTCTAGTACTAAAGAGAAAATTATGATAGTGCTGGTGCTCTGCTGAACCTATAAAGTTGTTACCTTTTGGCAGCAATGAAATGAGATCCAACTGACTCTACTAAAATGTTCATCTCAGTAGCTCACAATTCATATCATGCTCTGCTCAACCCATTCCCTTTTCCTTTACCAATACAAACTATTTAATAAACTTTCAGTTGTGTGCTCACCAAAATATAGTAAGACATTAAAGTTGCGATCATGTGGTCCTATTATGAAATAAGACTCATCAGAATAAGTCCTCCAAGGCATTAGATGAAGCTCCAGCTTTGGAGGGGAAGATCTAGGTCTGGTCTGACTTATGCTGCATCTACACTGCAGAATTAATTCAGACACCATTTTCTCTGTCATGGTTCAGTGCTATGGAATTCTGGGATTTGTACTTTTTGAGATATTTAGCCTTTTCTGTGAAAGAGTTCTGGTGCCACAACAAACTACATATTCCAAGATCCCATAGGATGGAGCCATGAGAGTTAAAGCAGTGTCAAACTACATTAATTCTACAGTGTGGCAGCAGCCTTAGACTTCACATTAAGGGTAGATTTTGAGCACTTGTCTACCTTTGTTGGATGAATTTCAATTTATTCAGCTTGGTGCTGTGATAAAGTTTCTTGGAGAAGTGCGGGCAACCACTTGGATTAGAGCTTCCAGAGGAGGCTCTTTATTTTCTCTCTGAAGCTCTTTATGTAGCAGAACAGAAATGTAAATTTTTGCTTAATTCAATCTCACACTGAAGAATAATTGCAAATGTTTTCTCCTCTTTGGGTAAGGTTGTGGAGGTTTTTCACATATTCCACTTATTTCTTGCACTTTGAGATTGGGGGGGGGGGGCAAAAATAAAACCCTTGGTTCAGTGTACTTGTGTTTACACACATAAAATTGAACAAAAACAGTATATTTTGTCCTAAATAAAAAAAATTCTTCCCAGAAGTTCCAGGAGGGGATGTGTATACAAAAACCAAGGGTTCTCTTGCAGTGTTTGACCATTTGTTCGGTGAGGTGTCTTGAAATGTTGAAACCACTTTCTCACTGAGAATGAGTAAATTTGTTTTACATTTTTACAATTTCCTATACATCTCTATGGGCGAGCAAAGGTTGCATCTTGTTTGTACTGTTAAGGCACTACAGGTTGAGTCTCCTTTATCCAGAATTCTAAAATCCAAAATATTCCACATGGAGTCCAAAAGTGTCCACATGGATGGCTGAGATAGTGAAACCTTTGCTTTTATGATAGTTCAATGTACATTATGCATAAAATTATTAAAAATATTGTATATAAAATTACCTTCAGGCTGTGTTTATAAGATGTATATAAAATATAAATTAATTTCATATATAGACTTGGGTCCCATCTCCATGATGGATATGAAAATATTCCAAAATCCAAAAAGCTCCAAAATCCAAACTTTTCTGGTCCCAAGCATTTCAGTTAAGAGAGACTCAGTCTGTAGCACTGGTACTGTCTTAAGAATGAGCCATGACGCCATTGCCAGTTAAACTTCCAAAGTGTGTATTTCCTCCGTTATCTTCACCCATGTAATGACATGCAAACATTACGAAAGGAAAAAAAAAAAGGTCAGTACACTGTGGAAGCATGAGGACTAGTCTCTTGTGGCACTTGGTGTACCAGCCCCTAAAATGCAAAATTGCTTGTTGGCTGATTAGATTTACTGATACACACAGAGAGACACACCATCTACTAACATAGAAAGTCCACAGCCATGGTAGAGATGTTGAACTGGGATACATAGGTTTTGTCGGGGTTTGCATGCATTGGAGAGAGCAAGAATTAGGATTGGTACAGTGAATAAGGAGGGATTAGGAATTTTGCCTCTGCAGTATTAGGGTATAGCAATCATATTTCCAGATTCATGAAAAATTATTGCTTTACAGCCCAATGTATTTTTGTCATGCTTTGTTATGGTTCATGGTGCTTAAATGGGACATCAGTGGATAGCTGCCATCTAAAGCAGTCTTAACAGTCAGGCTCTTAGTCTTATCAAAGTGAGGGGAAAATCCTTCTTTGTATCTGTCCCTTATTCTTCCATGTTTTGTGGTCACTGTACATCCACATAAAGGGACTAAAATGTAACAATGATGTAAGCCTGGTGATTGAATGGCAGGACCAGGCCTAGCACTTGCATGTGACTTGCCTTAGATTTAATATCAAGTATGTATTTTCAGCACCAAATAGCTATCATCTTCTATGTCTCTTCCTCCCTCCCATTAATTTTAATTTCTTCCTAGATTTCCTGTTGGAAATGGATGCCTAATGACTGCTATTGTTGTTTTTAAAATATTTCAAATTCCCATCATAGTATTTCCTCCATGTGTAAAGTCAAATAAAATTCTAATATATAAATTTTAAAAACCCAAACCTTGTGGCAATTTGTATACCACTTGATTTCTGTTATCCATTTCCACATGATACTTAAAATCATTTTTTCTTTTCCCCTTACCTGCTTAATCTGAGTTTGTTGTTCAAGTAAAGTGTTGATAGCTTTGATGTATGTAATTTTTAAAAAACCTGGGCACTATTAAAATTAGATTCTCCAGATAATGGTTACATATAACTTGTTTCACACTTACCTGAACAGGGAGGAGACAAGAGGCATTTATTTAGAGTTTCATTTCCTTGGGGTGAGGTGACATTTTGCCATGTATGATGTTGTGGACTTTGGCAAGAGAGATCAGAGTTTAGATTTCACACAGAATTATGATGAGCATTAAATCAAGTAGCCAGCATCTTTGTATGCTACTCAGAGTTCAGTGTGTTATGCTAGATAAAAATACAAATAATATCTAGTTCACTATTTGTATCTCTGTAATAACTTTTTCACTTACAAATATCCAAAAAGAGCACTAATTCTCCCTTCCCAGACATTATAGACAAGTCTGCGTTCCCCATGACAGTATTTAGGCCAGCAAAATTCGTACTGCACATTCTCGCTCTGGGGTGAGCAAAGTACATGTTATGGACAAATGCTTGTAATTAAGCCCTGGTCTTTTAAAGAAAAGAAAAATAGCCTTGGGAGGCTGATATTTTCCAAGGAAGAAGGAGGAGAAGGGAGGATACTTAACACTTTCCCATCCAGCTGTTTTTCTTCTTGGGTTGCTTTTCTACTCATACAGCTGTGAACATGCCATGGATGCATGTACATGTATTTGGACCTTAAAACGGGGAAGCAACCAAGGGGATTAGGCAGCTGAAATATTGTCAGCAGAGAAGATGGCCAACAGTTTCATGTTGTTCATCATCATCCTGTCCCCGATGCTATTCAACATTGCGGTAGGGGCCCTTAAACCAGGTATTGGGTTGCAACCTCCAGTCCTAGTGTTCACAGTCTGGGGGTGCCTCTTGATTCATTGCTTCATATGAAAAATCAGGTGAATGCGACAGTAAAGAGCGCCTGTTATCAGCTTCGGCTGATACGCCAGCTGCGTCCTTTTCTGGATCCGGGTGGCCTTGAAACTGTAGTACATGGTCTGGTAACCTCAAGATTTGACTTTTGCAACATGCTCTACATGGGGCTACCCTTGTGCCAAGTCTGGAAACTTCAACTGGTACAGAATATGGCAGCCAGGCTGATTACAGGAGTAACCAGGAGTGACCATAATACACCAATATTGAAGTCACTCCACTGGCTGCCTATTAGTTTCCAGGCACAGTACAAGGTGTTGGTTATCACCTTTAAAGCTCTACATGGCTTGGGCCCAACCTATCTTAGGAATCACCTGCTTCCATATAATCCACCCCATGCACTCAAATCCTCTGGGAGGAACCTATTGCAACCAGTGAAGACCAGATTGGTTGCGACGTCCCAGAGGACTTTTTCTGCAGTCACTCCCACCTTAGGGAATGGTCTGCTGGACGAGATCCATCAAATTTCCAACCTAGATAGCTTCAGGAAAGCTGTCAAGATGGATCTCTTCGGGCAGGCCTTCCCGGAATAGCACCCAGCCACGTAAAGACCCTCATATTTATGAATTTGTAAGTTGTGATATTTCTGCCCACTTTTACTGTAATATTGTAGTATTATTGTTTTGTTTTTAATGATTGTAATTTTAATCTCAGTACTGTTTAATTCCCTTTTTAAGGGGAAGGGGATATTGTATATATTTTGTATTTATTTTAAATTGTTGTACGCTGCTTTGATTGTTTTTACAAAAAGCGGGATATAAATAAATGTTTTATTTTTTATTTATTTATGTTCCCTGCACAGCACTATGGAAGATCTCAGTTTCTGGGATGATGTTTCATTTTTCATAAATTATTTTGCAATGTCCTGGATGCCTTTCTGATAGGGTGAGTGGTAGTGAACTCAGTACTGAGAAACTGCAGTGGCAGGCCCCTTGCTTCTTTAGTACCAAGTACTTCTCTTCTAAAGAGAACCCCTGATTGGTTCAGCTTACTGCTATTTAACCCTGGAAAAATAATGTAATTTAAACTGTTATGGGCATGGCTGCAATTTCCACCAGCTGGCCCAGCCAACCTTTCTTTTATTCTACATGTTTGCAGTGATGAAAAGGGAGTATTGCTGCTGCCGCTGCTGCCATTTGCTATGCTGAATTGGGGCAGCGGTAGTGAGAGGGAGGGATAGTGGCAGGGAGAGGGAGAGGGATTGGAAGTCCAGACTAGGACACTACTGTTATATTTGATTTTGTGGCATAAATTATGTGAAAGCATAATAAAGAAGAAAATGATATTAATAGCAGGGTTTTCAAGGAGGAGACAGTAGTTTCCAATCCAATGTGCACCTTGGAATCCCTCTACATAGACACTAATCTAAGATTCTTGTTTTTCTTTCTTCCTCCCACCCCATTCTTTTTCTTTCTTTTTTTGCATTGTAAGCTTACTTACAGTACTAGAAGCAAGTTTTTTCAAATTTCGCTTTTGCAGCGTCAAGAGTCTTGAATGCAAGAATGATTCAAGGAAAGCATCAGATTTTGAACATCCCATTCATTTGGGGTCAGTGTACAAAGAGCCTGTAGGTGTCATTCTGCTTTCATCACTGCAGATACAGGAAAAGCAAATTCCTTTTGCATGTACTTCAGTATCCATAGGCATATGGCTGTCAGCCATGGTTCGCAAGACAGTAGCAAAAGGTGCAGAGCCAAAGCAATTTGAGATGCAAAATGCAATTATACACTTTAGTCTATTCCTGTGTCAATTCAGCATGTTTTCCTTAGTAACCAGAGCTCAAGACTAAAGGCCAATTTCATTGGCACATCTACATCAGTTGACTTGGCAGAGTTGCTGCAGCTTCCACCATCATAACAGTCAATTAGAAATTAAACTGACATAGCAGGAATCCTTAACAGGTGTCAGCAAACTCCATTCCCTGCTGTCCTTCAGAGAATTTCCTGCAGCATGAGGAAATTAATGGAGCAGAAAGGTGTGCTAAGCGCTGGATATTCAGCAACCCAGATTACGAGACAGGCAGCCATGGGACTATTACAGCAAACTGGTGGCTATGTAGGTGTGTTTGCTGAACTAAGTAAGAGCTGGGTGCTTGAAATATGCTCACACACTGTTCCATAGAAGACCAGACCTTGCCTACATTTCTATGAGGAGGAGCATTTTTCAAACAGTGACATAACTGCAGAAAAATGTAACAAGTCATTCATCTGTTCCCATAAACTCATCCTCCACAGTATACACTCATGCATACTTTTGGCAGGAGAAAAACCACTACTTGGACTAATTTCCTTTAATTATCAATTAATATTGTTTAGGTTTGATCAGAGATATGAAACTACCTCAAACTGGGGTACTTCAAACAGGCAGGTACTTCAGATAATAGCTATCTGACTTCAAATGTTAATCTTTAATACAGGGGTAGGCAACCTTTCCCCTTTAAGGGCCAAGGGACTTCAGCTCCCAGAATCCCAGGAGCTATTGGCCAACATGGGACTATTGACTAACATGGCTGAAGCTTCTGGAAGCTGAAGTCCCTTGGCTCTTAAAGGGGAAAGGTTGCCTACCCCTGCTATAATACAATGTAGGCCAGAAATCAAGAAGATAGGGGGACATGCTTTTCTCATACAGTGCAAACTAGATGGGGATGGGGCATTGATCAAAATAGGAGCGCTCACCTTTCAAAAGGAAATTCAGCATCCTATGCCTGTAACATCTTTGACTTAAACTATTTGCCACCCCTTCTTCAGTTCTGTGCTCAGGGATGATATTCTCAATTTCAATGGATGAATTTCCAGCAAGATTTATTTAATCCATTGGTTAAGAGGCAACAGACAAAAGGGATGTTTACATGTTACATACGGCAGTACAACATTTTCTCATACAAAATTCAGCATGATTACTGTGTACCCGAATTGTACAGTTAACGGGGTGTTGCTATGCTATATCAAATGTATTTGTGTTGCATGAAACTCATTCAGATGTTTGTAACAAAACAGCTATGTTCAGACTAGTAAGGGCAGGGAGCAAGCTGGCTCCAGCCCTTTCCTCGTCATCCTTCATGTATGCTGGGTGACAGTCTGAAAAGGACAGTCTCTGGTATGCCAGGTGGATCTCCATATCATCCAAAACCTTGAAATATTGGAGTTCTCAAGTTGCATAGGAACATTGCATGTGTAGGGATGCTGTTCTCTATACATGGAGAGAGCAAGAGTGAAGGATTGAGATGGATTAGCCTGGTCCCTTTCCTTGTACATTCTGATTATCTCTGTCCTAGATCCTTCAATAAGGCTTTTTTTCTTGACTGAAATTATTGAATCAGAAAGAAACACTGTTTTTATCACCTTACTTCTCTCTCACCCTTTCAGACAAACAGTTCAGCTTTCTGATATATATAAGGGAAAATTAGAAACATTTAATTTTTTAATGATTTCTTACAAGTTTCTGGAAGGGGGAAAAATGATATTTAATAAAATGGCATTTTGCATATGTCCAAGAAATGAAGGCAGTTGCTAATGAGAGCCAGACAATTATTTTCATGGTGTTGGTGGGTGTAATTCTCAATCTGGGATGCTTATGGGGAGGGGGGAAATTCAACTGCTTTTTGCTATGCATTGGCTAGTATCTTGTTTCCAGGATTTGATTTGATTTTATTTTTGCCTGTATCAGCACAGCTGTAATTTGCACCCACTGCTGTGCTAGGCCATAAATCATTCCAGATGGCTACTTGCTATAAGTTACTGTGTGAATTCTCAACGTGCTACCCCAGGCTCTTCCTGTCCTCACCCAGCTTGCAGCCACACAGAATAATAAATGTACCTCTCCTTTCCTATCCATGAAGCTTTCCTTGCTGATTTGCTTCCCCATTGCAGCAATTTGTTAACTGGCTTTAGAGCTCTCTGTGCAATAGGATCTTCTGCCTGATTGGCTGGTAGTGATGTCATGTGAAATCCCATAATATCATGTTTTCTCTAATATAATCATTTGTCTTGTTTGATAATGATATGACAAGGATGTAGTCTTGGGCTTTATGTCTCATCTTAATATGCTCTGTATTCCCTGAAGCAGAAATGACAGCTGGACAAAGTCCTTCAGCTCATCCCCCTTGATTCCAAGCAGATTTTTTGTACCTGTGAACATGAAAATTATGTTGCTGGAAAAGACCAAAGGTCCATCTAAACCAGCATTCAGCAATATTCAGCCAGATGTTCCTACAGAACTCACAATAAAGGAAGGAAGGCAAAGGGTCTTCTATTGTTTGGTCTACTATCTGGCACTGGGGAGGTCTCTGACATCTGAACCAAGATGTTTAAAAATGCATTTGTTGTTCTGGTGTAGACACACTGTAAGGATGCTCCCCTAAATATTAATTTAGGGATGTATAAGATGTATAAGAGCTTGCCACCTAAATAAAGAAAATATTACAGAGTAAACAGGAAGAAACAGAGAGAATCCAAATTTCTTACATGTGATCTGTGCTCCTAAGTGGAACACAATGGTGGCCTCTTTGGTCCTGACTTTTGAGGTAGGTTCCTTCACAACTGCTACCATTGTTGTCATTGTTGTTCAGCATTGCATTGCATTCCAGTCTGCTTCTTAAAATGCAGCAGACCATTAAAAATAGATACGAGCCAGCCACAGTAGTAGCAGAATTGCCACTGATGTTTGTTGTCATTTCAAAGAATATAGAAGTGAGAGAGTGAGGACTATGACAGGCAGTGAATGAGCAGCAGAAAGAGAGAGATATGAAACCAAAAGTAATGGGGAAATGGAAGAGAGATAAAAGGGCCTTGTCATGGTAAACAAAGAGAAAAACAATACATTTGGGCTATAACTTGGCCACAATGTTACTTAGAGCCAATAGACACTTTAAATTTTCTGGTCTTTGCAAATCTCCCAATATCCACATAGCCAGAAGAAGGAAGGACCAGCCTGCAAAAGATACCCTCCCCTACCATCTTCACTAAGGACAGAAACATCAAAATGCAGGCATCTGACTAACATCTCCATTTTTTTTCTCCTGTTTGGTTTCTAACATCTTGCCTAACGAAGAAGCCAGTGGAGCTTTGAAAACTTGCAATAAATATATTGTGCATTTTGGTTGGCCAATAAAGGTATCAGGTTGTGGTGCTTAGTGGATTTTTATTTGAATTTGCTAAATGGCCAACACAGCTACCCCTGCATGTTTCCCAATAGACATGGCTGGGTTAATAAATATATAAAAGAAAAAGAGGAGGGGATATTTCCTATAGCTTTCTCATCTGAGTCATTGAACTAACCTTGGATGTTCAGTTCAAAATGGGCCTTCTGCTCCAGTATTACCCTGTATTAAATTGCAAATGGGCCTCAGTTTGGTTTCTATGCCTAGCAGTTGTCCTAGATCCACAAGGTGGTCTATACTTGTCCTAGTTTTTTCAGTTACTTGCATAGCTAATTTTGTTTGTTTTGGCACTTTGCTCTCCCTTCCCTGTCTTGGCACCTTGCAAAATTGTGATGCTTATGTACCCTTAGGTGCTATCCCAGAAAAGGCAAGCAAAGAAACCACCTTCCTTTCTAATTAGGACATTAATAGCTTCCTAACCCAGATCTCATAGGCATCCCAAAGACAACAGAGTCTACCCAGCCAGGCTCCCTCCTACTTTTGCAGTCCAAGTGTGGTTGGTTTGGCAAAAAGCAGAGTAGTCCAGTGGAAGGAGCAACAGTGGGCCAGAACAGCTTGACCATGTAAGAAGAGGATCACTATCACTATACCCTGTTTACTGCTTCTAGCATGGCTGGTACCTCATGCCTGTTTGTTTGTTTGTTTGTTTGTTTGTTTGTTTGTTTGTTTTAAGGTTCATTACCTGGACCTTGAGATGGGTATAGGAATTGTGAAGAGAATGTGGCATTGCAGTTTTCTGTATCATTTTCAGATACAGTTACACTCTCTGTATTTTGCACAGATTAACAAACACTGGTTGGCCTTGCAATAAAGAAAGGCAACAATGAAATTGTGAGACATTGATTCTGGCTCTTAACTGTCTCTGCCAAGCTGCTATTTCTACGTCCGTATTATATTGTTTTTATCTTGTATTTTAATTTGGTAATAGTTTAATATATTTTTAAGGGGCGGGTGGGTTAGGGAAGGGATTCTTGGATTTGTTTTTACTTGTGATGTTGTTTTAATTTATTGTATGCCGCCCCGATTGCGCTGCAGAGGAGCGGGATAAAAATTATTATTATTATTATTATTATTATTATTATTATTATTATTATTATTATTATTATTATTATACAGAGGAATGTAGGATGGAATACATTTAATTTATAAAGACAGGAATGGACACAGATTAAAGGTTGTTACTAGATGAACTGATGTCAAAGCAAGAAATGGAATTCAATGCTTTAGTGTGAATTAACCACAACAAGCACAGTAACCCAAGAGAAATATGAGCTAGTCCTCTCTCCCAGTATATTCTGAAATTGTCTCCAGACATCTTTGCTCGGAGAAACATTCCTGCCCTCATCCAAATTCTAGCACCTACTAGTCTAGTCAAGTTGAAGTATACCCTACTGTTATATTTATTTATTGGAGAAGCATATCATCATATCATTATTTTCTGTCACTTTCCAAGTTAAAACCATGTTTAAAGCAGAATATAGCAATATCAGAAAAAGTATCTAAAGAAGCAACAGTTCCAAAATAATTTAACAATTTTTGTGATTTAAAGTTCATACAAATGGGCTGAACACGTCACAATTAATAGACAACACATAGATTAAACAGTTTATTAATGATTCATAGTAAGGCACATACTATTAGAATAGCTTGTAATAAAATAAAAGAATTACAATTAAAACAAGTCATCAAGAAATGGCAAAATAATACACAGCAGATTAAAATAATAAAGTGTCAGCATGAGCCCACAGTGTGGTTTGAGTCTTTGAATCAAGGTGAATTCATGACAAGCTTAGGCTGTGTGGGGTTTCTTTTGTTGTTCCTTTCTTGCTCAGGACCACAGGTACACTGGTCTTTCCTCAAGAGTCTGATATGGATCCTGGGTGAACTGTTTATATTTTGTTCAGCACATCCTGAAACTCTGGCTTGAATCAACAAATGCCATTGTCACAAACACTACACACAAGCAGAGGCAGCTGGTAGCTCTGGGGATCCACCCTTGGCTTTAGCTTCAGATCTTCTCTTTTAGCAACAGCTTCGCCACAGCTGCTCTGGGTTGAAGAGGAACTGTCCAGATGCTGAATCTATGTTGGCAACTTTGCTTGGAAGCTAGCCATGACTCAGAGCAGCTGGGCTCGGAGCTGCTGTTAACAAACAACAGCAGCTGTTTAAAAGTAAGGATACATTCCCCCCACAAAAAAAGAAGTGATTAGGTACCTCTTGGTGCTAGCACATGAAACATCTAAAAGGGATTGTAAGGGTTTTCTTAAAGGATTAGTGATGTCACTTGTCATTTAAAAGGGACCAAAGTGGAGGAGGCTCCCAAGAGGGGGTGCCCCAAGAGAAATAGCCCAGTCACTTGCCACCTAATTTTGGCCAAAATTGCATCTAAAGCCAAAGTAGGGCTCAGAAGTTGCTCTTAATGCCTGGATAACTCCATGACTGCAAAACATGCACAATACACATGCAATGGATAATCTAGAGATGTTCAGATTAATAGAGAGACTAAGGGCCTCGGCAGACGACTAATAAAGTTGTCTCCGAGGCCTGGAAGAGGAGGGGCAGCCACACGCGTGGGGCCCTTCCTCTTCCCGAGGTTGCCCTCGGAGCTGCCAGCCCTCCGCACG
>CM034701.1:116031250-116046797 GCA_020142125.1 Phrynosoma platyrhinos | reverse complement strand
GCTCCGTCCGGCGGCGTCCTGGAAGCACTCATGTGCTTCCCCCCTAAAATGTGATTATGACAATTAAATTATGAAGAAAAGAGGTAAGGAAAATAAATTATGTGGAGTTGGATGCAACACCTATGAGGGAGCTATGCCAGGAATTTTACCTGGTAAGGAACTAAAACATCCTCATGTGTTTCTAGTTGTTGTGAGGACACAACTGAACTATGGTGCATCATCTTCCATTGTGCAAAGGCTGAAGGTGATTGTTTCTTTTCTTTTTGGCAGATCATTAGGAGGTGAAGCAAAATAGAGGCAAAAAAGAAGAAGATGGGGGGGGGAATGTCTAATTGACAACTGAGCTCAGGCCATTTTATTTTATTTATTTATTTTTATTAATTTTACAAATTAAAATACACCAATAACCAACAAACTATACTAACATATAAACACATACAAATACTCAACATCAAACCCTTGCCTTCCCCCCCCCCCCAACATAAAACACCCCCCAACATGAATCACTCAAACAGCTGACTCACAAATAAAATAACTTCATATATCCTATTGGCATCAAATTTCTAATAGAAATTAAACTGACGTTTCCTTCCCGGTTGAAAAATCCTGTTAGTTTTATCATGTTTCTTATGTCTCCATAACTTCTTAAATTCTTTGATGACTACTATATTACCTTCTTGTTTGTGTCTCTATTATTCCTCAATTTCTCTTTCTACTATTTAGATTTGTCATTTTCTTATCTTTGGATTCCAAAAAAATAAAACAAAATAGCCGAAATAATACCATATAAATCTTACTTCTGTTCATCTATTTCTCTATTTCCTTCTAAGAGCTCAGGCCATTTTAAAAGCAGAAAACCCATAGAGTAACTCTCAGCTACCTTATGTGTATAGTAAAGTGACTTCAACCCCTGACTCTCACTCACCATTAGACATTTTTCCAAAATTCTCCTCCTCTTTGCAAATGATATGGGGGACAGAAGAATTTCTTGAAAGTAAGAGGCAAGGTTCGTCCTAATTTCAATCTGGTTATCAAGCTCATTTCTTTTGAGAAAGTAATAACACACACTTTTGTTTTGAGGGTTCTATACAGCTTCTCTCCTGTTAGCATTTCATTTGTAGATATCTAAGACCCAAACTGCAATTACCGTATATTTGGCTATAAGTCAACCTCATGTTTATGTCAAGGTCAAATTTTGGGGCCAAAATTATGGATTTTAATATGACCTGTGGATAAGTCAAGGGTGAAATTTAGGGGCATATAACAAAGGATCTAAAGGATGAAGCAAAGAGAAACAATGTCAAAGAACTTACAAAATTTCAACAGACATAAATCTTGGCTCACTCTTAATGGATGGGGGGGGGGTGTCAGTGCTTCCAGGACAGATTATACTCCTTTCACCAGGGGATGGTTCCTTCTTTTAAATAAGAGTTAACATACAGTACTTAAATTGACCTGTGGATAAGTCAGCTCAGGGCCTGAGCAGTCTGTTCAGGCCCTCAGTTTTTTGGGGGGTCAATTCTTTGACCTAAATTTCTAGACTTATACATGACTGTATACAGCAGGGGTAGGCAACCTTTTTAAGCCGTGGGCCGGGTTGCTGTCCCTCAGACAGTTGGGGGGCCAAAGCACCACAAATAAATAAATAAATAAATAAATAAATAAATAAATATTTTTTTTTAAAAAAATTAAAATATGCACACTCTCTAAGCCCCAGAAAAGCCACGGCAAAAACCCTGTGGAGATTTTGCCAAGAAAACCCCAAGAACAAGTAATAACAACAATAATCAATATCATCATGGCAGGTGGCGGCGGCGGCAGGACCGGCCTGGGGCCAGTCCAAAGGTCTCACTGGGCCGCATCCGGGCCTTAGGTTGCCTACCCCTGGTATACAGTATGTGCTGTTGGCTAATGTGATGCTTTCCCCCTCTAATGTAGTTACTACTGCCAATACTCCTATGTATAATATGGCTCAGTGACACTTGCAGACACTTGTTATATAGCACCTGTAATGAAAGAAATGACAAGAGGCATATTGTCCTCTTACAGCTTTCCCATTCTTTAAATGTGGACAAAAGTAATGTGAATAGATAGAATGGGCAGGGTCTTGTACAATAGCTGAAAACTCATGTGAAAAGCTCTTACTGTTAATAATTAGTTTAAGAATCAATTTTGGGTGCCAGGAACTCCAACTATCATTTTTTGATTCATGTAAGGAGATGATGTTGCCTAAAAATTGCAAAACCCCACTATCGAAGAGCAAAAGAAGTAGGTGTGTGTCTTCTCCCTCTTTTCGGTCATCAGTCTTACCAATTCAGTTGGAAGCACTACACACCATTCTCCAAATTCATTTGCACAATCTCTCCTGCTGGCGTTTGGGTTCAGCATAATATTCTCAAGACTTCTGCATCTCTCAGCTACTCTGTTTCACTGTAGGGCTCATAATCTGCTTAGTTCACTAGGGTTTTTTTTTTTTTTTTTTGTAATGATATAGTCCTTAAGGACAAAGAGAGCAAGAAGAGATAATTGGTTTCCCAGTTATGCCTTTCTCAAAATTTGCTATACTGCAGAGTGAACAGAGTTTCTTCTGCTCCTGTATCCAAAGAGTTAAAGAAAGTTTGAACATCAGCTGTCCAAGTACATTGACATAACAAAGAACTTTAAAAGCAATTGCTTAGACTGGGGAGCTAGGTCACAAGGGCTGGATTAGTTGACCCAATCAAGAGTTAAATCCCACAGGTGAAATGAATAGGATAAGAGCCCCTGAATAATCAGGAGGTCTTCACTTGCCTCTGTTTAGGTAATGCATCACAATCAGATGTCAGTGAAGTTTAAGTGCTAAGTAAATTCTGAGGAAGAGGGGAAGTCAACTTGTTCACTAATAGTCTGTTTCTATTAGTCATTCTATTAGTGCCTCTTTTTACATGATTAGTGCAATTTCCATGTTCAAACACTCAGAACTGCCACTCCCATGTCTAGTTTGGCCCTAATCATATGGAATAGATTAGAAAAACCCATACTGAACCCTTTGAAATTAGTATGATAAAGGCTGAAGGAATGAAGAGAACATACAATAGTATTTTATCTTGCCACAGAAGACATCATGTAGTCTTATTTCTCAAATATGATGTCATTTTTCTGTTCCTTTGTATTGCATACCTGTGACAATTTATAACCAGGTATGTACCAGCTTCCATTTGATTTTGGAATCTAAGGAGGGTCAGCTCTAGTTAGTATTTGGATGGGAGACCACCAATGAATATCAGGTGCTGTAGGCTATATTTCAAAGGAAGGAACTGGTAAAACCACCTCTGAGAAATCAGCAGAGCTGCCATAAGATGACAGGTAGCTTGATGGTAGTACACATGCATACAAATTCCTAATTTAGATTATATTGTAAAGGAAGGATTGATCAGAGCTGAACAGAGAATCTAGAACTTCAGATTCTTTCGTGTCCTTATTAGTGGACTTGGATTCCTGAGTATATTCATGATGGGCTTTGTATATTGTCTTTTAGCTTTGTTTCCCGTTGGTTTTAAAGAAAAAAATATAGGTTTGTAAGTTAGACACTCAAGGTTACAAATGTATTTTCTGCTTCTCTTTGCCTAAGAAGTTCAAAGTAGGAAAAATTGCCTTCTACTGTCTTCTGAGAGAAAGAAAACAGAGTGTTGGTTGTTGCTTAGGTTTTGACTGCTCAAAATGAATGCATGCAAGCCTTGCCAGAAAGGCCTTGTTGTTTCATCATGACAGTTTTATTCCTAGGATTATATAAAGCCTTTCCTCCTTGCCCCTGCCCTTCCAATCTAACTAGATTGTGTAATTTATAAACCTAGATGTCTCTTTTGTTGAAAACCAAGGAGAAATGAAGATACCGGTATTTATATCTTTTTTACTAGAAGAACATGATCCATTTTTTTTCATTTAACACAAGGTGGTTGGGTGTGTGATTTTCTGATGCTTCTCTTCCCTCTAAGCATGTACTACTGGGGGGGGGGGCAAAATCAAGACTTTGCCTCCCCGTAACAATCCTACCTGCACAAATGAAACTTTTCTTCACTCCCAAAATTTCTAGCATTGAAGAGAATGAAGAATTAAAAACTGTTCACACCCAGAAGGCTTCTGTTTGCTGTATTCACATTCCCTTGGTCATTTTTACTTGCCTATTTTCTTTGGTTGCCCAACCTGTATTTCTAAATGCTCAGCTGAAGTATTAAAGTTACTCCACAGCTGTCAGTTTGGGGGCTGAAGGAAAATTTCATTTGAGGAAGAAAAATTCTTATTTGGGAGAAACACTCTCATTTCCCCTTCCCTGTAGTCACACTTTTGTTTGCCTTCCTGTCATGAGCAGAATACATAGCTATCCTGTCTATTGTAATTTCTCCTCTATATGTGAGCTGTAGAATTCTAATGTTTGTGTCAAGAAGATTTCTCTCTCTATCTCTCACTCACTCTCTCTCTCTCTCTCTCTCTCTCACACACACACACTCATTTGGACTCAGTAAGGTGATGGAAAATAAGATATGCAGTGCTACCTGTTCAGGTCACTGGTGCTTACTTGTAAATTATTCTCATTAAAATGATCACTTCCAGGCATTGTCTGCCACTTAATGCAGTTGGTTGTCTCTTACACATTGATTCCCACACAAGCTCATCCCTCATTACAGCCTGTCCCAGCCTGCCTCCTCTTAGGTTTGTTCCTCTTCTCTCCACCCCCATAGATGTTGATAATGTTCTTGCTTTGGATATGTGATATTTCAGGGTCAAGGAAAATCTTGCTTTGGTTCTGGGGGTGTTGTGTAATATGTCCATCTAGCATAAAGGGCCCTCAGCACTGCTCTCAGGTGTAAAGGATTGAATTTTTCAAAACAACCTGAATATGATGCTGTCCAAGTGGCTGGCTGTGTGCCTTGGGCAATTCAGTCACTTGACCCCCATGTACCTCAGTCAACCAGGCTGGAAAATTGGGTAAACAACAGAAACCTTTCTGAAAATGGATGCTATATGTCAGCTGAGGAAATGTAGAAAATAAAAGTGAGTATAGGATGCTTGTTTGCCATGAAAGATATTTAGATTGGGTCTCCCTTCGGCTCAGCTCCTAGAAACTTAGAGCTGTTGCTACCACCCTTCCCTTCTGAGATCCAGAAGCTTTTGTACCATCATGCAACAGCTATATCTCCTGGGGAGATGGAGTTTCATTGGCATCACATCCACTAAGGAAGTCTGGCATGTCTCAACAGTGCAAAGCTTTGTTCTTGTCATGTTCTTTAAGGTCTGTACAATGATTCTGAGAGTCATGCTGAGAGCCACTCAATCAGTCTGCCTGCCAAACCCATGTAGAGAGAGAAACCCAAGCAAGCAAAAATAAGACATAGAATGCCAAAAATGTCTTTCTGAATTAATCCATGAAATAGATGCTATTATGAGTAAGTATGGTGCAGAACAATCTTTGCATAATTTCACCAGTGTTGTCTCAACTAGCACTTATCTCCCATTAGGTGGTTGGTTCCTATATTAATTTATCAGTAACTCTGTTATAAACTCCAGGTACAACTTTGTTTGATTTCTATCACCATCTTTTTACACACTCGGTTTTGTCACCACACTGTTATTTGGGCCAATAGGGTATTTCTCAGTAACTTCCATGCCAATCCTATGGATATAGCTGAGCTACAATTGCACAAATAATAGCTTACAACTCTGCAACTCTGGGGCTCGATTCTGGACAAGTGAGACAGAACTGGACATCTCTGAACTCCCAGCATGAAAACTCTTACTCTGAAAGATAAGCAATATAAATTTGTTTTGACTCGACAATTTGACTCTACAAGAGGCCTATTTAACTTTCTGGAATGCAAACAGAAAAATATTAATTTTTACAGTACTTTAGTACTCTGCAATCAGATATCTAACAGTACTTTAATTATTTATTATTATTTTATTTTCTTATATCCTGCCTTTCTCCAAACACAGGGACTAATCTTGTAAATGTTTGCAGGCCTTCATTAGATGTTAAGTTAGAAAATAAGGAAAAATGTTGCTTGTCACCTTGTTTCAACAAACGTAAGATGTTCCCTGTCCTCAACAATATATCACACACCTATTCTGTGACCTTGTATTAAAATTAGGAATAGCTCTTTCCTTGGCATGAATGATATAGACAATATGAAGACAAGCTGTGACATTGAAGCTATAATGAGCATAAGTAAGCCATTGTTGGCAATGTTATGAAATATATTTATGTTCATAGAATCCTCTTCACAGCAAAAGGGGTGAGGTGGGGAAAAACCCTACGGAAGGTTAAAATAGGTGTTTAATCGTTTTATTTTGAAAGAATGCCAAATGAGACACTTTCTAAAACTACAGAACCAAAACTCAGGAAAGTGTATCAATATAGTGTAACCCAGGGATGGGAATCCCTGTAGAAGCCTAGAGTATTTCTAGTAAATAAGCAGAGGAAATAGTTTTTAGTAGATACAGTGCATGCATTACTCTGTTCATTCTGTGGCTCATTTATAGAATGGTATCCCTTGTATAGATTCATATCATAAAGATTTTAAACAAACAAAACAAGCAACAACCCCATGCCCTGGGCCTTTTAAAAGTTTTGGCAAAACAATAGAGGTGGTCACAGTTTATGCTAGTCCCATCCACCTACTGCCTTCATCCTGAGTGACATTTTTCCAGTGTCATGCCAGAGGGGTTTGTATAAAGGATGGTCCCATGTACACCACAGCAGATCATTAATCATCAGCCAAGGGCAGCAAGACAGGAATGCAGAGTAGTAAAGTGTACACATACTGATCAAGTACTGCATCTGCCCTTCCATTTCTTTATGGTCTGTCAAGCTCTGTTGCTTTGCATGTTTTCCAGATTCAGCCCACCTGCTTCCTTGCTTGTGACCTCTTGAATTTTATAGTTGAGAGGCAGATGTTTTGTTTCTTTCACTCAGCTCACTTTGTATGTTGATAAAGTGCCAAATTATCAATTGCTGGACCAGCACATGTACCACTGCTTCCCAGCAAGCTGCATATGTCAAAGGTACGTATGGTGCTGGTGTGTGTATGCTGGCATCTTTTTGTCTGCCTGTGGACATACTCAGTTGCCTCCTGGCACAAGCCTAACATAAAATATGTAGCCCAAAGAAGCAGGAGGCGAGGATCAAAGTAAATCATAAGCTGCTGATGCCAACTACAGAAATCCCCCAGGAAGACTATAGGCATTCACTGAGGAGAACCTAGGTGTTGCTTTTGAGTGTTGTCATTAACAATGCCTGATGACAAAATGCTTCTGAGCACAGTGACCCCAGAGAAGTCACCCTTTTGGAAGCTGTGCAGGACTGCAGCCAGCATTATTAATCCAATAAGACAGCTGCTGCCAATTAGATGCAGGATGGTTATTTATCTCGGGATGAGGGAGAGAAGGATGCGGAAATATTAGCATAGTATTTTATTACCTGCCTGTTGGAGAAATACATTCTTGCCTGAAAAGTTTTTGAATGATTTTTTTAAAAAAAACATTTTGTTACTGTTTTGGTTTTGTTTGTATCTCAGCAGCAGCCAAATGTATCAGCATATTTCATTTATTATATATAAACTAAGCAAATACACATGTGGTCATATCTCCAAAATGCTGTTGTAGCCCATTGAAATAAATGGGACTGCAGTGGTGACTTAAAAGGTAGAGTCCTGGCTCCACAGTTCTAAGCAAGGCTCCACATGTTATATTGGCAATCACAGTTGCATATGAGCTTGGGGACATTTGTTTGAAAATGTCTGTGGGAGGGATATTTCACCTTTCTTATACTAACAGTTTCCCTACAAAAGTCAGAATGATCCCTGCATGTTGTTGTTGTGTGCCTTCTGACTTATGGCAACCCCAAGACAAACCTATCACAGGGTTTCCTTGGAAAGATTTGTTTGGGGGTGCTTGCCTTTGGTGAGGCTCTCTGAGCCTGAGAGAGTGTTACTCACTGAAGGTTCCCCGTGGCTTTCCACAGTTGAGTAGGGATTTGAATCCTGGTCTTCAGAGTCCTACTCAAAACACTACATGACACTGGCTCCACACAGGGACATCATTTTCTCTTGCAACTGAGCTTGGGGGATAGGATGAGGAAAGCTTTATTTATTTATTTTTTTAAAAGCACTTTCTCGTAGGGATTTGTATGGGAGATTCAGTGAGTGTGGCAAAGGTGTTGTAAGAAACTTGTCAACTGTCCCCTACAAATGTCCCCCCCTCCCTGTAAGGCAAACATAAGTTGGGAATCCAGTATTGCTCTCCTAATCTTTAGCAGATGAAAAAGAAAAAAAGGAAAAGGAAGTATGAAGTAACTTTCCTTAGGTCATTGGCAGAATTAAGGTCTCACCCTGTAAATTTGGTGTAAAAATTCCACATTCATTTTTTTTGTTTGCTCCTGTGGCTGTTACATTTGTAACAGGTAATCCAAGGGAGCCTTGGTGGCACAGTGGCTAAATGCCTATACTACAAGCCACAAGGTAGTGAATTCGAACCTGGAGGGCTCCAAGGTCTACTCAGCCTTGCATCCTTCCATAGGTCACTAAAATGAGTACCCAGCTTGTTGGGGACAATTAGCTTAGACATTGTAAACTGCTTAGGGAGTACTAGTTCACTGATAAGTGGTATAGAAATTTCCTTGCTATTGCTATTCTCTCTGAATCCTAGCAAAGCTGTCTAGCTTCATATCTTCCTGCCTCTAACATCCACTGACAGTTCTTCTGCTTCCCACTCTATGAATACTTATTCCTCCATCTCTACCAGTTTTATCCCATATATTTCACTATCTCTTTTCACCACCACCACTATCTTCTCAATCTCCATTTTCCACTATGACAGGATCTGTGTTGATGACTACTGTTTGCCTTGATGATCCAAGGCCTTCAGGCCTTCATATCAGTGTGACTGGCAAGGAAGAGTGTCTGTTCCAATATATTCTCTTCCATCGATAACTTTTTTGAATAGCCTGTTCCCCCCACTCCCCTCCCAAAAAAAAAGTCAATTTCCCCCAAAGCCTGCCACATAGGGATTGTCACTATCAGTGCAGATTTAAAAACAGAGACTACCTTCTCAGGAAAAAGGGACAGGAGGAGAACTAAATAAACACCTGGTGTTTGCAGGGAACTGCCTACCAACTATCTGTCAAATGATGTTCTGTGCCTACCCATCCACCAGGGAGATATTGCTAGGTTGATGCCAGCAGGCTGCCAATAGCGGGTAGAGGTGCCAAGAATCCCACTCTGTTATCAGTTTTGCCCATGCAATCCTCAACAGGATCTCAAGACCAATAAAGCAGAGCTCTGTGTTGTCCTGATTCTCTTCATCACCAGATTTTTCTGTATGCTTTCCAGTAACCTATCTTAAAGGGTTTCATGCAAGACAGATTCCACATAATGCCAATCCAGAACTCTTTGAAAGTTTCAGTGTCCTTTTCACCCAGAAAGAATCTATTCTTGCCTAGTCTAATCTAGACAATGTATCTCTTACACTTCCAACTTAGGCTGGCTTTTAACACAGCATCACAGAAAATAAACATATTGATCTAATATGTTTAGCAGTGTGGCTGCAGCCAGCTTTACTATCGTGTATCTGATTAACATAAGCAGGAGCTGAAGTGATGAGAAATCAATGCATTTGAACTTCCAAGTTCACACAGACTCTACTAATGCTTAATATCCTGATAACATTTTCAAGGGACTGAAGCTTCTGTGGGACTAGGCTAGAGACTCCCAAGTTCACAGAACAAAATTAGATATGCAAAATGTCTTTAGGAAACCAAAGGCATGCATGTTGATATAGAAGATAAAGGTTTGAACACATTCAGAACATTTACTCAGTTTTAACATGGTCAAATTGGAGTCATTACTTGAGAGCTAATTGATGTTAAAATATTACTGAATCAGTCATCTCTCTTGGACAGACAAAAGCCATATTGAATTATGCATGGAATTTACCTTGCATCTACAACTACTTTAAAAGTTAGCCAGATGGAGTACTCTGGTTTAAACAGAAATTTTTTATTTTGAGTAAAATTATCTTGTGTAAGACTGACCTATGTGATAAAGAACTAATCAGACATCATTTGTTACATTTCCAGTTATGTGACTTAGAGGTGAATTGCAAGGAAGTATAAGCCTTACTTTTCAAGTAAATACCTATTGGGGGGGGGGGGTGTCTGGTGGTTTGACCTATATAAGACATGAAGGAGATGTAGAATTTACAAAGGGAGAACAACACACAGGTAGATCTTAAAGTACCAGCAGGGTCTTTATGCCTTTACCAGTGCAAGTGTTTTATGTCCTGATAAGAAATAAGTACTGGTGAGCAAATAATCAGCTTCTTCTTTCAGTCTGTTGTAGAGCTGTTTAAAAACAGGTGAACTTGGAGGTGGGCAGGTCAGCAATTTTTGGCAGAAAACCAATGTGATGTGGAACATCCCTCTCCCCAGGATAATAATATGTAGTCTCCAATGTACTCAGGGTGCATCTGCACTGTAGAAATAGTGCAATTTGATGCCAATTTAGGTGCTGTAGTTTTACAAGGTCTTTAGCCATCTCTGTCAAAGAATGCTAGTGCCCCAGAAAACTACAAATCCCATGACAATTAAAGTAATGCCAAACAGCATCATTTCTACAATGTAGATGTATCCTCAGTATCAACTGCAATGGTACATCTCTTAGAGCAGGGGGGAGAAAACCTGGTCCCTTCCCATAATATCCAAACAATGATACCTTTATTGGGCCAACCAAAATGCAAAATTACATGTTGCAAGCTTTCAAAGTCACACTGGCTTCTTCATCAGGCAAACAGGAGGGGGAAAATTGAAGATGTTAGTCATAGGCCTGAATTTTCTGTTTCTGGTCTTATTTCAGATGGTAGGGAGGGCTATCTGCAGGCTGGCACCTCCCCCTTTGGTCATGCTGTCATTGGAAGATTTTCAAAGTCAAGGAAATTTAATGTCCATTTGCAATTCAAAGAAGATGTTTCCTTGGAATCCACCATGTCTCCTTCCTTTGTGAAACTATAGGCATCTATATAGGTGGAGAACCCTAAATTTCTCAAGAAGTCTTCATGTTTTGCATCAGGAAAACTTTAGATGGTGTAGAGGTAAAGCATGCCAATCAGTCCCAATATTAGAAAAAATGCTTTACCTTTGTTGGAGTCAGACACCTCACATAGCAAGGTTCCAGTGCACTGGCTCTCTCTTTAGGATTCCCCTGTGATAGCTAAAATGTGGTATCTTGAAATCCAAAAAACCTGGTCCCTTCCATAACTTTTGGACTGAGACTCTGTAAAAACCCTGCTGGTCTGACCAGTGGTTGGGAATTATGGGAGTTGCTGTTCAAAAAATCTAGAGTACCAGATTGCAGATTCTAGTAATGGAAGTCTATCACAAGAGTTGGAAATGCCTCAGAAGTCCAGCAGCATAGAGCCAAAATGTGTTTGTTGCACTAGTAGAGGCAGTGATTCAAGGGCATTCCCCACTGCATCATTACATTTGATTTATGCTTCTCCATGCAGAATACATTGTGGACATAAAAATGAGTTAGGCCTCAGTACAACAAAATACTCCCTTCCTAGCAAGCTTGAAGAAATAGTTACAAATGTGGGTCAGAAAAGCAATAAAACAGCAAGGAGGGGGAGTGTTAGGGCTGTAGAAAATTGGTGGTAGATTGGTGAAGGGCAGCAGCATCACTGTTCTATGTAGATTTTGTAAAATAACCCAAGAAGAGAGCCATTCTTGAGTGGAGGGTAGATTCCTCCTCTGCCAGATGATCACAGCAATGAGTGCTGTTGGCAGGTTAGGCTATAATTTGTCTGATTTCTGTCACTCTGTGTGGAAGCTGGTGTCTTTGGAATCACCAGCAAAATGCCATTTTCAGTGGGAGCAGAGTTCATTGGAGTGAACTCCATATTTCAGGAAGAAAACAGATGGCATCTGCAGAGGTATCAGGTGTAAGAGTATCAGGTGGAGAAGAAAGCAACAGAGCAAACAAAACAAAGAGCAAGCTCACAAGGGCCTCACAACAACCTGTCTCTATCACTGTTGTCTTCTGGAGGCTCATAGTCACTTGTTTCACATTTCTCTGCTTTTAACACTTTGGAGTTTGTCTGGAATGAGTGTGTGTAGAACATTGTAGATTAATTTTCTGTTGCCTTTTAAGGCATACTGCGCTTGATATATCCATATAAAATGTCATCTGATTTAGAAGAATGGTGGAATTTAAATCCAACAAACAAAGAACTCAGTAGTTTTGGTTTTTTAAAGTCATAGTTGATCAGGTAGTGAGTTACCTAGATGTACGTATGTTTGCATATTATTAAAACCATAGATCAAGAAAGAGAGAGAGAGAGAGAGACTATGCTTAATGCATAGGTCAAAGCAAACATAATTTTCAAAGACATTCCCTTATATATAAAAGAAGAAATACCTCTTCCAAAATTACACCTGTCACATGATTATTTTTTGTAAATACATGCCTATTTTAAAATAATGAAAGAAATGTAAAGCCTGCTGCTCAGTAATTGGGGGAAAACCTTTAATGTTATTAGTCTGATCAATTAATTAGATTACTATAACTCATTCACAATGCAGTATTGTAGCTGCAATTGAAAAGGTGTTTTCTTTTCTTTTTGCTTTGATTTTGTGAAACACGAGTTGTTAAAATGCATTTTTGTTGGATAACATGGTTTCAGACCTTTATGGAATAAGTGTGCTGCAGGTTTCTTCGGTCCCAGCTCAGTTACAAGCTATCTCACTCACTCCCATGTGTGATGTGGGCCAGCTCAGCTGTATGCCTGGAGCCTTTGATCCTTCTGTTTCAAAACTGTGTGAAGGATCATGACATCTGAAATGTTACATGGGCATGACTTGGTGCACATATGTCTTATGTCATATAATATGTAATGGTGTGTGTGTCCACTAGGGATACTGGAGGGTTTTGTTTGGTCAAGGGTTCTTTGGGGGGGTTGCAGAGGAACAATTCGTACTTTGGGGATTAATATGTAGATTGGGCTGGTGTTATCAGGGCTTTTTTCAGTCCTCTGAGAGTTTTGCAATATAGGTAGGCTAAAATAAAAAGCACATCCCAATATAAAATGTGTATTTTAAGATAAAAGCTATACTTTGTTTTTAAAAAAGTAAAATAGTCGTAATGATTATACAATTTTAAAATGAGTCCCAGATTGATGTACAAAGGAATGGTGTGAGAGCTGGAATGAACACATGTGAAATTGACGTGAACTGGAAAGAGACTCATTTGCCCTAGGGTGTGAAGCTCAATTTACATATGCAGTTGCAAGAAGTATATATTGTGAGCTGGCACTTAGGCATCTAAATGTTAGCTGGAGAAGTCTCATAGGAGTTTATCACATGGGGGCAAACTGCAAAAACCCCATGCAGAAACAGGATTTAAAAATGGAGAAAACCCCACAAAAGCAGGTAGTTTTTCACACATGGCATGGTTAATGTGACATTAACTCGAACAGAAAATAGACAAGACTCAACCCTTTTTACTTTTGGGATTTTCCAAAAGTAAAAAGGAACAGGTTTTGTCTAGTTTCTGATTGGGTTAATGTTGCATTAATTCTCATTAATGCTAATGTCATCTGAAAAACACCCTGCTCTTGCAGGTTTTTTCTGCTTTCTGTTTGGGTTAACTCTGAATGTCATCTGAAAAACTATCCGCTTTTGCGAGTTTCTTTCAGTTTAAATCCAGTTGCTGCGCAGGATCTGTCCCATGTGATAAACTCCATTGTGTCAGACTTGTGTTTAAAATGAACCATTCTCCTTCAGAAACCTTTCTCTTACTTTGGAGGTCCTGTGCTTACTTGCGGGATTGTCCATATCTTGATATGACAAAATGAAAAAGCTAAAGGGTGAAAGCTATGGGGATTTCCTCCCCTATCTCATTTCTATACTTTTTACTTGGCTTTTTTCATCTGATCCTGCTAGTGCAAATCCTTTCAACTTTTTTTTAGATTCTGTAGAAGTGAAATAAGAAGAGCCCAGCACTAAGGAGACATAAGAAGGATTGGAATTACTCCATTAGTTGGTCTTTTGCTTTGCTTTGTGGCCTTCTGACAAGTCCCTTCTGAAGGGACTATGGAATCATTTTCCATGTTTCTCCATCCATGTAAGCCACATCTATTTAAACCTCTACCCCTTTTCTTACCCTACTCCATTGCTCTTGCATTTTAGGCAGTGCTGTTCTACTACTTTCTATACAGATAGCATTAGATTCAGCAATGCAGAAGCAGCAGGGATCTAACACCACTTTCATTTCTATTGAAGAAGAATACTTTGGTCAAGTTACACTCTCTTAGCCTCAGAGGAAGGCAAAAGCATGCCTCCTCTGAACAAATCTTGCCAAGAAAACTTTGTGATAGGGTCACTTTAGCGTTGCCATAAATTGGAAATGACTTGAAGGCACACAAAGTCTCCTTAATGATGCATATGCAAACAGTAAATTCTGTTTAACAAGAATCAAATCCCTAATATGCTTCCGCTCCTATGCTGCTTGCACTGAGCTCTGGGTCAGTTGTCATGTAGTACCACTTTATTTCCGTCATTTGAAAATGTTGACCTAATTTGTTCTGTTTTCAGGTTCACATATACCTGCAGTTAAAATGGAAGTAAACCTGAAGAAGGTGTTGAGATTGCCAAGATGATGAAAGCTCACAGCATAATTATTTTTATGGTTTTGAAATGTTATTTTTTCCTTGTTTATGCTCTTTTCAGTATTCACAGTGTGCACCAGTTTATATAATTTCATCCTGTTGTAATTTATGGTTATATGGTAAAAATTATTTTACTAGAATTCTACTGATCATGTGAAATTGCAGTAATTAATGAGATTTAGGTGTTGAAGGAGAACACTATCCTATAGTACAATAATATCTATTCCCCTTTTTTCTCATCTCCTTTTCTGACATCCTTCCTTGGGGTAAACCTGCTTCACTTGAGAGTGAATATTTTATGCAGCACTGAGCATTTGCCAAACTCTAGTGTCCTAGTTTTGCTGCCTCTAGCCCCAAAGCAGTGTTTTCCATTCTGATGTGGCTGGGTGTGGAGAAGGACAAGGAGAAAGAGGTGTCAGTTTTGGGAAACAGTAACAGGAAAAAGCACATGCTTACTTTACCAAAGTAGAGGATTCTGTCACCTTCCAGAAATTTACTGGGTAGAAAGATGATATGTTGAGGTTGAGGGTCATTAAATGATTGTTTTATTGTTGTCATGTGTATTCAGGTCAGTTCTGACTTCTAGTAACCCTATCCTAGGGTTTTCTTGGCAAAAAATTATTCAGAGCAGGGTGGCTGCTGCCTTCTTCTGAGATAGAGAGAGTTTGACTTGTCCATGGGCTTCCATGACTAAGTGGGGATTCAAAGCTTGGTGTTGCAGAGTCCTAGTCTACCGTTCAGACCACTAGACCACACTGGCTCTCGTTGAGCCAACTTACACATGTTAAAAAGAAAATAATCAATTCTTAGGGGAAATGCAGACGGGTGGCCATGGGCCACCCTGGGAAGTGGCGGA
>CM034701.1:116008594-116021521 GCA_020142125.1 Phrynosoma platyrhinos | reverse complement strand
ACTCTTCTAGAACATGGCCATACAGCCTGAAAAAACCCACAAAAAAAAACTATAAAAGGAAAAGGTTTCCCAATGACATTAATGCCTAGTTGTAACCAACTGTATGGAGTGGTGCTCATCGTCATTACTAAGCCAAAGAGCTACCGTTGTCTGAAGATGATGCTGTTGGTCGTACGGCCAGAATGACTGCACAGAACACTGTTACCTTCTCACTGAAGTGTTACCTATTTATCTACTTGCATTTGTATGCTTTTGAACTGATAGGTTGGCAGAAGCTAGGACTAGTGACAGGAGCTCACCCCATCATGCGACACTTGGGCCTCGAACTTCCAACTTTCCAATCGTATGATCATCAGAATTGGCATCTTAACCATTAAGTCACCATGTCCAGCTGTTTGCCACTGAATTTCTAGGAAACTAGGAAGCTCTGTGGCAATAGCTGGCAGACTGGACCACCCTGCATGCCTCATACCTACTTGTTGTCGCACCTGCTTAGAAGATCCCTGTCATGGCCTGTGATGTTGGATGGGCCAAGTAGGTGTAGCCAAGAGCCCCATTGACAGGCCACAGTGGGGTTCTTCTCAGGAGATGCAACAGCAAACAGACAGAACAGTAGGGCATAGTGGTGGGTGGGCACGTAAACACCCACCTGTTGTCAAGTCAGCCTGGGGACTGACTCAGGGCAGGAGTAAACATACTGAGAATAAGAAATCCTCAGTAATACTTCAGCCTCTCCCTATGTATTCACTGTGGCATTCCCTTTTCTTTGTGCATATAGAAATTAAAACAACATTTTGTTAGGTGTTTACTTTGACATTGTTCTTCATTCAACTTAATTTTGTACTGGAAAACAAACCTTGTGTTTGTTTACAGCAATTTTTACATATTTCATAGAATCCTAGATTTGGAAGAGACCACAAGGGCCATCCAGTCTAACCCCCAGCCATGCAATCAAAGCACTCCCGACAGATGGCCATGTAGTCGTCATATTTGCATTATATTTGCATTAATTTTGTAAATGGTAATACAGAGAGCAAACAGCACTTAGAATCCAATTAACAGAGTAACAAGTTAATGTTGACTTAGTACAGTAATATTTGTACAGGTGTGTTTTCTTTTTATTGAAAGTTGTAACTACTGATTTTGGCTAGATACCTCTAGAGGTTCAAACATATTTTTAGGGAGATGCATTTTAAAATTCCTCTCGGTTGATTTATTTAGAGTTGATAACTTGCAATGAACTAAATACCCTAAAGCACCAGATCTCATCTGATCTTGGAAGCTAAGCAGGTTAGTACTTAGGAGCCCTGGTTAGTACTTGGATGGGAGATTGCCAATGAATACCAGGTTCTGCAGGCTATATTTCAGAGGAAGGAACTAGCAAAACCACCTTTGTCTTCCTTACCTTAAGAAAACCCTATGAAATCCATGGAGTCACCATGGTGTTGCCTTTGAGAAGTGCTCATAAACCAGTTGGTCCAAAGAGCTGCAGCCAGATTGCTAACTGAGTTTGGCTACATGCAGCATACAACTCTCTTGTTGGAACACCTGCACTGGCTGCTGGTCCATTTCTGGGTGCACGCCAAAGTTCTTATGATGGCCTATAAAGTCCTATATAGCTTGGTTTCAGGCTATTTGAAGGTCCCTTTCTCCCTTTATGAGCCCATTAGAGCTCTAATATCAACTGGAGAAGTCCTTCTCCCTTTCCCACCTCTTTCTCAGGCTCATTTGGTAGGAACAAGGGAGAGGGTCTTTTCAGTAGCTACTCCCAGTCTTTGGAACTCCTTCCCTCCATGTTCTCCCTCCACTGACAAATGAAAACATTCTCATGGTACCAGGCTTTTGGAAACTGAATGTGATGGACTTTTAATTATGTGTTGTGCTGTTTTATGTCTTATGATCTGTATAATCTTTTAATTATTTTTATATTTGATGTTTTAAACTGATAAATAGTTGAATTGCTTTTTAGATAACTATATTTGTACTTTTATCAAAAATTTTATACTTTTTAAATCTATATTGGTTTAGATATGTTGTCAGCCTCCTTGAGTCCCATTGTGAGGAGGTAAGTGGGATGTAGATGATGATGATGATGATGATGATGATAGATCAACAGATGTCTTGAAGGCACATACACACACACACCTTGCAAAGTTTAGCATTTTTTCCACTAATTTGGAAACTATTTGGGTTGAAGGAAGAAGCTCTAAATTGCCAGCTCTTTCTGAACCATTTTGTTTAAAAACAAACAAAAATGTAATTACACTAGTACAAAAGCATGGGGGGCATTCTTGGTGGGTCCTGTGGGCTGCTTGGACTTTCCATAGAACACATGGACTATCAAAATTTGCCACGCCAAATGGGTGAAAAAAATAGAATTCATACATGCCCATTTTTGATTGGGGGATGGGAATTAAGTGCCCCTGTAACCTATTTAAAAATTGGATTGCTGCCCTTGGAGGCTTACATTAGCAATTTACTCTCCAAATTTGTCAGAAAAAAAAGTGGTCTGAAGGAGCCTGAAAGGATAATGGGACTCAAAGGCAGACCTGGGGGCCTGGATGCTACCCTAGTAACACATTTTGTCCACTTAAAAGGTTCATAATGCAAGAAATAATAGATTACAAAGAACAATGTTGAACATAGATACAGGGACAAGCTAACTATAAACCAGTAGATATTTGTGTATTTCTGGGCTCATATTTCATATAATATAGTAAGCACCCTGTGACTTGATATCTAATGTATCGTACTGGTCAAAAGCCAGAGAGTTGCTTTAGATGTTCATAAAAGCTTGTGTGATTCCACTGGCATTATTTTGTTTTCCCTTTGAACAACACATCCCATGCATTATTGTAAACCACTTAACCATTCAAGAACACATTTCAAAATCCTGCTGGGATTGTGAAGCTAATCATGTCCGCAGACTCTGCATTGTGGGACCATATAAAAAGAGTGAACCATTTCTAATTAAGTGTGCAGATCTCCTGTAATTGTTAGGTTTATATGATTTTCTAGTGTGGTCCTCTAGTGAACAGATTGTGGGCTTCAAGCTACAGATTTAGGTTAGTCCTGTTTTTAAAACATAGTTTATATCATTCAAAAGGATGTGACCACTATTACTGGCCCATACTTTCCATCAAAATACTGCCTTCCTAGTTTCTTGTGATCCTTCCCTTTTCACTGGCATAGGGTACTACAGACTGTAGATCACTAGCAAATGAAATACAAGTTGATTTTTGAAGGCCCTTGTCCATTTTAGTTTCCTGGCCCACTGTAGGTGTAAAAATCACTTTCCCATTTTTACTGTTGCCTTTATGTTACTATCTTAAGATGTATACCAATAGATATGCCTCAGTATAATTTGAGAATAGTTAGATGCATGTCTCTTTCAGTACTAAGACATATACAATTTTCCAAATGATTTCTTAGCACTCGGCATTCCCATGCCTCTGTCCTCACAGCTCCTTTACAGCCCAAGTTAATCAAAAAGTAAATTGGATTATGGCCCACTAAACTTGTGTTTAGTTTTAGCTTCATTGACTTAGAAGGTGGCAGCTTGGCAGACAATGTGAACTTAAAGGTCTAGATTTTGTTGCAACACCAAACTGCATATTTCCCCCAAAATACTTCCATACTTACAGTTGGATTTAATAGACCATTTCAAAAAAAAAAAATTGGAAATCAAGCTTTCTAATGGATAATGGTCACACAGCAAAGATACAGGTGATGAAAGCAAAATAGAATACACTGGGCTAGTATCCCTGCTCCATCATATCATATAGTTTTTAATGTGAGATACATGTGTGTTTCAGAGGCTAAATACCATTAAGGCACCAGATACTGTCTGATCTCGGAAGCTAAACAGGATTAACTCTGTTTAGTAATTGGGTGAGAGACCACCAATGAAAATCAGGTGCTGCAGGCTATATTTCAAAGGAAGGAACTGGCAAAACCACATCTGAGTATCCCTTGCCCTTTGAAATTTGTGGACTCACCCTAAGGTGACAGGCAACTTGAAGGCATATATGCAAACACATGTGTAAATACATTCACAAGAAGCTTCTGTTTGCCCAAAATGCCTTCTGTGAAAGAGGTCCCAGCACTCAGTCCACCAAATTTCACAAGTGTGACATCTGGGACTTCACTGGCTTTCCTTGCTTTGTTTGAACAGTTAAGATGAGAATTCCTGATATCAGACTGAGACAGAGGCTGCTTAGTCACTACAGGAAGATCACAAAGGGCCAGTATACATGATGAAAATTATCCTGGTAGAGTGTGAGTAAAATGTGGTATGGCCAGGCATGCTTTAAACACATTTGCCCCATTGGGGAGGGGGCCAAAAAAGTCCTCAAACTCCAAAGAAAAAGGAATCACGTTTTTAACCATAGTATACAGAAGGATGTGCATTATCGAATGTGTGGGTATCCGATATTCACATGGCAGTGCATTTTGGCAGAGGGCAGGTTGATGGGCTTTTCTTTACTCCACTTCTGATGGTGATGGACATTTAAATAGTTAAAAGCTAGGGAGGAAATTCGTAATTGGTTCTTTGGCTCTGCATCTTTCCCTTTCCCTCCCATAGTTATTAACTCTTTCTGCACTCATTAAATCTCCTGATACACTGCTTTGCATGAGCAGCAAGGAGAAATAAATGTTAGCTTACTTCCAACAGAGACACAAAGTTATAACTGGATGATAAGAAGCAACAACTGACTACCACCATCACTACCACCCCACCAGCCCATGACTCAGAAGGTATCTCAGGGAGCCTTCCTGGTGGCCATTGTTTCCTCTCCTCTTGCTCACTACAGTGGGAAAATGGAAAGCTAATTATGTTAAAACCCTGCCTCAGTTCTTCAAGATCTCAAGTGGAGGCGGTATGGAACAGAGAAAGAAAACACCAGTGAAGGCTTTACATGATTTTATTTTTATTTTTATTTTTATTTTTTTGCTTCTGGGAGAAAAGATAACACTATATTTTTTATCAAAAAATTATTTAAAGCCAAGTTCATATGACCCCAGCAGAAATCAGTCATAACACAAGCAAAAGTGTGTATGTTTTACCTTTGATTAATGGCTGTATGTGGCTGGCAGAATATGCATACATGACAATAGGTAGGAATCAGCTCAGACAATTGTTGGCAACTGAATATTGATTTGAAGATGCAAAAATCCTCAGCAATTTGCATAACACACTTACGTGTAGACCTTCCCAAAGTCTTGACAGGGGAAGCCAGTCTTTCCAAGTGTGACTGAAGTGCAGCAAACCCAAGCAACATTGAACTTTTCAGGACCCTGGACAGTGTTAAACTGATCCTCTAGAAATGTGAGCTATTATTGTAACAGGCAACTTTCAATGACTGAAAACTGAAGCATGCTGGTTCTTTGGAAACTGCTGGTTTCGAGCTGCAGCCTTTCAAGTGCTTTTGTGCTTCTTTACAAAATTGCAAACTTCTTTATAACTTAGGGGTTTGGTCATACTTAAAGGGCCTTCTGTGGCAGTGAAACTGGAAGAAAGAAAATTATTTGTGGCTGTGTTGTCTAATGATCCATCTGGCTCAGAAGCCCTCTCAGAGTTGCAACTTGGGAGTATGGCATTGGGACTGAGGGGACAACAATGGCAAATGTAGCTCCCAGCCCTTGCAGTAACAGATAGTTCATATATGTTCCCTATTTTACTTCAGGGTTTCAGATGCCTGGAATGTTGACATGTGAAAATACCCTTAGTCTGTGCTTTTGTTTTGTTTTGTGCCCAAATGCAACTCATTGTCAAAACATTATCTTCTTATGCAAACCATACCCTATAGCCCCTACAGAATGAACTGTCATGCAACTCATACACTTTGGTAATAGTTAGAAAATTACATCTCTACTGGACCAGTATTGCCAACTGGAGCCATCTTATCACAGTCTCATAATAACAAGGGTTGCCCTTGAGCTGATCTCGTGGAATTAGAGAGCAAACACATTTCTTCCTCACTTAAAACTCATTGCTAATTATATTTCTACTAAACCTATAGAGATCATCTTGGATATTTGTCTCTGATGTGCCCCATATTATGGAGAAGGGCATGCTCTCTGTCTAACTCACTGTGTGTGTATCTCTGTTTAATGTTGGTCCAGTAGTAGTTCAAGATATTCTTCTCATTATTTTTTAATACTTGGAGATAAACATGCTCCTTTTTTGTGGCATGTTTACAGTTGCATGGTTGAAGATGAATGTGTCTTAGGAGGAGCAAAGCCCACTAGTCACTGCTGTGTTCTGACATGACCTATGAGGCCCAGAAGTCTAGAATTGGTTGAAATGCAGTAGGCTTTAGCTATATTACACCAACTATCATAGCCCTAGCAGAGATCTTAAGCTTAAACTTTTGTTCTCAGTAGATCTGCATGAAATGGGGCTTTTAAAATCTGTTTCTTTGCTAGGGGCTAACCTGGTATAGTGGCTAGTAGATACAGAGGTATGTTATGAAGAACTGGATAGGGTCCTTTCAATACCTAAATCATATAATACTTTATTTGCATCTCTACTGTAGATATCTGTTGTTAACTGCCCTCAAGTTGTTCTTGACTTATGGCCTGTGACACCTCCAAGCTTCCCTGTCTTTAACTGTTCTGCTCAACTCCTGTAGGCTCATAGCCATGATCTCCTTAATTGAGTCTATCCATATGGTATGCGGTCTTCCTCTCTTTCTGCTGCCCCCCACCTTTCCTAGTACTATTGTCTTTCTAGTGAGTCTCTTCTCATGATGTGGTGGAAGTATGACAGTCTCAGTATAGTAATTTGGTTTCCAAGGAGAGTTCAGGCTTCATCTATTCTAAGACCCATTTATTTGTCTTTTTGGCCATCCACCATATCCTTAGCACTCTTCTCCAGCACAACATCTCAAATTAGTTGATTTTCATTCTATCATTCTTCTTCACTGTCCAGCTATCATATCCCTACATAGTGATGGGAAATACAGTGGCTTGGATTACACTAAGTTTGGTATTCAATTTGATAACTTTACACTTTAAGATTTTGTCTAGTTCTTTTACAGCTGCGCTTCCTAATCCTAGTCTTCTTCTGATTTCTTGACTACAATCCCCATTCTGATCCAAGGAATGGGGATTTTTTAACTATTTCAATAGCTCTTCACTAATCTGGGATGCCCTCTGTACAAAATGAATTTTCCCACCAATTTAAAGTTCTTTTAGATTGCTGTCTAGTAGACAGTGTGCTAGTTACTAGATGGTATCTTCCACACACAAAAAACCGATTGGAATCCTGATCTGCATGCTAAAATTCCACCTATTTCTTTCTTAAATTGCTGTCATTAAGGTCATTCCCTCCATAGTACAGTGGCACAGAGTAGGTGAAACCACTTTTAAAGGAAATATTAATGAAGGCAGGGGAGTAATCTTTGTGCAGCCTCACAAAGGGAATACCTTTAGCTTCTAGGTGGTAACAACAGCAGTTGGATTCCAGATGATTAATGAGCATATGCACAGTGTGCCAGCGAAGATGTTCAAGCAGAGTGTGCAGCTAGCTATGGAGACCCTCCATGGAGAGGTGGGTTTCTCCAGTGTGGCAGGGGCTGTGGGCGGCTTAGGGATGGCTGACTGCACAGAAGTAGCAGCTCCTAATGATGCTGATGTCTTAATAATCACAGCTGTACTGGTAGCTTCTGTGTGAAGATAACTTTTGTCCCTACATTGCCCTGTTAAACAAAAATGCTTATCTCTACCCCTTGGCACAAGATGTTGGAGACCCACTCCACCCCAAAGGACAGCTGTGTTAAATGAACATGCAGGGTGCCAAAACAAGGAAAGTAGGCATGTGGAAATGCTTCAGCCTTAGGCCCAAATCACACTGCAGAAATAATCCAGTCTCAGGGCATTTTAACTGCCCTGGCTTAGTGCTAGGGAGTCTTGGGAATTGTAGTTTATTGTGGCCCTGACATAGAAGGCTAAATGTCTCACAAAACTATAGTTCCCAGGATTGCCTAGCATTGAGCCAGGACAGTTAAGAGCAGTCTCAAACTGGATTTTTTCTGCAGTGTGTTTAGGACCTTGGATACAAAGGCAGAAAAGATTTTCTTTTGACCCACTGACAACTGCATTCTGGGTCTCATGGCTTCATGTAGCAAAACTTGTTCTAATAAGAGCCAAGATTCTGTTTAAAATGAAGGTATTTATGGCTCTGTGTGTACCTGAAGAAACAAATCCTTGGCTTATCATATACTTCTCAGTAGGATTGGTTAGGAAATTGATTTCCCATCCTGTGTGAAACTGTAAACCTTTTGAGAACACAGTTTATTTACTTGCTGCAAACTGGGATGAAAAATTGTAGCTTCAGAACGTCCTGTTGAAATGGTACAGGCAGACTGGGGTTGCCAGCTTCTTTTTTCCTGGCAGAAGTCCAGTGCTTTTAATAACTATGTTATAGGCAGCAGTTGCGTAGGTGACACTTTCCCCTATTACTTCACCTGCATGCCAAGAAAAGTTTATAAAAGCTATTGATCGTTTCTGCCTATCATTTACCTTTTGTGACATGAAGGTCTGGAATTCAGGATTTTTTTCCCCAAGGCTAAAATAAATACATCCACTTCAGATGTGGGTGAAAAATAGTGGTAGAAGTTTTCACTGTGCCTTAGAATCATAATGCTGAAAGAGATACAGCACAGTACATGTGTGTGCATGCACACACACGCCACATGGCTGCAAGAAATGTAAGGACTGATAGCAAAATGTGGACATTGAAGTCTAAAAGATATTTGACCTAAGCAGAGTATAAATCAGTATAACTGATTTACATTGCAGAAGCTGCTGTAAAGTCTACTTGTGAATCAGATAACATATTCGCATGGATCAGGAATCCACAGTGGGCTGAAAAAGAGTGACTACAATGAGAAATGTTGAAAAAAGATTGACAAAAAGGTTGACATTGGTGCTGCCACTAGCTGTATGTAGGGAACTAGCAGATTAAAGGGAAGGAGTGGGTTTAATGATATAGAATCTGGTGATAGAGAAGGGGGTGTTGGGGAAAGCACCTTCCTGTGCAAAAAAAAAAAAAAATTGTATTGAGGGTCAAGGCAAGGAAGTTGTGAAGACATGACCCAGAATCCTCCTCAAACCCCATTCTGAGGGAAAAGTGAGATGCAAATCAAATAAATAGATAGATAAATAAATAAATTCTTCTTTGTGACTTGTACTGGCATTGTAGGGAGTTATACTGGCATTATAGATACTTTTAATTACCTTTTTGGATATTATGCAAAGAGGTTTCCAAAACCTTAACCCCAACAGCTGATGTGAGCCCCTCCTTCCATGGTCCAACTGCCATTACTCTGGCCTCTGAGGAAGAGAAGAGCAGCCAGTTATGCTCCCCCACTGCCTATCCCCTTTGTCTTCTTTGTCTGGTCTTTTTAGATTATAAATGGGGGAACTGTCAAATTAACCATTTGTAAGCCATTCTGGGAGTCTTTTTGGATGAAGGGTAGGATACAGAAGGGGTGTGTGTGTGTTGTTTGCCTTCAAGTTGTTTCCGACTTATGCTGACTCTATCACAGGGTTTTCTTGGCACGTTTCTTCAGAGGGGGTTGCCAGTACCATCCTCTGAGGCTAAGAGAGTGTGTCTTGCCCAAGGTCACTTAGGGCCTTTGCAGACTGCCAGAAATAGTGCACATTAAATTGAGGCACTGCCCTGGCTCAGTGCTAGGGAATCATGGGAACTGTAATTTATTGTGGCACCAGAGCTCTCTCACAGAGAAGGCTCAATGTCTCAGAAAAAAAATACAGTTCCCATGATTCCCTAGCACTGAGCCAGGGCAGTGCCTCAATTTAATGTGCACTATTTCTGGCAGTCTGCAAAGGCCTTTAGTGGGTTTCCATGGCCGAGTGGAGATTCAAGCCTCCTTTCCAGAGTCCGAGTCCAGTAATCAAATCACTACACCACACTGGCTCCTAAGATAGATAGATAGTGAGAGAGAGAGAGATAGACACACACACACACACACAAACACACAAGTTTTAATTATCACCTTTAAAAAAAGTTGACAGAAAGTTTGTTTTGATTTGTAGCTGTTAACTTATCTCTATGTAGTCACCATCCAGATTTACCCATTTTTCCCAGTGTTTCTTGACCCTTCGAATACTGTTATTGTAGAAGTCTGCACATTGCACTTTAAACCACTCTTCCACTTCATGAATGACGTCATCTGTGTTGTCAAATTGGGAACCCCGCAACGGATTTTTTATTTTTGGGAAGAGAAAAAGTCACTCAGTGACAAAATCTGACACTGACAAAATCTCATCAATATACCATAATAACTTCTGGGTGACAATTATTATTTTATAATACACACACACACATATCTCCATACACAATAGGTTTTTATTTGGCAGTGGGCATAGTTCAACCCTTCATACCGAAACTGGCAACTGACTGCTGCAGGATGTGTGGTGGGAGAGCTCTGTTGCATCATCACCCAGTTGGCAACCATCTCCCTCCCAGGCCTTGCACATAAGTACTTGAGCATTTTACACAATTATTGGCCAAGTATTTTACACGAAATAGGATCTCAGCCATAGGTATAAATCCCTGCTTTGTCATGATGCTCCCTATATTGCTGTGGCAACACTGATGTTATCTCTCAGATTACTAGCTTTATGAGATTGTTGTGAAGACTAAAACAAACATGCCAAGAAAAATGCAAGTGTATGTTGTAGCTTACTGGGCATCTTTTGAATGGTAAGTGGAGAATACATTGTACAGCAAGTGATCTTTGGTCATCATCCTTGCTTGCTGTCTCTGCCCTGAACAAATGGCCAGAGTGTTCAAAAGTGCTATTGGACACAGAGTTAAAGGGTCAACTCTAAGACAGCAAGTCTCATTGATTTTCTGTATGGCGATCAATAAATTAGTAAAAGACAAGAGTATTAGCTTTTGTTAACAAGATTGGATAGGTGGGCAGAGAGGAGTTAAAACATAGGAAAACAAAGTGATTTTAACTTTATTAGGTACCAAGGTTGTTACTGCTATGAGACCTGTGAAACAGAATAAACATTGAATAAAGACGATTTTTAAAAAATGATTTTACATATGTAACCAAATTGTCAAAGAGCAGGTGTAACCTGCCTGACCTCTGCACTTGGAATACAGAGGTTCATTGGCACCTGTCCTTCTGCCACATTTTTTTCCCCAAAAATAAGCAGCCAGACTGATAGAAAGGGAACCTCGTATATTTTACTAAGTCTTCCTAGGCAAAAACAAATGGGGGAGTGGCAGACCATTAGGATGGGGTGCTTCTATGAAACCTTGGTAAATTGGTAAGATGGTGGTGTGCCCCACAGTTTTCATTCAGTTGGCAAAGTGCAACTAGCAAAGTAATGCTATGAAATTAGAGGGTTTTTCTGCAAGAAAGAGACAAGTTTGGCTTAGCCCTGCCCCACCACAAGTCTACCAAGGCAAATGAAAGAACACCCTAAACACCAGTGAATAGAAAATAGTGCGCTCTGTTTTCCCCTGCACATTCTACCTAGAACTCCTCTCAACTGGATATTGATTGTCTGGCAAAATGTCACCAGTGTCCCCGCTAATGAGAATGATGTGTGGGTAGCAATATCTGGGGAAAGCAAGGGAGTCTACAGAACTTGAAAACAAAATGATCTTTTTCCTGTCTGCTTTGATCACTCAGCTCCCTGCCAGGTAGGATCTGGGGTGGCAAGAGCACTGATGGGATGATAGGAGGAGGAGGAGGAGACTGCTCTAGCTGCTTCTACAAGGCAGTAGATGGGCATGTGTTCGCTGGAGGGGCTGGGAACTTTGTTATCATTGGCTTTGTCATGCAGTGAGCCCTGAGGTGGTCTGGGGCTAAGCTGAGATAGCTTTCCTGCTGTCAACACAGAGGCAGATTTTGTGATATCCTATTTTGCCTTTCTTTCTACCTGTGTTGCATATGCGTGCTATCTTGTACTGTGCAGCCTGAATGGCGTACAATAATGGCCAGTGAAAAGACTGGGTTGAAATACAGCTATTTCCTCTTTTCTTTCCACTGGTGAGTCAGGCTGTATGTTATCCCTCAAAGATCCATGTCTTCCAACTGTCCTGATTTGGAAAGGATGTTGTTGTTGTTGTGTGCCTTCAAGTCATTTCCAATTTATGGAGACCTTTGGCCGGTTTCTTCAGAAGGGGTTTGTCATTGCCATCCTCTGAGGCTGAGGAAGTATGACTTGCCCAGAGTCATAATTGAACACTCAAACCACCACAGAGTAATTCTCTGCTATTTCACCTTTTCAGCTGCTTTTAAAATGTCCCATTTTCTCACCCCTCCTTCTTCCTTACCCTTTATCCTCAGCTTATTTCAGTTGCTGCACAATGAGCTGAAAGCAAAAGTAAATTATGCTCAATTAATTCAGCAGGGAGTGAGAGAGGAGAGGACAGGCCAGAATCTTGTCCTTCCCAGTTAGATCAGGCAAAAGCAGACTGCTGCAGCCTCTCCTAGCTTGGGTGTTCTTCCTCACTACTAACTTTGTTCATCTTGAGCACACTGCTAGGTGTATTTTTTTTCTTCCTAGCTTCAACAGTCCAAAGAGCATTAAGTATATTTAAAGTATCTTGTAATGAATAAGAAAATGAATAATTAGCAGACATATACACTGTACTCTTCCCATCAGCTGTCTCAAAACTTTCTCTTCGTCTCCCACTGAAACTTCATGCTCTTTCCTATCCCTTTCCAGGAAGGCAAGCTCTGATGCATTATGAAGCAGGTTGGCTCATCCTTTTCTCTATTACATGGTTACATACCGTATTTTCCGGTGTATTAGATGACTTTTTAACCTGGAAAAGCTGGTGCTAAAGTGAGGGGGTGGTCTTATACGCCGGATATAAAGAGTGCCGGGTATGAGGAAGAGGAGGAGGAAGATAGAGGTGCGAGGCAGGAA
>CM034701.1:115987531-116008494 GCA_020142125.1 Phrynosoma platyrhinos | reverse complement strand
CCTGGTTTTCTTTCCCTTTGCAGAACCAAAGCATCTTACAGCTTCTTTGAAAAAAATGAATTGCATCCATTTAGAATATACCAATGATAATTATGACCAAACACTTGAATCTAATTCATTATCCTATAGAATTATTTATCCCATAAAAACCTGCTGGAACAAGAAAAGTTTGCTGTCTGAAATATCTGCAGTATTGGATGTTGAATGAGATTGTCTCAGCAATTTTGCCAACAGTGACTCTTTGGTATCCATCAGGAACATTACTGGAATTTGGTACTCTTATGCAGACACACACACATAATACTAAATACTTTTTATGTGAATACCTCTTAGCTTCTCATTTCCAATCAAGATCTACCTATATAGTTCCCTGTTGATGGTTCTTTGGACGCTGTGTGAGCCCTTAGCCTCTGTCAGTGACAGTCTGATGTTAGCCACTTGCCCATAATTCATTTCTCTTAGGTGGGAATCATGCAGCCTTTCAAATGTTGTTTCACTGCAGTACCCAGCATTCCTCACCACTAGCTGTGCTGCTAGGTCTGCCAGGACTTGCAATCCAAAAACATCTGGATTCTCAGCTTGTCTTAAGCATACTGAACATTTAATCCTTCCTGCTGCCAGCATTTGTGCCCAACACTTGGGGGACTTGGCTATTGGGGCACTATGGCTCCCAAAATCTGCTAGCCAGTATGGACAGTGACCACACTAACGGAGGGTTTCTGGAAGCTATATTTCAGAAAGGGAATTTTTCCAAGCACTCAGCTGATCTGGATCATTCCTTGACTCCATGTAACATTGGCACTTTGAAGATCCCATTCCATATGTACTGCTGCTCTAGGTTGCCCTCTGCAGTTATTAATCAGAAAGGCAATTCCGAAAAGGGAATTCTTGTCCTCAGCATATATCATTTCTGCAACTCTGTATTGAGCTTGTCACCAACAAAACTATTCACAAAAGGAGGTGGGAATAATTATTTCAAACTCTGCAGTTTGGGCTGTATGTAGCAATGAGTATATTCCTGAAATGCATTTGATTAAGGAGCATTTTTCATTTTGCCACATAGTTCTGTCTCGTGAGTAGCCCGAGAACTTGAACCTGAGTCCTACTGCTGCTGGGGAAGGCAAACAAAAAAAAAAAATGGGATATTTTGCAAGCTTTCCAGTTATAATCAAGTCTATTGAAGCCCCACTAAGGAAGGGGGGCAAGACTAGTTCACATTGGCTTCATCAATCACAGGACTGCACTTGGCACGATGTCAGCCATGGCCTCCTGTGCTCCAATGCCCATCTCCTACCTTAATAGCAGGAGGGGAGAGAAAAGTGCAGACTTGGCTTTTTGATTGGGTAGGTGCTGTTCTTTGACTTTTCTCAAGGGACTTGGATATTGGCATGTGGCGCTGCTGTTTGCCTTGTACAATGTCACTGGTCCTCTAGAGTATTGCAGTTTTGTTCCAACTGCACATAGAAGGAGAGTGGAAAAAATCTGACTACATGGGTATTTGGACTGAGCCATTTCAAACATACATTCCTAAAGACCTGAAAGGTTAAAAACACAATTGGCTACTCTCCCAAACCCTTGTTGTTATAGGGTTGCAGAAGGGAAAGGGGCCTTCAATGCTTGCAAAACAAACAAACAAACAACCTCAGAATCCAGTTCCTGCATTTCTTGACTGGGATTGTAACTGGATTCTTAGGTTTTTTGTTTGTTTTTTAAATACATACATACACACACACACATACTATATTGGTGCACCCCTAAGAGTGATGGTCTAGTGGGATGCATTCTTCCCCAGGTACCCTCTTTTAAACCCCTTTGCTCAAGAGAGTTCCACTCCCCATTAACCTAACCAAAACCACTGTCATTTGGGACTAGCTCTGTTCCACATTTTCATAGATTTGTGTTGCTGTTGCTGTTGTTCAGGTGTTTTATATTTAATCTACATACATCACTGGTCAAATTTTCTAAGATGAAGTAGGCTTCTCATCACCTAACAGATTAGCTTCCATTCTCCACCTCAGTCTGTATCACAAGGAAACAGCACAGCTGATTACATCAGGAGTACATTTGGTGGGAACTCTAGAATGGGCCTTCTTAGTGGCTGTGGTCAGGTATTTGGAATGCCCTTTGGGCCCTTTGTTGATGGCTTTCTGATACCATTCAGAAATCTTTTTTTAAAAAAAAATTAGCTGTAGAGGTGGTTTGTCTCCTCTGCAACTATGTATTTTAACCTTTGTTTTAATTGAATGTTTTAATTCAATTGGCTGGGATATAGTTATAAACCAGGCAAGAGAATCTAATACCCACCTACCTCCAAAATCAAAGAAGTTGAATGCTTTTTTTTTTTTTTAGCTTGCAATGATAGAAGCATAATTTCCGAGATGAGGGAAGTAATAGTCCCATTGTATTCTACACTGGCCAGGCATCATCTGGAGCAATGTGTTAAGTCCTGGGCACCTCATTTTAAGAAGAACATAGACAAGTTTGAGCAGGTTCAGAGAAAGGGAAAAGGGGTGATAAGAGGTATGGAGAACAAAAATATGTGAGGAAAGGTTGAAACGGCTGGATGTGTTCAGCTTGGTGAAGAGAAGACTGAGGAGTGACATGATTGCCTTGTTTAAATACTTCAAGGGCTCTCACAGAGAGGAGGATGCATATCTGTTCTCTGCTTCCCCAGAGACCAGGACCAGGTCTAATGGTTTGAAGTTACTAGAGAGTAGATTTCAATTTAACATTAGAAGGAACTTCTTGACAATAAGAGTAGTTCAGCAATGGAACAAATTTCCTAGAGAGGTTGCGAGGTCTACTTCTCTGGATGCCTTCAGAAAGAGTCTGGACAGCTACCTGCTGTGGATGCTCTAGATCAGGGGTAGGCAACCTAAGGCCCGGGGGCCGGATGCAGCCCCCCCGAAGCCTTTGGACCAGCCCCAGGCCGGGCCTGCCGCCTCTGCCACCACCCGCCATTATGATATTGATTATTATTGTTATTACTTGTTCCTGGGGTTTTCTTGGCAAAATCTCCACAGGGGGCTTGCCATGGCTTTTCTGGGGCTGAGAGAGTGTGCATGCATATATTTTTTAAAAAATTTAATTTTTAAAATATTTATTTATTTATTTATGGTGCTTCAGCCCCCCCAATTGTCTGAGGGACAGCAACCCGGCCCCCGGCTCAAAAAGGTTGCCTACCCCTGTTCTAGATGGAGATTCTGCATCTACCCAGGGGGGTTGGGTAGGTGGCCCATAGGTGATCCAACTCTATGATAGGTATACATTCATTTAAAACAAATCTACTCAAATAATCTTCTAGACCATGTGCAACTCTCTTTCAGTTGCAGCACCCTTTGACCAAAGAAGAGCATGAAGTGCCAGAAACACCATTCAAACTTATGGTGTCCTCTGTAATTAAATGGCCATCTTCTGTCTTCAAACGATAATGTTCATCATGTGAAAGGTTTCAGTCTGCATAGAAAAGGAGCTACAGGTTGGCAATGGAATGGAAACTAACAGCACTGTTGCTCCAGTAGTTTTGTCTATAACCTAAAGTTGGGTTGCAGCTTCCTACACTCTGCTGCTTTAGCAAAGTCTGGCTGAGAATGGAGAGATAAGCCAAGGAAAGGTCAAAATAAAATGGCACACAGTCCTCAGTCCTATTGATGTTGGAGTTATTATATTAGAGACAGATCTGGGTTCTTACTCTGGAGAGGTTAATTCTACTGAGTGTTGTCAGGAGGCTGTACATCAAATGGTTGATTTGCCATGTGCCATTGGACAGCAGATTATCCTGCATGTTGGATGAATAAATCCACTTGTTGTCAGCTTTCATCAGTGTTGTTTGCATGCTACTCTGGTACTATTTAAAGAGACATAAATTGCAGATGGATGCTGTAGAGGGACATCTTGGTTATTTGATTGGTAGTTCAAATGGAAACTGTTAAACAGAATGTCCTATTATGTAGCAGGCATGACAGCTATGTAAGTAGGGTTAGAAATGCAAACTTCAACGGGATCTTTTCAGCATTTGATATGATAAAATTGCTTCTTTGAGGATAGAAGTTCTCCTATTTTGCTAATAATAGATTTCTATTGAGTTTTGGAAATTTTCTGGTTTCAAAATATCACCAGTATGCATCACAGATGTGAGAGATTGGGGCAAAACAGACCTCCTCGAAGGGGCAGCTTCAAGCCGCCCCTTCTGAAGCTGGATTGGGGCTGCGGCAATGTCACGCTGTGGCCCCAGTCCACCTTTTTGCCAGCTGAAAAAGGAGCAGCAGAGAGCCTCTCCTTTTTGGGCTGGCAAAAGGCCGGCTTTTCCCACCCCATCTTGGATTGAAGCCAGCTTTAAGGTGCCCTCATGGTGTGCATTGTGTAAATGCTGTACCCATGGAGCGCCAGGAAGCCAGCCAACATCTGTGCAGCCAGGCAGCTTGAAGCCAGTTTCCAGGCAGCTTCAGGATGTGCGGCATATAGAAACTGCGCTCTGAAGCCTTCTGGCAGCAGCACAAAAGAGATGTCTGTTTCGGTCCATAGTAGTAAATTTTTCAAGCAGAGTAATCAAATTGGCAAAACAGACACTGAATGTCAACCAGACCCATATCCACTTACCCACACAGAGAATCTAGCTGAGAAAGCTTAGACTTCTTTGTAAAACATATACAGTTAGGTTTACATATAAACTATGGGCCTTTGCAGACTGCCAGAAATAATGCACATTGAGGTCACTTTAACTGTCCTGGCTCAGTGCTAAGGAATCATGGGAACTATAGTTTATTGTGACACCAGAGCTCTCTGACAGAGGAGGCTCAATGTCCCAGAAAAAAAAATACAATTCTGGCAGTCTGCAAAGGCCCTATATGTACATAATCAAATATGTGGTCTTATGAAGAAGAGAGAGAGAGGAGAAAAAATAGGTTCAGGTTAGAGTGATACAAGAAGAACAAGCAAAGAGGTCAAAAGAATTAACTGAGGAAACACCTTACTTCACTCTTTGTATGCATTCTAGTCTCAAGAAACAATGTGCATTTTATGTATCACTTAATCTATATGGGACTAGACCTTTTGCAGATTCTCACTATATGACAAAAAGCTCATAGGAGAGGGAGAAGAAATGGCTGTTGCAAGTTTGTGGAGTCCAACAGGCTAATCTAGGTGCCCCTCCCTCCAAAAAAAAATTGCCTTTCCCAGCAGCAATTTAGGTGCCTAGTAGGTATATCAGGTGTCACCCAAGCTGAACTGAAAAGGGAGCACTTGTTGTTTATTGCAGATATGGAATAAACATCTAGATACCAGAGAAAGAGACAGGGCAAGTATGGAGTGGAGTGGAGAAACCAATAGTTAATCCCTAAAAGCCTGGACAGCTGTAGAAGAAGATATTGGAGATACATAAAGTAAAGAGAGAAATAAGATAACACTAAGTCGAGCCTCGACTTTCATGGGTTTAACTGTTGCAGATATTATTATTCACGAGTTTGCCATCAATAATTAAATGGGTAGGTTTTATTTTTGTTTTTTAGTTTTGCAGCCTATGATGATGTTCATAGACTAAAAAATGTAAAGAAAATAAAATGTTTAGTAAGTAATATATGCATAAAATAACACTGAGTCTCTCTACTTCCCCTTCCAGCCTTGGAGCTTCATCCATTGCTGGTCAGCCCACTGCAGCTGCCTTCCTCCTCTCCAGCCACATCTAGGACTACAAGGCCTGGCATGTCCCATGATGGCAGAACAAAAGCAGCTCTTAGCTTGGGTTCCTTAGTGCATAGATATATGAATATAGGTTTTGACAGAGGAGCTAGAAGTATTCATGGCTTTTCCACTTTTGCAGGGTTCTTGTGTTCTTAACCATCATAAATGCATAAGGCTAACTGTAGTCTCAATTTCCAACCATTCGTAAAGCAAACTCATGCAGTTCCCATCCTTCTTAATCTAAGACAGTCACAATTAGCAAGGAAAATGAATGTAAAAGAACTGCAATGTCTATATGAGACAGGCAATCACGGGCAAGGTATTTGCCTGGTTTAATCATCTGAAGGGCACTGCAGATTGTGTTGTATGAGTGGAGAAATGGGAAAGTGCTGTGCTTCTCACTGACATCCCCCCCTGTGAAATGGGCTTAAAGCAAAGGGAAGCTGATCCTGGAATGAGAGAGCTGGTTTGGAATGAGAGCAAAATGAAAGTTTTGCTGTGCTTCTGCAAAGAGCCATGTTGGTCTTGGTCATTAGCAGAGTCAGTGAAGCATCCTATGAGCTAATCAGCTCCCTGCTTAGATCCTAAAAACCTTTAATTGGCACCTGCAAGGTCACAAACCAACTGATACATCTTTGTGTCTCCTTTCAAGTCATTTCAGACTCCTTCCTCCAGCACAAATGCTTCTAATGTGGAGAACAGCCTCTTTGGGGAAAGGGGGACTTCAGATGAAGCAGGGATCTTCTCTTGGGGCCGGAGGTTTGTGTGGCAGATGGATGTGTCTTTTTAACATTATGCAAATGTCACTCTGTGATTCCTGTTTACTGCAGATTCCTGGAGCCTCTTTCCAGCCTAGCAGTTTGAGGCTTGGCTTGCTCTGTGATAATTGTATCTTCATTAAAGCAGTCAGCCCTGCAGGGCTCTTGTCCTTCTCGGTTTGGAGCCAGACAGCAATATTTGGGTTTCCTAGTACAAAGAGGCATAAAAGTGATACCAAATGCTGGCAGAGGTCAGTAGAAGAATGCAGTGTTGTACCCAATACTTAAGTAAACCCAGTTTTGTTTTATTTCAGAGGCAGGGCACCCATGGCTTGCTGATGATATGACTTGCCACCGTGTTTTCCTAACCAATCTATGGACTCATGCAGGAGTAGCTGTGTTGGCCATTTAGCAAATTCAAACAAAAATCCACCGAATAGTGATACCTTTATTGGCCAATTTGGTGGATTTTTGTTTCAGTCTATGGACTGAATTACTACAGGCTCTTTCCAATCTATATTATCAGTCACTGGTGTTTCTCTGGAAATGTGAAATCATCTTCTTAGGCAAACATTTGTGACTGCAGAGATAATTTAGGAATCATGGTTGTATTTTAAGTTTTTGATAGAATTTCTCTTCTTATGTGGTGTCTCTGTAACATTTCATTAGAATGGAGGAAGACTTATAATGGCATGCTATCAATTTCCACCGCAATCTGGGTAGAGATCTTGTCATTATCCCTGGCTTTCAGTATTTAATTCAGTTACACAGGATAGCAATAATAAATACCGACAGGCATTTCATTTGAGAGTAGTAAAAACAAAGACAGGTGAAATTTATTATCCTCATGATGTTCTTGCAATTGTAGCTGAGTCTGATTTCCCCTGTTCCCAGGTAGTACAATCCAGACTTGATAACTGTTACAGTCTTACCAAATATCTCATGTCATCAATGGGGAATGTAAGTCATGGAGAAATCATTGACTTGTCAAAGGTCACAAAGAAAGCAGGCCAATTCTAGAATGAAAACACTGTTTCTGACAGCTTTGCTATAATCACTGGATGTGCTGGTTTGGAAATTGAAATTTTTTTAGGACCTAGCTTACAGGGCCTGCGCTATGCAAGAAAGAGGCTCTCTTCACACATTAAATTTTAAAAGCTTTTGCCCAAATTAGTCTAAACCATATCAATGAAATAAAAATGGGTTACTTCATTTTTCACCAGCAAAAGTTTAAATAGCTAAGAAAATAAGCTCTACACTACATGGTGCTGTTATTGAAGATTATTTTGAAAAACACAAGTAATGTAAAATGTGGAGCCCAGGATATTGCCTGGGGTGCATTTTCTAAACCACATTCATACCAGTCCTGAAACAGCACCAGTTCCTTCTTCTCTTTTTCTTCTCTTCTCTTTTTGGAGGAGGGCAAGGGGAGCCCTTTTCAAGATGCTGGGTCTTACCTAAGAAATCCCAAGATCAATGGGAGTGGGTGGGTAGGGTATCTGAAATACACTTTATTGTATTTTATAGGGTCCCTATGTTTATTATAATGTTTATAATTTATCTGCTTTCTCTTTTGGTTTTTTAACACTTGTATTTTTATGTTTTATTATAAATCACCATAACCCTTCATCATCAACATCACTTTATTTAGATTCCATCTTTCTCCCAGACTGGGACACAGAGTGGAGGGGCAATTCCAAAGATGAATAATGAAGTTTTCTGAGTGGAGTCCTGTTGCTTGTCCCATCACCAAGAGAGGCTAGGTTGGGCTTTTCTTGCAGCACCATCTCAATTGTGGAACATCCTCCCAAGGGAGTTCCAGTTGGTTTCATCCCTGCTGAGCTTTGTTGGGTGGTTAAAATGTTTCTACTACATCTGGGCATTGTTGCATTGTTGTTTTTCAAGTTAAGTCACTAAATATGTTTTAAAATAATGTTCTCTAAACATTTTTGGGTCATTGTTTTGGGAGAGCTGGCAGGAAGAAAAACAATTCATAGGATAATACAGTTGAAGGGTGTCTCATGGATCATCAAAGCTAACCCCTGCTCAGTGCAGGATCTCCAGCTAGATCATCCCCAAAGGTAGATGTCCAGACTCTTTTTTAAGCAATCCAGAGAAGGAGAACCCACCACCTCTCTAGAAAATTAGTTCCATTTACGAACCAATCTTATTATCAACAAGTTCTTTCTAATATTCAGTTGAAATCTACCCTCCTGTAACTTCAAACTATTAAATCTGATCCTAGCTATTGGGGCAACACAGAACAGGCCTGTCCCCTCCTTTTTGTGAGAGCCCTTGAGGTATTTAAAGAGTACAATCATGTCACACCTCAGTCTTCTCTTCACTAAGCTGAAAAGCTCAGCACTTTCACTCTCTTCATATGTTTTGTCCTCCATACCTCTTATCGTCCTTGTTGCCCTTCTCTGAACTTGCTCCAACTTGCCTATATATTTAAAATGAGTTGCCCAGAACTGAATGCAGTACTCCAGATGAGGCCTGACCAGGACAGAATATAGAAACTATGGTCCAAAACATACTGCAGAAATAATCCAGTTCAAGACTGCTTTAACTGCCCTGGCTCACTGCTGGGGAATCTTGGGAATTGTAGTTTATTGTGGCACCAGAGCTTTCTGACAGAGAAGGTTAAAATGTCTCACAAAACTACTCTCAGAAAGAATTCCCTAGCATTGAGCCAGGGCAGTTAAAGCATTCTCAAACTGGATTATTTCTGTAGTGTGTTTTAGACTAATGCTTAATGCTTCAGCCTTTTTACATGACAAAAAGAAAGCCAAGACGCAGTATGAGAGAAGCAGCTTTCTCCATGCCTCTCTGCATGCTATCATAGCACTTCCTCCTTCCAGACAGTCATAAAAGTATGCCTTTTGCCAAACAGTTTTCCAGCATAACAAAAGACATGCTTTTATGATCATCTCCGTCGTGAAGAGAATAGAAGTGCTTTGACAGAATGCAGAGAGGGAAGGAGATATACACTTCTCTTTTACTGCATCTTGGCTTTCTTTTCCCATGCATTATTATTCTGATATTCCACAAGATATTCCAGTCTTTGCAAAAGTCATAAATGACTGGAACAGTTTCCTAGAACTCATTGAACTATTTGTAGCTGCTAGAATTCAGATGCCACTTAACTTTTCCTGCCAGAGGATGTTGTTTTTGAATGCTCACTCTGTTTTGGGTCTTGCCACTGCACCTGTTCATGATTTAATCAAGAAAAAGTATCATTCTGCTTTAAAAATGCATTTTTCACAAAGCTGGTGAAGACCTAATAAAGAGAAAGACACCTCCTTCCTCCCACCAAACACAGATACATCAGTGTTTGCTGGTGCTTTTCTGAAGTTTGTGAATTCTGGATTGCTGAACAGGCTGTCTGTTAGTGAGAAGGCCAGCCATTTTGGTCAGGTTAAGCCTGAAGTGGGTATCTATAGCAATGCTGATCAAGTGGCCCTAAGAGTTTTAAGCTTGGTTCTTCTTAAAGCTTTAGAGATAGAAAGCCAGGATTCTGCCTTTGAAGCAGAAGCCAAAGGTAATTTTTTAAAAAAGTAATTTAACGCATGCCATTTCTCTCAATTGCACCATGTTGTTGGCAGTGACTGTTACTGGAATGGGAAATACAGAAGGATGAATGCCGGAAATATGTAGATGGCAGAGTGGCTGAGTTTCTGACCATTTCTCTTCCAGCTAGCCATGGCAAGATTTGCTGGGTTTAAAAAACCTTTTTTTAAATAAGCCTTTAGGTGGGCATATGCAGAAGGGATGACAACAGGAAATCATTGGTGCACTAGATTAGATCTGTCACAGAATGTACTGGATTAATCTATCTGCATAATGCAACAGGATTATTAGTGGTTCCACCAACATATACAGCTTGGTCAAGGCTGTGAGCCTTTTGGGATCTGGCTCCGCTTTTGTGGAAATTCTTCCTTTGTACCTTTGGCTGGAGGAAGATCTTACCTGTTTTTGCAAGGGGCTGAAGATCTTCCTCTTTGATTTACCAGATTAAGCTGCTGGGTGTGCCTAAAGTTTTCAAGATGGGTTTTGACTGGTGAGGTGGTGAGGGTTTTATCTTTAGCATATTACAGCGCTGTTTTTTATTGTTTCGTTCTTGATTATATATGTCTGATGTTCTGCCCTTTGGTGAAAATGGCATTATAAATAAATGTCATTATTTAAGGCTAAAGAGCTTATAAAACTAAAAATCCCAGGATTCCATAGGATGGATCTACAGTACCTAAAATGGCATCAAACTTCATTATTTCTAGTGTAGATATACCCTTTATTTCTGCATGGGCCTTATGTAATTATTAATGGTTCACTTAAAATCTGCTTTCATTGAATAATTCCAGGTCACCCTTGTAATTCAACTTGTTCAGATATCTCTTTTAAGTTCTGTTAGGGTGCATCTAACTGTCTTCAGATCCCCAGTTGAGTTTTCATACTACTTGCTTCCCATGAGCAAATTACTTGTTATATCCTTTTCTCCCAAGTGTGTGTGCTGAATGGTCTTGTGAATTGGTTCTTAATTACATCTCTCTACATAAAAGGGTAGTCTTAATCAAATATAATCCCCATCAAGAATTCAGAAGGGGGAAAACTTACATTTTTCTGCAGAATTAACTGAGTATTCCTTACTAGGACAATGCTCTCCGACAATTGTATGATGAAGCTCACACTATTTTTTATTGTCTGAGTTACAGATCAAAACATTTTCCCCTGCACATTGTATGTGTAACATTGACTGCTTTGTTTTTAAATGTTAAATTTCTAGTTTCTCTTATAGAAAATAGAATAATGAAAATAGGGTTAAGTATATCCTAAAAATTCAGAATCCTGATGTTAGATGCAAATAGGTTGTATGGTGTTTTTATTTTTTAAAAAGTATTCCTTTTCTCCTCTAAAATAGAGGTGAAGGAAGGATTTTGGACGCATGCTTGAAAGAAAGTTACTGTAACTTCTGTTAATTAAAAAAGTGTTGATCCTAGCATGTTTCAGCATATGAAAATTTGTTTTATCATCTTTTTTTCCCCCTTAATATAGGAAGTACATCAGAAAATACTGTAACCACTGACTTTGTTTTGAGTAACTCAGGGTATGAATCTTTGCTTTTGTGTGCCCATTCATCTTAAGGCTTTTGGACAGTAACTAAGAAATGCCTTGACAGAGTGCTAAGCATTACATCACTCACTGAGGTTGGATATATTGCCACAGCCAACAACAGCAGGGTTTTTCAAAAGCAATGGATCTTCAATGTGTCAAGGGACCTTCCAAACAAAAAATCTTGACTATGAATGTTTCACTAGCCAGTCTTCTCTACAATATTTAAGAGTTGGGGACTAGTCCTGCTGCTAGAAAGTATTGTTGCTTTTTAAATTTTGAAAAGATGTATGCCTCCATTGTAGAAAGAAGAAATGCACAACCCTCAAAGAAACGCACACACACAAACATCAGTATGTCAGGTTTATGTATAGTGGTGCATTTTCAGCTATATAAGTGTAGCAGACTGTGTGAATGAGGCTTCCTTATATAAATATTTTCACACAAAAGCCCTTGTATTTTTTAAAACATCTGCTCATAGTATTGGGATGGAACATTCTTCCATCCTGCTGTGTGGGGACAATTTGTACAACAAAGCCTTATGTAAATAAGCTCTGATATTTCTCTTTCACTGTCACCACAATCTGTCTATCTATTGGTCTCTCTCTCTCTCTCTCTCTCTCTCTCCCTCCCCCCATTTCTTTCTTTCTCTCTTCCCTTCTTCCCTTCCTTGCTGATTTTACCCACAGAGCTCTTCCCATTAGAACTAGCATGATATATTGGTTATCATACTGGGTTTGTATGTGAGAAATCCAGGTTTGAAGTTTGCTAGATAGCCTTGGGCAAGTCATTGTCTCTTAGCCCGACCTTGTCCATTAACTCACTTCAAGGATAAAATGAGATAATATCATGAACAGTACTACAAAAGGAGCATAAATGTGGCAAATAAGTGCTCTGAGGGGTTACAACACAACTATAGACCCTTTTGCTACATTCCACCAGCTACCAGCTCAAATTACACTGGATTGTGTGTAGGGAAGGGGTTTTCTACATGGATATATTTGATGTATTCACAAATGAGATAAGATCTGTAGTTTGGCACTAAAGTTGAGTTCAGCCCAAGAGCAAGCAGAACATAACTTTGATGTTTCTTTACATCATCAACAATTATTAATGTGATAACATCTTCTTCCAGAGAAGAATTATGTCATATGGCAGCGGAAATATCTCTCTGATCTGGATACATGACTTGATTTTCAACTGTGTGGACTTGTTGGAACATGCTAGGGAAGTTTAACATCAACAACTTTTTAGGAATAGGGAAATATAGGCCTGAAGTAGATGGACAAAAAGCACTGGCTTCAGGCCATGTTGGGGCTGGGGGGTGAGATGACACACACCCCAAAAGTGGCCAGAAGCTACATGGAGAGCATGCCAAGCACATGCCAAGCTGAAAAAGCTGGCCCAAAAAGGAGTGGCCAAAAACTCCTGACAGTGGCTGTGTTTGGGACAGTGGCAGCGGCCCGCTTTCAGAGCAGATTGTCTGGTCACTGTGGTCCCATGCCAATTGAGGGCTGACCGGGGGGGCTAACCAGGGCTGGAGCAGCCAGAAGCTCCTCCAAGCTGCCAGTCTACTTTGCCCCATGGAAATCTGTTTCACAACATTGTGGTCTGAATAATGAGACAAGGGCATGTCCTTAACTTGTTTTAAGTCTTAGCTAATAAAAGTCAACTCTAAACATAGCTAATTTATAGGATATTGTATAACCTGGTCCCAAAAATGTACTTTAGCTGGAATCAGTGGTGGTAAATAGTGCAAACAGTGGTCTGTGTTATTTTAATCAATATAACTTTTGACAATCTTGACAAAGAAAAGGAAGATTGTTTTGGCCAGGTAAACTTTCCAACTGGTCCCCTTCAATCATTAGGATAGTATGTAACTGGATTGTCCATAGGTCTGCTTGATTCTTTCCAGTTCCATATCAATTGCTTTCACAATGGACTAAAACATACTGAGATACAAGAAGTGAATAGCAGCAGCATGAGTATCTTGTAAATTTGGCTCAAAGTTGGGTTCTTCTGATGTTGTTATCATTCTGATATTTTTGGAAGTCAAGTGCTCAGTTCTCTGGGTTTCCTTCTCAGTTCATTAGGCAATGTGATCAGATCATTAGTAGTTTGTCATGGCATACGCTCATGTAATCTTTTTAAATCTAAAGTTGCTCTTGTTATGAGAACAGAATGAAAGAGATACTTGTTGATGTCATAGATGCAGAATTAATTATGAGTCCTGATTCCACAGTGAAGATGGCTTGAAGGTGTTCATGCATGCTGTCTCTAGACTACCAAGTTGTGAATATGTTCTTAACCCATTAGAGAATTTGTGAAGTGGTATCGTAAACTCAGTGTTCTAGAACAGGGGTAGGCAACCTTTCCCCTTTAAGGGCCGAGGGACTTCAGCTCCCAGAATCCCAGGAGCTATTGGCCAACATGGGACTATTGGCCAACATGGCTGAGGCTTCTGGGAGCTGAAGTCCCTTGGCCCTTAAAGAGGAAAGGTTGCCTACCCCTGTTCTAGAACATGTTTCTTTCTTTGCTGGAAACCCTCCAATGATCTAGCAGCTGATGGACCACTGCTTTGAGTCTAGGAGATTTGTGGGAAATGGCACAATTTACTCTATATAGCATACTTGAAGCACTTATATATAAAAGCAATTGTCTTTGCAAAAATGACAATTTATTATTATTATTATTATTATTATTATTATTATTATTATTATTATTATTGATATTGGTGTTCTCCTCTCATGATGATGAATTGGACTGTAATCTGCAAACATTCATGACATTATAAATGTATTGGGCAAGACGCTTTGGGGTATGATAAACCACATGACTACTCCTCTAAATTTTTTTTTAAATGTAAGATTGTCCATCTTTGATTGAATGTTAACTTCATTATTAACAACTGATAAATATCATGAGTATTGTTGAGTTCAGGATATTGAATCTGATTTGTTTTCTACATGATTACTAGAACAAAAGAAAATCAATGGAACTTGCGGGGCAGGATGTGAGGTGGGGATAACATGTGAAGAACTGTGTACAGTGCATTTTAATGTAGTCTTAAAAATAGATTCTAATAATTTCTTGTATTTTTCTTTTCTCTTCTAGGTGGAACGGGAAATAGCCATCCTGAAGTTGATAGAACACCCTCATGTTTTAAAGCTACATGACGTTTATGAAAATAAAAAATATTTGTAGGTATTATTTATTGTCCTAGGGAGTGGGGAAGAAATAGTTTTAAAGAAAATCCACTGGACATCTCTTAACATGGGAAATAAGCCATCACTTTTAAAGAGTACCTGATAGCCTACCATAGCATCATTCAAGTTCTAGAACACAATGACTAATCAGTTAGTGAAATTCTTATTCCACCAGAATCCTTTTGAATTTGAATTTGGTTAGGTTTTCAATATTAAAGATTAATTTGAATTTGATTTCCCATATTAAAAATTAATTAAATTTCTGAAGTCAGTTGAAATGTTCAAACGTTTTGTATTCCAAAATGGCAACATCTTGTTCTCCATTTGCTGGCTTTGTCAGAGTAATTAACTAATAGCTTATCTCCTGAGCATTGACACTTTAAGTCTGGGAGTATGGAGCAGAATTTGGAAATATTTTCTTGTTCAAAAAAAAGAAAAGAAAAACTAAAATGTCTAGATTTCTTAAGCCAAAATGCTCAGTAATCTAGATGAGGAACAGTTTGTTCTAGTTCATTGGCAAGAACTCCACCACCATCCCAAAAAAATTATGGAAAGAGGTCAAATTTTACAAGCCATATTAATGTTAACTATGTGTTGTGGGTAATGGTGATTACTTTAGAAGAGAACAGGGCAAACACAGAATACAGCTAAGTATTTCTAGCTCTATTGCAAGCAAAGGAGTATGTCTGTTTTAAATTAAACCCTTGTTGAAGGTAGCTTTTTAAATGTCACATTGCCGTAAGAGTATAATTGCTGAACCAAGGAGGGAGTATTAGATGGATGTAATAATCCCACACAGACTGTGCAACAGGAGCAATGAATACTTATCTGATGAGACTATTTCAACACTTCAGCACTTTATTTTAGAAGCAGTTGTAATTTCTCCTGATGTGATAAATTGTTTCCAGTAGTGAACTTTGGCTGCCAGAAATTTTTAGTTAATCTCAGTCTTTCTCACTATGCTCACATACACAGTCGCATGTAACTGCTGGTTGGTAGCTAATAGGAGTGGATGATAGCAATGGAGTAGCTGTTCCATTTTGTGTTATTACTGGGTATTGTGAAAACATTAGTTTCTCTTCCTGCAAAAAAACCTCTTAGTTCTGGACTAGAGATACTTCAAGATGAAGGACTACAACCACTCAAAGGCATGGTGCATCAACTCCATCTTTTCCGCCATAATATTTTCTTTTCTTGGAAGGAAAAAGATGGAAGAACTGGTGGAGAATCACAAGAGGGTCACAAATGGTAGATAATGTCATCCAGATGCTTCCCCTTCCCCCAATAAAATTGCATGCTTAGTGGAAGTGTGAATGCATGGTAAAAGCGTCCTTTGGAAGCACCCTGGAAATAATACTTTCTGTCCTTCCCGACTGGCCTTGAAGGTCAATGAAAGTATATTATCTCTATATGATTGCCACCTAGTTACATTTGAAACTGAGCTGATCATTTTGTTATGCTATTTAACTTCAACTTTATGCGTATGCAAATCGCATATGAATGAATATAAGTGACCTTCAGCAAAGTTTTAAAATTTTAGAAAATGCAAAAAAAAAACAAACCTATAGTTTGCAAAAAGTGAAGGCACAAACACTTACTGTATATAGCCATGTGTAAGTCTAGAAATTTTAGTCAAAATATTAACCCAAAGACCTGGGTTGACTTATCTATGGGTCAGTGTACATTACTGTACCCTATCCCTTATCAAAAAAGGAACCATCCTAAAAAAAGCACTAAAAGAAGCACCACCTCTCTCTATTTTAATCCACTGCAGTATCACGTCTGGCCTTTTTGAATGTCTGGGTAGGAAAATAGCAGTTTGCTTTGGTACCATTTTACTTTCCTTCATCCTTTGCATCCTTTATTACATATCCCTAAGTTTTACCCTCAACTTATACATGGGTTTTATAAAAATCCACAACTTTGGCCCCAAAACTTGCCCTCAACTTATACATGAGGTTGACTTATAGTTGAGTCTATACGGTATAACCTGAAATGCTTTTTGGGCCTCTGCAGACCGGCCCAATGGGCTGGCCTAGAGGCAGAGATGGGGAGGGGCAGCCACACGCAGACCGCCCCAACTCCAACCCAACGATGTCCTGATGTGCTGCGCCGGAAGGGGCGAGAAAGGGCCTAAGCAGACTGCCAGAAATAATGCACATTAAATTGAGGCACTGCCCTGGCTCAGTGCTAGGGAATCATGGGAACTGTAATTTATTGTGGCACCAGAGCTCTCTGACAGAGAAGGCTCAATGTCTCAGAAAAAAATACAATTCTCATGATTCCCTAGCACTGAGCCAGGGCAGTGCCTCAATTTAATGTGCACTATTTCTGGCAATCTGCTTAGGCCCAAAGAGCCGCGCACCAGCTTTTAGGGTGCCCTTTTGCCACCCCTGAAAGGAGCAGCATTTTGTCGCTTTTTTTGGGGAGGCAAAAGGGAGGATTGGGGCTGCAGTGTGCGGTAACCACAATCCTGATCTTCCACTTCCCAGGGCAGCCTAGAGCCACCTGTCTGCAGCCCCCCCTTTGTTACCTTTGTGTCTTCCCTTTCCTGCTAGGTGGCCAGAAAAAAATTTATAACATGCTCCTGTGTGTGCTTGCTCAGACATAAATCCTGCTAAGTTCTTTAAGATGCCTCTACCATACACATTTATAGTGGCTTAACTCCACTTTAAATGCCATAGGTGCCATCCTCTAGAATCTTGAGATCTGCAATTTATTGTCGTAGCTAGAATTCACGGCTACAGAGTTCTAGTTTTCTCTTCCGAACTATGGTAATATTCTTCACTAGCAGTACTAAATACCTCACCATACTACAAATCCCTGGATTCCATAAGATAAATCTATGGCCATTAAAGTGGGATCAAATTGCTATAAAGATGTAATTGCAGGTATACTTTTACATGCTTCCACATGGAAGGCTCCTAATATGAGCAAAAATATATTGTGCCACTATTCCATATTTCTTTCCTTAATTAGTAGTAGTTTCATTTTGTTTTTCTGGAAGGCCACACTGGCTATGATACAAAATGCATCTGATGAAGGAGGTTCTGCTTTGCAGAAGCTGATGCCACAATAAATCTTTTTATTTTTAAGATGTTACAAGTGTATCTAATGTGTGTCTACAATAGAGCACACTTATACTACAAAGAAGAACTCCTGTATAGAATTAAGCTGCAACACCAGTAGTCATTCAGACTTCACTGAGTCATAATGTCTCATATGAATTGTCTTGTGTAGGGGAGAAAGTGCATGTGTGATCTGCCCTATTTATTATGTGCTGCAATGGTCTTGCTCAGTCGGAGAAAAAATCAAAGTGAGAGAAGAGACCAAGAAATAAAATCCATTATCAAATTATTTTTGAAAGTAGGATTTAACCAAGCTGTCAATAACTTTTGAAAACAGTAGACGCGAATTCTGGATTTTAATCTTGACAGCGCTTGAGGATTGCTTAAAATTAAAGATTTCATCGATGGTGATACAAACCTCGGTTGATCTATCTGCAAGATGAGGTTAATTAAATGTATCTCAGAGTATAATTAGAGATTCTTAGTTGAACTGTGTGTGTGTGTAGGTGCCTTCAAGTTATCTGTTAACCTATGGCGAGCCCATGAATTTAATTGTGTTTGTTATTGTTAACTGCCCTTGAATCAATCTCAACTCATGGCAACCCTATGGATGAGACATGTCCAAGACACTCTGTACTCCACTGCTCTGCTTAATTCCTGCAACTTCCTTAATAGAGTACATCCATCTAGCATATGGTCTTCCTCTCTTTCTACTTCATTATTGTCTTTTCCAATGAGTCCTCTCTTCTCATGATTTGTCCAAAGTACAACAGCCTCAGTTTGGTCATCTTGGCTTCCAGGGAGGTTTCCGGCTTGATCTGCTCTAGGACCCACTTGTTTGTCCTTTTGGCTGTCCATGGGATCCTCAACACTCTTCTCCACCACCACATCTTAAATGCATTAATTTTCTTCCCATCATCTTTCTTAACTATCCAGCTCTCACATCCATACAAGGTAATAGGGAATACAATGGCTTGTATAATTCTAACTTTTGTTCTGAGTTGTATATCTTTGCATTTTAGAATTTAATAGGGTTTTCCTAAGCAAGAAATACTCTGGTGGTTTTGCCAGTTCCTTTGAAACATAGCCTACATGACCTAGTTGACAGTCTCCTATATAAGTAATCACGGCTGATCCTGCTTAGCTTCCAAGATCAGATGGGATCTGGTGCCCTTACGGTATGATATAAGTGTCAGATGAGGGATAATTGTTGTCAAAAAAAATTAAGTTATCTGTTTTGATTAATGGTGATAATTTAAAGAAAATTAAACAGGTTTTGTGCTAATGTCACTGCTCATTATTAAAACAAGGTGTTAAGACTGGCAATATAGAAAGCTAATCAATCAATAAATTGGGGTTAGATACTATAAAACAGTGCGGGAGCATGTGTGTGAAGAGATGAAAGGGTTCATGTAAATAATCTGGTACCATGCAAATTTCAGGAAGGAGAGATGCTGATGTTAGGGGAAAATAACACAACACAATCTTTCCTCTCTCTCCCCAAATCCTTACAAATTAGTCTCAGGTTACTGATCACCTTTCCATCAAACTTTATATTGTCTTGATAGCAGTGCTGGTGGCATGGTTTCTTAGGCATATTATGAATTATGGTTGATATTTCAGATGCCAGAGACTAATCACAGTGTAGCACTGGGGAATATTTCCTCGATAAATGTTAATTTCACAAATCATGTTTGACTTTCGGTGTATTATTTAATTTGTGACAAGAGGCCTTGGTTGAGTAGATTCCTAATGCAGTCATGAATCAAATCCTTTTTCCACAGTTTATTTAATGCTGAAAATATATTTGGAGGGGGGGGGGAATTAAACATTTAGTTGCCTAGCTAAGCCAGTGTGATAGCCGTTCTGCTACATAGTGGTTCTTTCTTTCTTTCTTTCTTTCTTTCTTTCTTTCTTTCTTTCTTTCTTTCTTTCTTTCCAATATCTAGAGACTGTTTTGATTATCATATAATTTATATGTGTAGTAGAACTAATCCTAGAGTGTACTGGATACCAGGTGGGAATCTCAAGTTAATTTTTTATCCATCAAAACAAACCAAAAAAGAAGCAAAGAGTGAAGCACTACCTAAATGCGGAGATCTAGCCTGGTAGGAAGAAGGATTTAGCCTGATTCTCTTTGTGATAAACTAGTTTTCTGTTAATAAATGACTTTTTAATGGAGAATATACAAACAATGAGGTACCCTACTTACAGTGGTGTGTGCACATGTGCACATACACACAGTCCCCTGCCCCACAAGACAAGTGGAAAACTTGATTGTACTGCATACGTTCTGTCTAGGTGTCATGATTTCCAGTGCTTTTCCTTAAACTATAGCAAATAAACAATGTTCCAGACTTGTTGGCAGAGCCACCCCATAGTGCTAGGTATTTTTTGTGGGATGTCATGCCAAGGAAAACCAAGGCTTCATTAATATGCTATGGAGGTATCTGCAAAGAAAGGAAATATTGGCAGGCATCCTGTTGGTGTCTTCTGCATTCATACATTCCCTTATGCATGCAGCTGTACTTTTATGGTCGATGGGTAATGTCTGTATTATGTAGAAAGTTACAAGAGTGGAGTTATCTATGTGGTGCCACTGCATATCATTGCACATGTTGATTGCATGATGTTGCATTGCACATCATTGTGCAAATCACACTGACTTGTGCAGTGTCACAATTTTATAATGAGATAGTGCAAGGTAACTGGTGCATCCCTTCATGATTGTACAGTTTACACTACATCTCCTTAGAGCAGGAGGTACCTAGTTCTCACATTTGAAATGTAGTGTGTTGGCTGTTCAGCGGAGGTGTGGTGAGAAAGACTCACTGCAGCAATGCTGTCTCTGTTCAGGAAATAAATCATTTTAAAGGATCATATGCAGTGGCACCATGCCAGCACTAATATGGGAGTATTTTGTGGAATCCCCCCAGAAGAATGCATCCTGGATATAGATATGAACTGAAAAAGATATGGCAAATAACCAGCAGAATAAAACATTGCATTACATTGACATACATACATTACATACTATTAAAACTGCAAGAGCAACAGTGGAAGAAGTATGGAGAATCATTGACAAAATGCTTAACAATGGGCCTGAACAGACTGCCAGAAATAATCCAGTTTGAGACCACTTT
>CM034701.1:115974682-115987431 GCA_020142125.1 Phrynosoma platyrhinos | reverse complement strand
TCAATTTTTTGGCTAAAATTTCTAGATTTATACATGAGTATATACAGTGTATGATACAGATCTTACTACTGAGGCATATGTATTTCTACTGAATTGACTGGGCTAATGCACACAACTAACCTCCTTGTGTGGTGGATTTCCCATCTCTTCAAACGGCTTCCTTGCTTGTGCCAATTATGTTCATGTGATAACCAGATAGAAGCCATTTTGCATACTGTGGTTTTACTCACTGAGTTTTACAGTGTCATGTAAAAAACGGCTGCATCTGCTCATGGCAGTTGAACTGGACGTCCCTTTAGGGGTCACCATATTGTGTAACACAAGCAAGTTTCCTTGCTTTGGAAAACAAGAGCAGCATAAGACAATAAGGCTGATTGTAGATCAGATTGCCCCAGGCAGTGTCACTAATGAACAGACACAAGAAGAATCTGCAAACCAAAAGTCACAAATCTTTTTGGATTGCTAGAGGTGCCCCAATAATTGGCCAACGGAGCAAAGGAAATTTACTTCTCTGTAAAGGGCATTGGCTCATGAAGAGCATCCTGGAGCATTTGGCTTGTTCCTCCTGCACCAGACCTCATCCTGGCTGGATTCTACTGAGCACTACATGCCCTATATGAATCTTTGGTGGTGTTTAGGCATGCACGACTACACACTATAAATAGCAGGCAAAGTAGCATTCAAAAAGCCTTTCATCCCCAATAAATCAGAGAATGAAGAGGTTCAACAGCATTAAAATGCACCTCTTTAGCGCCATCCTAAATATGCCTAGCAACCTTGAAGGGGGGGGGGGGACTTCTAATAAGCAGTAGGTAGTTAAAAACAGGGCCTTGTTTTTTTAAAAAAATTAGAGGCATGCATAGATTCATTTTCCGCCACAGGAAAAAAAAAGGGGGGGGGTTAAATGAAGAAGTCTTGGCTCAGTACCAAATTAGGGTTTAAAAATTCATGCCCGCCATAAGAATTTATATAGCTCTTGAATAATTTATATGCTGCACCAACAATAAGGAGTTTAGTATCTAATAGAGATTATTTAATCAGTAGAAACTGGCACAGGGAAAAAAAAGTCAACAAAGAATTGTAACATGTCAGTCTAGGCTGGGTACTTTTTAACTTCATGCTATGTAATAAAAAGACTATGCCCCCCCCCCTCGGCCAGTGGATTTAGATGTAGAAAGGTTTTGCTTTCCTGCACCTTTCTTCTCTAATGCCCTTTCATTCTGAACTGTGCAGATCACTGGTTGTGAAATATAGTTTCCTTCCTAATTGCAGCCTGAATCCATTGAAAGGAAAGCTTCATTTCCAGATATATTGAGAATCCTAGGGGAGGGGATGCTACTGTAATATGACTAGCAGATCTGTAACTTGAGTCATTGATATCACTCAAGATACAGCTGCTGTGATGCTACTGGCTGCTGAGTTTATCTCTGTAGTCATTCTTTTTTCCCTAACTGTTTTGGATGCTAATTGGTCACAATGTAGAAACACTAATGTGTCTCCTTTGTATGTTGGGGATTCCTAGATGGATTTTTCTCTTTCCTCTCCTTGTTGGCAGCCATTGCACTTTTTTAATGCATTTTAGAGCCACACCTTTTCAATCATTACATGGGCCTCCTTAAGTGCTGCTGCTAAAGAAGAACATCAACTGTTTGAAAACACATCCAGAGGTAGCCGTCTTGGCTATATAGCAAAGTACAGTATCATTCAAAACCCACAAAATGGTGATACCTTTGTTGGGCCAACTAAAATGCACAATATACATGTTACAAGCGTTCAAAGCTCTACTGGCATCTTCATCAAGGAAAGGTCTTAAAAATCATATAGGAGAAAGAAAGGGGGAAATAACAATGTTAGTCATATTCCTGCATTTGGTCAAGATGTCATAGTTGTTGTCCTCAGTTAAGATGATATGGAAGGCTATTCATGAAGGTGGGGCTCTCTTCCTTTTGACCATGTGGGTACTGGGAGATTCAGTCCAGGAAATAAATTTTAAATTCGATTACCAAGACTTAAAAGTTTAAAGGAATTTAAAGTTTATTTCCTGGACTGAATCTCCCAGTACCCATGTAATCAACTGCTTGAGTTGAGCTTGGAAATGTTGCCATTTAGGACTACAGGTCCCAGAATCCCTAGCCAGCATGAGTACTAGGGGATCCTGGGAGCAGGCTCTGAACTCAAATGGACATGGACAGCCATGAGCAGTTGAATTCTATCGTATTTTGTTTTCTGTTTTCACTTACCATATTTATATGCTTCCCAGTAATACATTTCTCTTGGTTTATCTAAAGTCTGTTAGATGGGCCATCATTCCCAGTTTTACAGATGAAGATTTACGCACAGTTTGTAATCTTTCATGTCTTCACATGGGTGAGAGCAGTAATGACTAAATATTTTTTCATTCCTGAAGAAACTCAAATATTTTCCAAATGCCTAAATATTGTGCATACAATGCTTGATATATATAAGACTGTTCCAGTGAAGGGTGTAGAGAAATAAACAAAGCAGATAATATAGGTTACATCTGATTACTTCTTAAATGTATGCTAATACAGTATGATTAAGTCTGTCTGGCTCAGAATCTTATTCTGAGATTGTTGTAGCTTCAAGTCTGAATTTTTTTCCTATTGCTGTTGAAAGAACACATTGACTGCCTGTGTGGGTTAAGTTTATTGATTGAGGAGAAGGAACACACTTTGTTTCCTATCCAACCAAGGGACGCTGTTCATTGCTTAGGAGAGTGACTTTTAAGGCAGGCTAACCATGCACAGTCTCAATAGAACTTACTTCTTGTGTTCATTACAGTCAATACTACATTGCAAAGTGAAATAGGCCAAATGATGGATCAAAGCTCTTGTCAGTTGTAGATAGTATAGCCAATGGTGAGAGGTGTCGGGTTGTGCTGTTCAACAATATTCAGAAAACCATCTCCATTTGCAGGTCATAAGATTAATGAAGCAACTGAATCATCCATAGAAAATAAACCATGATAACTGATTCAGCATTTTTATGTCATTTGTATGTTGCCTTTGTACTAGAAATGAACCCAAGGCAGCTTACAGATAAAAACATTTTAACAACTTTACAATAAAAAATTAAAAACAAATAAAATCATCTTACTAGAAACAATATAAAATTACATCAAAAATAAAAGTTAAGAAGCCTAACTAAAACATACACCCCATATAAAAATACCTTGACATGATTATATATTAAAATCTTGCTTGAATAAAAACATCATTACTAGAGAAAGGAAAGCAGGGAGAGGGCCAGTCTTGCCTCCCATGGAAGGGCATTGCAGAGGGTGGGGGCACCTACTGAGAAGACTCTCTCATGTTCTCACCAAGCGAGCCTGCAATGGTGGTGGGACCAAGAGAAAGCCTTCCCCCAAAGATCTTAGTGTTCTGACTGGTTCATATGGGGAAATAAGGTTCTTCAAATAATCTGGACCTAAGCCATATAGGGCTTTATAGGCCATGAACAGCACTTTGAATTGTGCTAGGAAAGAAACCAATAGCTAGTGAAGTTCCCGGTCGATATTCTGAACCTGCTGAAGTTTCTGAACAGTTTTCAAAGTCATTTGGAGTTGATCAGCAACAGTGGATAACCTAAATGTGTGTGTGTGTGTGTGTGTGTGTAGTCTTGTCTCAGTGAGCTCTTCTACATTCATATTGGTAAACTTATAGTTTGAATTATGCATTATATTCCCATTCCAAAGCAGGATCAAGTTGGACTTGTGTGCTCCTACTACAAGAGGGGACAGTACAACTTGAGTATTAAAATAAGGCTGCTTAATCAAAGCCATCTAGTATAGGCAATCTTAAAAAGTAATTGATTGAATGCAAAGAACTAGCTTCTGCTTATGTCTCTGGGGTACTAGTAATTTAGCACCAGAGTATTTGGGTTATTGCGTTACTCAGATAGCCTCCTTTGTGTATGAACACTTTTGCAGCTTGAGCTTTGTTTAACAAATAACTCTGCTGCTGTCCTTGTGCTATCAGAGCTGTTAGCACAGAATGCATTGCCTCTGTCTTCCCTTTACATCTCTTGACAAGATAGAAATGTCAATCTCCAAAAAAGTCTTTCTCCATTTGTTTCTCTTACTGCTTCTGATATTTCTGGGCAGTATACAAAAATAAATAACTCGGTGAATTATTGATGTCCCTCAATTTGCTTTATTTTTCACCCAAAATGTTGGCAAGGTGTGCTGAGGCATTTTAATAGCAGCAAAGTTGATTGAAATAAATTCATTACTGTGCTGGGTTTGTAATTTTCTCAACATGTATACTTGAAATTTGAGTAAAGAAGGGTCTGTTTGTTTGCACATCTTTATAAAGTAGCATTCTGTCTAAATTTGTATTGCAATGCATACAGCTTTGTCCCATCCTTTCTAAAATACCAGAAAGAATTAAGTATCTTTCCACAGCTTGAAAAATGTGTTATCTGAACATCTATTAGAACAATGATTTTGGACATACCATTTGATTTTCCAGAAGTCATTTGAAAATTTGACTGTTAATTTCATCCCTACATATTTCCATGGCAAAAATAAAATGCCCACCTCATTTCAGATCTCCTCCTGAAAGCTAAAGAGGAAAGGCTAGAAAGGAAAGAGGTTGCATTTGAAGATTGTCTGCTCACCCCTGTGGCATGCCATGATGGACATGAACCACAGCAGGGATAGGATGCAGGAGTGAACCTGTCATAAGGCTGAATAAGTCAGCTGCCACAGGCAGTGGATGATGAGAGGCAGAGAATGCTCTATGTGCAACACAACCTACTGACATCCCCTAAGCTAAATGTTGTTGTTGTTGTTGTTGTTGTTGTGTGCCTTCAAGTTATTTCCAACTTAGGGTGACCCTGTCATGGGGTTTTCTGAGGCTGAGAGTGTATGATTTGCCCAAGGTCACCCAGTGGGTTTCTGTGGCCAAGCGGGGAATCAAACCTTGGTTTCCAGAATTATAATCCAACACTCAAACCACTGCACCACAGTGGCTATCTGCTGGCTCTTAGCTAAACTAAGCTAAAATTAAATTTAATTAATTAATCTAAACTAAATTAATCTAAGCACCTCCTCTTAGATACAGCAGAGAATGCTGTAATGTTGGCAGTCTTAATGTAAAATTAATCAGCCAGCATGATTGTGTTTTCTGGAATATGTAGAGGTGCAATCTTGTCCTTCACCCCATATATCAAAATGTTTTTCCCTATCCTTGATGCCTGGGAAATATTTGGCACTGCCATCAAGAGTCATTGCTGTGTATATGTCTTACTTTAATTTGAATATACTAGCTTGGCATGGCTTTAGATAACAAAATATGTGTGAGCTAACTGACACATTTTTTTTATTACAAAGCTTTGAACAGTGCATATGAAGTAACACATTAAAATAAAAGGAAGTTGTATTTCAAGAAAGGAAATATACTGTCTGAACTGAAGCAAATGTTTCAATGAGTGTTAGAAAGCCTGATTTGAGAATAATGGTCACAGTGTTAAATATGCTTTTTAAATAAATGGAGACACTATTAAAAATGTTTCATAGTTTGATGTTTTTCTGAAAGATAGTTCTGAGAATGAGGTAATCATATAGAAATGAGATAATATTTTAGGTGAGGGGCCTTACCTCTGTGGTAGAATGAATGTTTTATATTTGTAAGTTCTTAAATTCATTCCTCGCCATCACCAGTCAGAAGCTTGAGGAGATCCTCAGAGAGCTGACAAGATTATGCTAGAGAGCCCAGTAATTTAATTCAGTATAAGACAGCATTAGAGTTGAGAGATATTTCTTGCAAATGAGGTTTCACAACAGGAAACTTCATGAAATAATGGGATGTCATTACATGTGGAGTTTAAAGGTCCGCAATAGTCATAGCAGCTATATTATTTTTGGAGATCATATCCAGATTGCTGCCCATTGTCCTTTTAGGATGAATTTCTTTACACGCATTGGACATCAGTTAATACAGAGACTGAAAGCACTGAAGCTATCAGATTTTATATTTAAAACAACAACAACAGTGTTTCAGAAGATCTAAGAAATCCAGGAATTCTCTTGTTAAGAGTTCCCCATCTATAAAAGTGCAAGTGCACCAGTTCTCAAAGTTTGTCTCACTTTGAGGTCTCTATGCAAAGCTACTTGTTAGCTTTTATGAACCAGAGATGGAACTCTTCAAGTATTTCATACTCATATGTGAAGATGAATAATTTCTGGAGTTTTCTGACTCCAGTGGGAGAAGATGAATCTTTCTGTGAAGTTTTCACTGGATATGTACACATTCCAAAGTGTTTCAGCAAATTATTCTGCAAAGAAATACATACTGACCTTTTGAACAAATGTAGTCTTTCCAGAGGGGAAAAATGTGGGAGGGGCACAAAGCACACAGGTTTCTAAAACTAGTGGGGTGGGGTGAAGGTTTCCAGAAAATAACCACCCTTTTGTACAAGAAACATGATTTGGGGACAAAAAAAAATCTAGAAACATAGCAGGTTTTGTTCAGAAATCATAGTTTTTTGCCCACTAAACTTTTTTTGTGTATAAAAACATGTATTTCTGGTTTTGCACAAAAAGATACTTTACGATGTACAAAAACCAGGTGAAAATTGGATAAAATTCTCAGCTTTGTGTTATTCTTTACAACCAAGTTTATTTCTGACCACATAAAAAGGGGAAAATCATTTTTCAGCCTTCAAACCAATAACAGTGAATAGTCTTTCCATTAAAACTGTGCAGATATCTTTCTGTCTCTCTCTCTCTCAACTAGTATGTGTATGTGTTTTCAAATACATGCTTTCTCTGCTATTAACAAATACCTGTTTCCTTTCTCACTTTAGATATTTGGTGCTAGAACATGTATCTGGCGGAGAACTTTTTGATTATCTTGTAAAGAAAGGAAGATTAACGCCAAAAGAAGCCAGGAAGTTTTTCCGACAGATCATTTCTGCTTTAGACTTCTGTCATAGTCATTCAATCTGGTAAGTACAATTTAAAGTACATCATATGCAAGTGAGACTAGCAATCTAGCATGGCAATGTATTCTCCTTATCCACTGACAGAAATGCTCCTCCTGTTTGGTGAGCCAGACAGCCCTCTGATGCTATCAACTGAAATTCTCAGAGGGCCTTTGCAGACTGCCAGAAATAGTGCAAATCGAGTCCACTTTAACTGTCCTGGCTCAGTGCTAGGGAGTCATGGGAATTGTATTTTTTTCTGAGACATTGAGCCCTCTCTGTCAGGGAGCTCTGGTGCCACAATAAACTACAGTTTCAATGATTCCCTAGCACTGAGCCAGGGCAGTTAAAGTGGCTTCAATTTGCACTATTTCTGGCAGTCTGCAAAGGCCCAGAGATAGCCATGTTAGACTTTTTTCAGTGTCCTATTTTACTCTGACACCACACTCACAACTTTGTAATTCTAACATACCTGTGGCTGTATGTCCAACTCCATCAAGAAGAAATGGATTGATAACCATGAAAGCTCATGCTAAAATAAACCAGTTGTTAATGGATTCAGAGGTGTTGCTGGATTTCTTCATTCCCCATCTTTTTCTACATTTTTAAGAAGAAAGGGAATTACATAGGACAAGTCCCTCCTATGGCCTTTTCCTTTTCCCACTTTTTTCCAATAGTTCTAGAGTCCATTGAGCACTGTCAGTCTTCATAAGGCTTTTTTGTTGTGGTGGTGGTGTTGTGTGTATCTTGTATGTTTAAAAAATGTTTTCTACTTCTGTATATCTCAACGATTCACCCGAACATGCCAATAGTTCCCACTTATTTCTCAGTTAACCCATTCTACAGTCAGCCCTCTGAAGCCATGGATTCAATCATCCATGGTTTGAAAATATTCAAAAATATAAATTTTAAAAAGCAAACCTTGATTTTGCCATTTTATATGAGAGATGCCATTGTATATAATGGGACTTGAGCATCCACAGATTTTGTTATCCATGGGGAATCTTGGAACCAAACCCCAGCAGATACAAAGGGCCCACTGTAGTTCCAATTTGGTCAGCAATCACCCACTTGAGCTCAATATTAATGGGAATGACACGTGAACTATATGGTGGAATATTATAAGGCAGGTTAGCTTCTAGCTTCAGAAGGGAGAACTTTTGGCCTTCAAAGTTTTTCTGCTATTTTCCCTGATTAAAGATTGGAGATAAGGGGGTATCTACAGGTTGGGAACAATTTGTGGAATTCAGTTTCTGTTTTGCAGCTCAGGACAATGTCTCACTGAGGCTTACTCATGAGTAAATGCATACTGAATTGAGGCTCAAAGCTGTTACTCTGGGGTTTACTCTTTAGTAGACATACACAGAATTGACTTCTATTTGTATGCTTGATGGGGAAATTGTGAAATCGGTATCTCGTCTAACCCACTTTGCTTTAGTGCAAGAATTGCAAGAATTTATTGTATTATATCCTGCCTGCTATGGCCTCTGAAATCCTTCCTAAATTGGATTTTGGCTCCTGGTCTATAAAAAATTCTCTCCACCCATGTTCTACATTCTTGAAAGCTCTTGGGCATTTTATGGGCCATTAGGTAATCAATGCTAAGGGCTTGGGGTCTCTTGTACTGTTTGTGTGTGCGCGCACACACACTTTGCAACCCATATGACTATCTTGCTGATCACATGAATGTTCGTGATGAAGGCATGTCTTTGGCTACATTCCATAATATTCACTAGACTGGCTCATAATTCATTATTCTTTTGCATCAAACCTCCCCATCCTGCTCGGTGTTGAACAAAAGGGGAACACCTACTGTTACAGTCATTTATAGTGAACACTTTAACAAGAAAATTAAAGCCCAGTGGGACCAATGGTTGATTTATAAGGGTCTTGGGGGCACTTGCCAATAAATGAGAAGAATATGTATCATATTGAGTTTTCTCCCTGAAGAAGCCTGGGACAATTACCAATTCAGCAAACTCATTTTATGGCATCCTTGGGTTACAGAAAACCTTCTGGTGTTTGGCAGCCTTGCCTAGACCCCTTCTGGGCATCTGAATCACAGTTGCCTTTAATTTCCTTTCCAGTAGGGAGTAATTTGCTTTATCAGTCTGTTATTGATACTCACTTGGATGATTTAACTGTTGAGTATGGTTTAACCTGTAACTTTCAGGACATGTTTTAAATTGAACCAGTTTCCACTTACTGCTTTAACAAGTTCAAGTAATTTTTAAATTACACTGAAATTGAGTTTTTGGCATCAATTGGAATGCAAGGTGTCTGCAGAGCTACTGACCCATAACCGCACACTTATTTCTCAGTAATGCTGTCTCCTAAGCTTTGATTGGCAGAGAGTTGTGATTTACATAATAGGATGTAGGGAACGTTTCCCAATACAGATGGTATTAAGTTGCTTTCACTGTGATAAGCTAAAGACTACATTGAGATGAAGAGAGTGTACTGTATAACTACTGTGTTGATATCTTTAAATAAGTGTGTCATCATTAGAGAAACCATCTTTGCTTGACTGACTGAATTAATGTTATACCCATAACAAAAAAAAAATGGGAGCCTTGTTATCTTAAAGACAGATTCCTATGTGGATGGATTTCATCTTTCTTTGGTAAGGAAAGGAAGGGGAAATGCAGATATGATATCAGGCTTGTCTCAAGATCAGTGTTGAATTGAACCTGATGTGTTGTACAATCCTATGCATATTTATATGGAAGCTAAGTCTTACAGTGGAACTACCGGTAACTCAAAGGTAGATACATATACAACTAGCAGTTGTAGTCTGCAAGTAAGCTTCAGTGTCTACACTGAGGGTGGGAAAGGAATCAACACATCGCTTTATTTCACTGGAAGTTGCATTTTCACAGTTGTGTTTGTACGCAGGAGTGATTTCTACCCTAACTTAAGGAACTTATCACACGAGGAAAGAAAGTGGAAATTCAGCCAGATAGTAGTGTCTTTCTACGTGCCTTACCTCATGACTTCATAGTTCTTTAGTTCTCTTCCCATGAGATGGTTGTAAAAGTGAATTTTTTTTTCTAGGTGAAAAAATCTGTTCAACAAAAGACTCACTTTTTTAAACATCTCTGGTGGGACAAGAACATATGACACCGTGTGGTAAGGGACGGATAAAGGTGCTGAGATAAATAAATGCAAATAAATGACAGAAAAGCTAACTTCTGGCCAAGCTAGAATCTTTTTCCTCTCTAGACCCAACTGATTTGTCCCCATGCTCTCTGCTCATTTTCCTTCACTGTCTTGTTCTACCCCTTCTATTTAGGTAAAATTATTTTTACCAGTTTTGTGATTTGGTGCTGGGTTGCTTGCCTGCTTCTGTACAAATTCAAAATGTGAATACTGTGCAATTTCACATTTTCCTTATGAGTTGGGAGAGAGTAAAAGGACCAACAATTGGGTGTTCCAAAGAGATAAATAATGTTCAGAGATAGCATGGGAAGGCAGACTTTTTCTGACTTGGGAACACAGAGGTCTCTTTCACACTGCACAGTTATAGTACCACTTTAACTGACATGGCTACATCCTATGAAATTCTGAGAGTTAGTAGTTTGGTGAAGTACTAAAGCTCTCTGGCTGAGAATTCTCAATGGCCCTTCCTAAACTGTCAATCACAAGATTCCATAGGATGTTGCCATGAGAGTTAAAGTAGTATGCATGTGCTATAACTGTGTAGTGTCAAAGAGACTGGAGTTGGTTCTTATAAGGCAGAAGAGATTGGTAGTCTAATAGTCTAGAGGTTGTACATGCCTTCTGAATCAACATCACACAGGTTTTGAGTTGCTCTAAGTTACAAGTGTAGAAAAGCTCACAGAAAAGAGACGATACGGGGTAGATTGAATGCCAAGTCCAGAGAAAATAGGCAAGTAGCACAGATGGGTTTATAGCAGTCAACAGAGCACAAGGGAGAGCTGACAGAAATCAATAACAGCTTGAGGGCCCAATCTGAAACTCATTAATTTTAATGGAGAGAGTCCCACTTACTTTGGTAGCCCATTGGATCAGGCCACAAGATTTTTCCTTATTAAACTATATGGCCAAACTCATAAGTCCTTTGTACTGATAGTTCATCAGTCCAACAGACACTTACAGTTTCCCAATTAACAAAGGGCCTGCAGGTTAGTGCTTCCATGATCAAACAATCCTTTTTTATAATAGACAGTGGCTTTGGTTTTGTGTTTTTGTTTGGTATGCTATGTGCATTCAGTGCTGTGATTCTGTGGAAGGTGCTCAGTTGTTTTTCTAAGGCGAGGCTGTTTAGATGCAAAAGCAGGATTACAGCTGAACATTAAGAAAACAAAAATATTGACCACATTTGATTTATATGACTTAAACATAGATGAAGAAGACATTGAAAATCTTAAAAGATTTTCTATATTTTCACTTAGTCACTGTTAATGGAGATCAGGAATAGCGCTGCTCTGGTCTCACATACTCAAGGTTGTGGATTCCTTAATTGAATTAATCTATCTATAACAAAGAGAGCCAGTTCAATATACTTGTTACAAGCTTTCGAAGCTCCATGGGCTTCTTCATCAGGCAAGATGTTATGAACCAAACAGGAGAACAATAATTGGAGATACCACATTGTAGCTGCAACAGGGGAACCAGGAAAAATAGCCTGTGGACTGGGAACTTCAACCAAGGTAAAACATTTTTCTCTTCTTAAATTTGGACTGAATTCACATGCTTTACCTTTACATCCACCAAAATATTACTGATGCAAACATATGGAGACTTCTTGAGGAATCCATTGTTCTCTGCCACAAAGATGTCTGTGGCCTCACTGGAAAGGAGACATGTTGGATTGCAAAAGAGGGGTCCCTGTTGAGATGCAAATGGGTTTTAAAATTTTGCAAATCTCCCAATAGCCACAGGGCCAGAAGGAGGAAGAGCCTGCGTGCAAAAGATATCCTCCCCACCATATACCATCTTAACTAAAGACTGAAACAACATCTAGACATCTGACTAACATCTCCAATTGTTTTTCTCCTATTTGGTTTGTAATATCTTTCCTGATGAAGAAGCCCATGGAAAGCTGAAAGCTTCCAACAAGTAGATTGTGCATTTTGGTTGGCCAGTAAAGGTATCACTGATGGATTTTTGTTTGAATTTGCTAAATGGCCAACACAGTTACCCCTGAATGGAGAGCCAATGTGGTGTAGCAGTTTGTGTGTTGGACTATGAGTCTGGAGACCAGGATTCAAATCCCAGCTTGGCCATGTAAACCCAGTGGGTGACCCTGGGCAAGTCACACTCTCTCAGCCTCACAGGATGCCAATGGCAAACCCCCTCTGAAGAAACATGCCAAGAAAAACCCCATTATAGGGTTGCCTTAGGATTGCCATAAGTTGAAAATGACTTGAAGGCACACAGCAACATCTGTAACATAGCCTTTGTCTTTGCTACTCCCTTCTATTTTACTGAGCATTACGTTCTTTCCCATTAAATCATGTCATCTCATGCTGTGCCAAAGTATAATAGCTTCAGTTTAGACATTTGGATTTCGAGGGAAAACATAGGCATTATTTGCTCTTGGACCCATTTATTTTTCTTTTTGGCAGTCCATGGTGGAACAGCACTACATTTCAAATGTGTTGCTTCTCCTCCTATCAATTTTCTTCACTGTCAAGCTTTCACAACCATACATAGAAATACTGTGGCATGAATGATTCAGACTTTGGTATTAAATGATACATCTTTATACTTGAGGATCCAGTTCTTCCATACTACCTTTCCAAAACCTCAACTTCTTCCAGGGGTCAATTATAGGAGGT
>CM034701.1:115961362-115974582 GCA_020142125.1 Phrynosoma platyrhinos | reverse complement strand
GTCCGGACTGGATCCCCTGTGTATTGTGACGGGCTACTGTACTTAGCATTAGTTTGACTCCTATATAGTATATGTGCAAGCCTTCCAATTCCCAAGATGGTAGTGCTTGAAATACTTCATAATCAAAAATTGGGAGGGAGGAATGTGACAGGGAAGTGGAATTAGTTTCCTAGCAAGGGAAAACATTAAAATGTGTGTTTTCAAGTGATGAAGCCTGACCTTGCTCTGCCAGTGGGCTCAAGATGAAAAATCATCTAATCAGCCAGGTTATCCAGTCATGACCATGCTGAAAATGAAGGCTTCTTCTTTGGCTAATGACGGAACATGGATGCCTGTTACCCACAGATACAACAGGCCGGTCCTCTTATGTTCACAACAACACATGATATCTTCATCTACTTTCACCCTCTTTTTAGGAACACATAAGCACAGAGAAATCTGATAAATCCTCTCTAGGGCCCTGCTATTTGTCTTTCCACAGCTTTGTTTTTATGGATAATCCAAGGTAGATTCTGGTCTCTTAGAATGCCAAAGCTTTCCTCACAGGGTATTAGAAGCATCTGATATTAATTTACTTTTTTAAAGCATTCTGTTTGCTGAATGGTTTGAAATGAAACAGATCAACCTTGTAAAATATTGGATTTTTAATCTGATTAAAGTCAGTAAATTAGGATCTCATTACTTTTCTGCATAGGCTCCGGCTCCATTTTTCTGGTGCATGGCAGCCAGGTTTAAAGTTGCTCATACTTCACCGGGTTTTCTCTGTAAGGTGAATGTACTACTGCTTACAGCGTGCAAGAAGCACTATGAGACTGGAGGCAACCAATCTTTCCCAGGTTATTGTCTTTCTCTAACAGTTCTCCACACACACGGGGGGGGGGGAGCACACATGCACTAAGACACTGTGTTCTTTTGGTCATACCTCAGTAGCCATGGCAATATAATTATGAATAAAATAGTTATCAATTTTTATGAATAAAATTGTTATCCATTCCTGGTTTGGGTCAATATCAGTATGTATGTGTGTTCTACCTTGTTGTTTGCTATATCTGGGGTCCAAATAGGTTTGTCACAATCTCTTCCATTGAAAATCAATTCTAAAAACAAAAATTCCAAAATGTTAACAATGTCAGCAATCAATAAGACCATCATAAAAAGAATAAGCTATGAGAATATGACTTTTCAGTCCCAAGGGCCACAGGCAATGTCAAATACACATTAAAGAACATACACATACACACATATATCTAGTGATCCCTTGGGAGGATAGAAGTGAAAACCTCTCCCATCCCTCAGCCACACTACTATATTTCTTACAGTTGCTTTCACTTCTTCCTCTCTTCTTCTTCACTACTTCTTTTATTTTCCTAATTTATTTCCTTTACATCCATTACTTTTGATTTCTGTTACTTTTTTCCCACAAACACTTCTCTCTTCCACTTTTAGCATCTCAGCAACCAGATGAATATTTTGCTTCTGTACTCACTTTTGAAGTTGTGGAAGAGTCACAGAGCCCTTTGAGAATATGAGAACAGTGCTTCTTAAGCTATCTGATGAGAGAAACCAGCAGTTACGTCTTCCCAATTTACCATTTGCTACAAATGTATTTTTCTTTCCTGGGGACTCACCAGGAACTAGGAGGTCATGGCTCATGGACTAGCAGCGGCCCATGGATCTCCACTTTAAGTAGTGCTCTGCTAAAAGATGCTCTGGTTCCTGCATTCAAGGGGTGAGCCCCCTGGGAAGCCTGCTAGAGTATCCTCAGAAGAGAAATTGTCCATTATGAAAATGACCAACACCTTGTCAGCAGTGAAGCTGGCCTTGATGAAAGGAATCAAGTGACTGCTGAGAAGGCTGAAAAGTGAGAACAGTATGACTGCTGTGGCCACAAGTGCAATGATAAATAGGCACTGCAAGGGAGCAGGGGGTGGCAGTGAGTGGCAAGGAAAGTCACGTGTGACATGGGGGGGGCAGAAGCTCAGAAAATATTTAGTGCCAGCCCCACAGATTTAAGCCATAGACTTGATGAAACAAGCTTATGGCTTCCTGTTAAAATCCTGGAGATCTGGGACAGGCCTGCCTCATGAGAGAATTCTAAATTTTAGAAAACATCATTAAAGGGCTTCTCATCAGCTGGTCTTTACATGTCTTTTCATTTGAATGCAATCTAAAGCAGGTTGGCTGATCTCAAAATAAATAGATATTCATAAGGTTTTATCATACTTACTTATGAAAAATGCATTTCATCTGCCTTTTGGCCGCAGAGTAGTTTATAGCAATTAACGTCTCAATACAGTTAAAGCTGGAAAGCATTAAAAAGCAAACGAGATGAGAATCTATAGCCAGTGGCAATATGTATATTTTTAAAAAATCGTTAAGACAACTGCTTCATAGAGATCAGAGGACTTCATTCATCCATCTACCACCACCTTGGCTTCCAGTGAGATTTTGGGCTTCACAGAGTCCTGGAGTTGGAAGAGACCTCAAGAGCCATCCAGTCCAACCCCTTGTCATGCAAGAACTTACAATCAAAGCACCCCTGACAGATGACCATCCAGTCTTGGTTTAAAGACCTCCAAAGGAGGATACTCAATCACACTCCAAGGGAGTGTGATCCACTGTTGAACAGCTCTTACAGTCAGGAAGTTCCTCCTAATTTTGTTGTTAACTGCCTTCGAGTCGATCTCGACTCATGGTGACCCTATGGATGAGGCAGCTTCAAGACTCCCTGTCTTCCACTGCTCTGCTTAAATCCCGCAAATTCATACTTATGACCTCCTTAATAGAGTCCATCCATCTGGCATGTGGCCCTCCTCTCCTACTTTCCTCTGCCTTTCCTAGCATTATTGTCTTTTCAATGAGTCCCCCCCTTCTCATGATGCGTCCAAAGTACAACAGCCCCACTTCGGTCACCTTAGCATCAAGGGAGGTCTCCGGCCTGAACTGCTCCAGGACCCATTTGTTTGTCCTTTTGGTTGTTCCTCCTAATATTGAGGTGGAATTGCTTTTCCTGTAGTTTGCATCCATTGCTCTAGGCGCTATTTTCTGGAGTAGCAGAAAACAAGTTTGCTCCATCCTCAATATGATATCCCTTCAAATATTTAAACAGGGCTATCATATCACTCTTAATCTTATTTTTTTTTTCAGGCTAAACATACCCAGGTCCATAAGCCTCTCTTCATAAAGCATAATTCAAAGATATAGCCATGTTAGTCTGTAGAATCAGTATGTAGAGAGATCTTGTAGCACCTTTGAGACTAACTGAAAGAAAGAAATTGGCAGCATGAGCTGTCGTAGACTAATAATAATATGTAGAGAGATCTTGTAGCACCTCTGAGACCAACCAAAAGGAAGAAATTGGCAGCATGAGCTGTCGTAGACTTCATGCATTTGAGAAAGTAGACTGAAGCCTATGAAAGTTGATGCTGCCAGTCTCTTTCAGCTAGTCTCAAAGGTGCCAAAAGATCTCTCTACATACTCATAAGGCATGGTTTCCAGAAGCTTCACCATTTTGTTCAAAGACTCATCTGTTCATCTTCCTGGCCATCCACAGTATCCTCAGCACTCTCCTCCAGCACCACATCTCAAATGAGTCGATTTCCCTTACCCAACTACAACTTCCTTGTTTCCAACTACAACTATGCTTCCAACCACAACTCCCATAACCCCTAATCTCTAGACCAAGCCATCTGGAGAGGGAGGACCAAAGTTTCTCTGACAAAGAGAAGCTGTAGCCCTGGTTGTTGTCTTCTGCCCCCATTCAATGCAACACCCACAAACACAGAGGACAACGTCTCCTCCATCCATCCATCCATTTATTTATTTGTACATACACAGGCATGCAGGCACACACCCAGAAAGAATAAGACAGGCTGTGGTATTAGATTCAATCTCTATGTATCCTGAGTGTTTACCTTTCTGCCCACCAATATTTTTGTACCTCATCAGATTGAATCTCTCTCTCTCAATCTCTCTCTCTCTCTCTCTCTCTCTCTCTCTCACACACACACACACACACGGTCCTGAAATGCCACATTCTTTGCAATTCACAACATCAGGTGCCCAGTCTGATGCCAGATTGGTGCACTTATGTAGTGTTAGTTGAATATGGTATTATCTTGGGAAACAGTCTTGACCAGGACACTGAGGAACCAAAGCTTTCACTAATAGGAATTGTCTGTGCTTGCAGATTATTTTTTGCAAGTTGAATTCATTTGGTTAATTTTGTCTTATCCAATAGTCTAGACCTTGCAGAGTATGTTGCAGCAGAAGTGTGAGATAATCCACAAAATCTGTTAACTCCCAAACAAAGCCTCAGTTGCTGGAGAAAAATGCAATAGTTAGTGAGCCCCATGGTGAATTGAGCTTTGTAATTTTTAATTAATTAATTGATTGATTTGCATTGCCACAGGATGCTTGACCAAGTACTTGAAAATGGCAAGGATCAAAACAGCACAGCTGGCCAGCAGCCAACTTATATCGTACATCTTAACTTGCAAAATAAACATATATCAAGACAGTGACTGGGTACATAATAGCTCGGTGGAAGCTGATCATCTAGTGCCAGGCTGTAAGAAAAACTCCCAAGTACTTTAAAATGAAATATTTTTTTTAAAGAAATGCATGTGTCAAATGCTGTTTGTTCACTCCTTTGAAAATCATCGTCTTTGTAGCACCATCCTTGGAAGTAAACTCTCAGTTATGTGACTGAGCTGCAGTGCAGGAACACTTGGCTGGCAGGGCATACAGACAGACACTTCGTACCAATGGTAGGGAAGATGTGTGGAGCTATTTTAGTTCCATTTGCGGTCACTCTGGCAACTGTGTAGGAACAGCACTTTAGTTAGCTTTCTTTCCAGTTTAGGAGTGGAAATGGTGTTACAGCCTGAGGGAAGGCTGGGGGAGGTGAGCTCCTGTTTTAGGTTTCCTCAGGAGGCATTCTCCCCTGTGACAGAAGAAGGGAAAACTCCATCCCAGGCAGCATGCGGAGTCTGGAAGGGAGAACGGCGAAGAGAGCCTGGATTGGCTGCTTGTGACATCACCAGGCAGCCCTGCCATTGGTCTCGCATGGGTTTGTGTCTGTTGGCTGTTCCCTTTTTGGTTTTGCAGCGCTGACAAATACAAGTATGATTACAGGAAAGGCCCAGTGGCAAACCTGATTAGGTTTCTGTGGTAATAAATAATGCCAATTATTCCACAGGGGAGGGAAAACAGTGAGAGGAATTTCTCCCTGGTGATGAGGAGCAGGCATCTCTTTTCATCTTATTTTTATTTGGGTTACAAGAGGTTATTAGGTGGCAGACTTGGAGGGGGCGATGCAGGATTTTGCATGAATATTGATAAATACTAGTGCCTCTTCTCTTTCCATTGCCCGAGGCCATGTCTGCTGGGATAAACAGCCAGGGCTCACAGTACTCTGTGTGTGTGTGTTTCTGTGGGGGCAAGTGAACAAGAAGAGTTTTGTCTGCATCCTCCCCAGTGAGAGGAGAGCACTGGTTTTGAAGCTGCATGTCATGACACCAGAGCAATGGATCAAAAGGAACTACTCATGATTCTTCAGGTCATAACATTTTGTAAAATACCACTGGATACAAATAGTTGTTGTGTGCCTTCACGTTGTTTCCGACTAATGGCGACCCATAGGCGAACCTATTGCAGGGCAAGATTTGATGGGGGGGGTGTCTTTGCCTTCCTCTGAGGCTGAGAGAATGTGACTTGCTCAGTCACCCAGTGGGTTTCCATGATCAACCAGGGATTAGAACCCTGGTATCCAGGGTCCTAGTCCAACACTCAAACCACTACCCCATACTGGTTGTCTACATATACCTTTTAGTAAAGGATAATTCAAACATTTGGGAGCTAGAAGTGTCACATTAGAAGCAGATTTCCAGGATGTTAAGCCCTCTTCTGAGAATGATGAAGGCTGGTTAAATTAAGATTCACTCATCTTTAACAGAGTTCACAAATGGAAGCACTGAATCTTCAGGGTCTCTCTGAGACTGGTTTTAGCAAATTAAAGGAAACAGGCAGTATATATATTTCATAACTAAAAACTTTACTGATGAAATTTAAAAGTATATTCAAACATCTTTACATGTGGTGCCTAAGCCCTGGCTACCAACAGAAAAGTTTCAGGAAGAAGAGCAGCTCAGTAGAGCCTATGCTGACCACCTTGAGAAAGAGAGAGAGAGATGAGTCTTTTATGAGTTTGCAAACACATCTGGCAGGTCCTCTGGTCACAAGGTATGGTTGCTTCCATACAATTCCTACAGTGGGTGACTGAGCAAATGAGGGAAATTTTTGAGTGAATATGTTAAGAGTAGAGGCATGAAAGAAACTCTTACAGTCTAAAGCCCATTGCTCTAATAACAAATGGGTGAAAGGACTTAAAGAGAATACTTGGTTGGTAAGCACTTTCCAACAAGAAGTCTGAGGCATTCACAAAATGCCAAACATAATGTAGAAGCACCTTGAAAATAGTTGAAATAGTTAATAAATTGAACATGAGTCATACAGTCTGAAGCTCATGACTTTTCACTTCTTTCCAACATTCAACAGTCATTTGATCTTAGACTTAAAGTTGCTTTCCCCCATTGGGACTACATTTTTTTGTCCAGAGCATCACCAGACTATGCCCAGCAAAACTCTTTGGACACCAGTTCTAAAGCCATCCATAACAGCAAAAAGGCAGGTCTAGGGTTAAAAAGAAGGAGTGGATGAGGTCATATGGTAAAGCCAGAGAGAAGAGGAAGCCTGATAATGAATTGTAAAGGGGTGCTGAAAAGTTCTTTGCCTGATCCACTTTCTAAAATCTGAGCATAATTTTGTCATTATAACCTGAAAGAGTTTTCTTTTGTAGTGTAAATTGCCAATTTGTAGGTTCATAGCTCTAACTTCTGTTTTTTCCCCCCTCAAATCATTGATAGCACCATGTTTTCAAAAAGTATGGAATTTTCAAATGCTGACTTCTGGGCCATCATGAAGTTCCTGGTCCTCCAGAAGAACACTCCAAAAGAAATCTATGAGTGTATGATGCAAACATTGAGTAATAAATGCCTGTCATAGATAACTATGAAGAAGTGTGCCAACTTTCAGCATGGAGATTTTGAGACCAAAGATGTAGCAGGATCTGGGAAGACTTTAACAGTGTCAACTCCTGAAATTGTTCAGCATGTGCTCATGTCCTGATTTTGGCAGATCAACAAATCTCCACTGAAACAATTGTTTACACAGTAGATATGTCCTGAAAATGCATTGAGTTTATAATTCATAAGCAGTTGGCTCTGCAGAAACTGTCAGCCAAGTGGGTGCCAAAATGTGTGCTGACCAAAAACAAAATGAAGTGGATACCTCCTAGTTGTGAAGTTGGAAGCTTTCACAATCAGCATTCATAGGTTTTTGTGAGTTTTTCAGGTTGTGAGGCCGTGTTCTAGAAGAATGTATTCCTGATGTTTCAACTGCATCTGTGGCTGGCATCTTCAGAGAATGGTCGCATGGAAATGTGAGGGGTATATATACTGTGTGACACTTGGTTGAGAGGATTAGCATGTAAATCTGTGTATTGTTCTGTTAAGGCAAGGCCTTTAGTGTCTATTTAATTAATAGTCCATTGTCTGCTGGGCACATACCTTCATGCCACCATTCTCTGAAGATGCCAGCCACAGATGCAGGCGAAACGTCAGGAATGCATTGTTCTAGAACACAGCCTCACAGCCCGAAAAACCCCAAAAAACTTATCTCCTAGTTGATTTTGCAGAATTTTGAGCTATTTAGGGATAAGTTTTTGGAACAACCTGCCACTGTTGATGAAACATAGGCTGCATCTGCACTGCAATGCTAATGAATTCTGGGATTTGTAGTTTTGTAAGATATTTTGCCTCCTCTATCAGAGCATTCTGGTGCCACAAAAAACTACAAATCCCAGGATGCCATAGCATTGAGCCATGGCAGTTAAAGTGGTGTCAAACTGCATTATTCCTGCAGTGCAGATGAAGCCATCGTGTTACATCACTATCATCCAGAGGCCAAACAATAGTCCTTGCAATGGTGGCACTCGAGTTCTCCACAGCTAAAGAAATTTAAGACTCAGAGGCCAGAAGGTCATGGCTAAGTTTTTTGGGATAAGGAAGGTATTTTGATGACTATCTTCAGAAGCACCAAACGATTAATGCAGAATACTGCTCTAACTTGCTGTGCGAGTTAGAGGAGATATTGAAGGAAAAGTTGTGAGGGAAGCTGTGGAAAGGTGTCCTCTTTTTGCAGAATAATACATTTGCTCACATTGCTGGCAAGAGGATGGATGTTTTGAGGAATTTGGTGCATGCGTACATAGATAATCCACCCTACTCACCAGATCTTGCTCCATCTGACAATTTCCTGTTTCCAAACCTTTAAAAAAGTTTGAAAGGAAGGACACTTTCAAATGATCAGGAGGAGACAAAGCAGCAAAATAGTATCATTTTTTTAACAGTTAAAGAAGCTTGAGAAATGGCATGCCAAGTGCACTGAAATTTGGGGTGAATATGTGGAATAGCACATAAGTTTCATGTTTCTAGGTCATTCCCTTCTTTGGGGGGTTGCAGACTGCCAGAAATAGTGCAAATTGAGTCCACTTTTAGGGTTAGGGTTAGGGAATCATGGGAACTGTATTTTATTGTGGCACCAGAGCTCTCTGACAGAGAAGGCTCTATGTCTCAGGGGAAAAAACAATTTCCATGATTCCCTAGCACTAACCCTAACCCTAAAAGTGGACTCAATTAGCACTATTTCTGGTAGTCTGCAACCCCCCCTTTGTTGGGCTGAGAACTTTTCAACATTCCCTCATATATGCTAGGTTTCACTGGTAGAGATGTTTGCTTGAATCACCTTAATAAACTGACAGAAGGCACTGGATACTGCCAAGGAACTGATTAATTAATTGTTAATCAATCAATCAATCAATAAATGCATAGTAGAGGCAGAAGAGACCTATTTTCTTTTTAAGACTTCTGTGTGACCCCTGAAGAGTTTGAGCCAGTGTGGTATAGGAGTTTAAGCAGTGGATTATTACTTTGGAGACCAGGGTTCAAATGCCCTCTGGGCCATGGAAACACACTTATGTGACCTTGGGCCAGTCCCACTCTTTCAGTCTCAGAGGAAGGTAAAGACAAAACCCCACTGAGCAAATCTTGCCAAGAAAATACCGCAATAGGTTTGCCTTAGGATTGCCATAAATCAGAAACTGAAGGCACACAACAATCTATTTTTCTGGATTGTGATCCTCTTGTGTGATTTTGTAATCTAGCACTTATCATGGTCACATAATACGTTCTCTGCCCCACCCCTTTCAAGCATGCATGTCCTCAAACATACAACTACCCTTTGAATGCCATCCTTCTTGCAGGATGCTTAAATTTTCAGTTTGCTTCAGCATCTAGAAAAGATGTGGACATTACTACTACCCTAAATAGGACTAGATAGGACAGGCTTTCTGATGTTTCATCTTCTCTTTTGGTATATGTGTCTCTGAATGGAGTGTTTTTCCTTGCTTGTAGAGCCAATGCAGTGTAGTGATTTGGGTGTTGGACTATGACTCTGGGGATCAAGCTTTGATTCTCAGCTTGGCCATGAAACCCACTGGGTGACCTTGGGCAAGTCACATGCTCTCAGCCACAGAGGAAGGCAATGGCAAACCCCTCTGAACAAATTTTACCAATAAAACCCCATGATAGATACGTGTTAGGGTCATCATACATAAGAAACAACTTGAAGGAACACCACTATCACAACAACAAAGGACAGGCTTTCTGATGTTTTGTCTCTTTTATCTTCCCTCTTGGCAAGTGTGTTTCTGAATGAAGTGCTTTTCCTTGCTTGTTCACCAAAGCCTCTGCCTTATTTAATCCTTCTTTCCAGCTGATGTGGAGAAAGCCCCTGGGATATTTCAGCCTCTAAAACAATGAAAGGGTAGTGTGTCCTCCGTTCATCTACCAGGGGAGGAGGTGACACAGATCATGTAAAACAGGAAACCAGAGAGCAACCAATTGAAGTTCATTTCCCCTGCAATGTTCCTTTAAATGCTGAGTAATTAGCACACGTTGTAGGGTTTTGTTTCTGTTTTCTCTTATTTTGGCACAGGGAGGTACATTTTTGCATATAAATTAGACCATCCAAACCGTTGAACTCTTTCAGAAATTGCAGCTACTAGCATCCATTGCTCCACATGTCTCCCTCCTGGCCTCTCACACCTTCTGCTTGGGTTTTAGTAAGTGGAGTTTGAGGGCAATGTTGATGCTGTATATAGAGGTATCTTGCATCAAGCTGAATTTATATTGGGACATGTCCTCATTGCTTGTTTATTACCCGTAACCTGAGGCACCAGCATTACACATCTGAACTGTGCTGCCTACAGTGACAATATCAGGAAATCAGTATATTTGCAATGTTGCCATGCTGAAAATAGTTCCAAAGTGATGTTCTTACCTCACTACAAAAATACATGTGTGCAGAAATGCCATAAATCTGACAACAAGATTGTCCTCTGAAAATCTGTTGTGCTCTTGTGATCTCCATTATCTATTGCCATATTTACAAAATCGGAGTTTTAAAAGGAATTGTTTTTCCTTTGTTATTCTTTTGCTCACATGCACAAATACCAGTTTTATCTCAGGAATCTTCCAGAGGAATAACAATGGATAAAATTATTAATAGATTTTATAAATACTTACGAAGATGCAGTTTCCACCCAAAATGGATGAGTCAAAACACTGCAGGAGTTCAGGAAAGTTCTTCAGGGATGACTAATTCTTATCACTAGAACAGAACTTAGCTACATTTTTTGGTAAGGTTTTCATGTTAGCTTCATTAGCCAGTTTTAGATACTAGATGGCTCCCTGGAGGCTTAGGAAGAAAATAACTCAAGTTGTTGTTGTTGTTGTTGTTGTTTGGGGGGTTGTTTTGTTTTTTAGCTCTTTCTGAGATAAGTAGAACCTAGCTGATACTAGGTAGAAATCACACTTAGAAATTCAGGTGTGTTTTGACCATCATAACATGCCAATAAAAAATGTAATTTCAATTCTACGAATTACCATAACGCTCCTTTTACCTGCAGTAGTGGGAATCAATGAAGAGTTATCACATGACTGGCCTATGGGTCTGTAAGCCTGCTGAATGACCTGCTAGGATTAATGGAATGAATTTACTCATTTCTGTAGATGGAAAGTGAAACTGGCAGAAAGCAAGAAAGCCACCAACTTTCAGATGATTCTAAAGCAGCAAAGTGATCAGATACATAATTTTTCACAAAGGAAGGCTGACTAGTGGATAATCAGGGCTGAGAATATTTTAATGGTACTAGTGATTGCATATACTATATCCTGAAGGGAAAGAGGCATCAGTAATTGCAATACTTTTTCCCCAGTTAGCTTTCACCAGTCCTCCTGGGTATGGCTCTAACCCTCAAGTGATCTGGACATTATGAGGTTCTCCAAGCACTCTTTCTGTATTAATAAGAGTGGTGGTAACCTGTGGCATTTCCAGATTATGTTGGGCTACAATTGTCATAACCCCTGACTGTTGACCCTTCTGGCTGGGTTGATGAGAGTTGTAGTCAAACGATATATGACCTCCAGAATGAGAAAAGCAAATTGAGATTGTTTCAGAACAATAAGCTGACATCATCCATATCCCAGAGGTCTTATTTTGTATTTAAAAGTACTCTCTTCAGTTGTTCAAAGCAGGAGGAAATGCGTCATGATTAGCTTATTTTCCTCCAAGGTCAATGAGACCAAACGAAAGAAGTTATAAAAGAACCAAGCCCATGTGTTGGCTGCAATGGACATGAGAAGGGGTAACTGTTCTCTGTATTAAACCATGATTTGGTCCTGTCTTTACAGCCACAGGGATTTAAAACCAGAAAACCTATTGCTGGATGAAAAGAATAATATCCGGATAGCAGACTTTGGGATGGCATCGCTGCAAGTTGGGGACAGTTTGCTTGAAACAAGTTGTGGGTAAGTTACAATGAAGTCATTAAACAGTGATGGTGACCCAGTCCATGGCTGATTGTTGTGAAAAAATCTCTAGATGCAGAAGCAGTATGTCACTGAGGAACAGTTGCTCAGGAGCAGCAACTTGAGAGGACTAGACTTGTGGGCTTCTCAGAAGCATCTGGTTAGCCACTTTGGGAAGAACTACATTCAGGGTGACAAGATGTTCTCCTTTACGTGGACATTTCCTACATTTCAAGCTTCTGGTTGGGAGGAATTCTAGAATGTCCTCCATGTTGAGCATGACTAAGAAGCCCATTGAGTAACGCAACATTTGCTGTTCCCCTTTGAGAAATGTGTCTCACTGCAGATAAGAGGATAGGATAGATCCTTTCAAAGATCTTTTTTTCCTAGGAGCAGCAGCAAATTGCTTGGGGCATGTTTGTTTCTTGGAGGGAAAAGGAACAGCGAATGAATTAGTCAATGGGCTGTTAGAGGCAGAAGGATAATCCCTCTAAAGAAAATTTTCAAAGCTCCTCCCATATGCAGAAGAGACAGGCTGCCAAGTAGACTTCGAGAAGCCCATTGAATGACCCCACATTTGCTGGCCTTTTTCCCTCTAATGCACCCAGAGTTCTGGGGAAAAGTCTTGTCTGCTGCTGCTCCTAGGGAAAAAAGTACTCTAGAAGGGTCCATTTTATCCTCCTATTTGCAGTGAGCACAGGATAATAAAATATAACAAAATAAAAATAATAGAAGGATAATAATATAGGTAATATAGCTGTAAAATAAACCATATGAAATAAATTTATATTAGTAATAATAATAATATTAAATTTTATTTATATACCGCCCATTGGTAACCCAATCCAGGCGGTTTACAGCATAAATTAACATACAGCGTAAAACAGACATTTTCCCTCCCCCCCTTAAGACATTATTAAACTACATTATAATTAAAACCAATTGACAATTTAAAACAAGAAATTAAAATTGATACGATACAGTCATAATGAGCCCTGTAACTTTCTTTCAAGAGGACAGGGGTTCTAGAAGTACTACTGGGAGGGGGGAAGCCCGAGGCTGGGATATTTAGTCTGGAAAGGCCTGCCGGAAGAGATCCGTCTTGACAGCCTTTTTAAAGCTGTCCAAAGATGTTAGTTGACGGATCTCATCCGGCAGGCCGTTCCAGAGCCTGGGGGCGATAACAGAAAAAGCCCTCTGGGAGGTAGCCGAGAGCCTCGATTTTTGGGG
>CM034701.1:115946934-115961262 GCA_020142125.1 Phrynosoma platyrhinos | reverse complement strand
CCTACCTGAGAGGAAGGAACGGAACCACTGCAAAGCAGTGCCTCCGATACCTAGCTCCCTCAGATGGTCCAAGAGGATGCCATGGTCTATCGTATCAAAAGCCGCTGAGAGGTCTAGAAGCACCAACAGGGTCACACTACCCCTGTCAATGCCTAGACACAGATCGTCGGTCAAGGCAACCATGGCAGTCTCAACCCAAAGCCTGTCCTGAAGCCGGTTTGAAATGGGTCCAGATAATTGGTTTCTAGGATGATGATGATGATGATGATGATGATGATGATGATGATGATGATATTAGCATTTTAGCTTTAATTTTGTAATATCCTACTTTTAAAAATATCCTGCATTTTGTGCCTTGTCTTCCTTTGTGGTTATGACATCTGGTGACCCTGATTAGATCAGACAGACCGTTGGCCTGATCCATCTGGGTTCTTCTGATAACCAAGTGTGTCTCTTTAGTTATGTCGAGTCCTTTGCCTTTCAAGAGAGAGACTATGTCCCCCATTTTTAACCTCAAATTGTAATGTTTAACTCAGGAGTGGCCATTCAATGGGAGGGAGGTGTCCCATGTTTCCAACCCTTCCTATGGGCCATCTCCTGCCAGAGAGCCCCAAAATACCTTGTTTTCCTTCCTTTTCTCTTTTAAAATGATATCAGGAAGTGGCATTACATCACGTTCTGTCCCCATTTTGAAGGGAAAATAAGATAAAAGAAGGTATTTTTTTTAGGGAGTGGGGTGTTTGCTGCAGTTGGGGAAGATATTTTGTGTTTTATATAACAGAGGGCTCGCTGTGATTTTGAGGTTATTGTGGCCTGAAAATTGTGATTTATTTATTTATTTAAAGAATATTTTGGCGATGGGTTTCAGAAGTAGTGCTTTCTCCACCTTTGGTTTAATGACATATTTTTGTGCAAATGAATAATGCAGTAAGGGAGACTCTCCAATGACTTCTTACTGAGTATGGTATGCCTACTAAGTTATTCTTTCCTCTCATTTTATCCATACCTCATATATGTAAGGAGAGACTTGTGATGTTTAGAGTTGGGGTTCTGAAAATCCTCAGTTTCCCACAACAACAATACTTTTTTAAAAAATAAAAATAAAAGAATAAACATAATGATTTCAGGCTTGACTGTCTGGGGTTTGGGGTTATGTTTTGTTTCTTTTATGGAAGAGACATAGAAAGATTTTGATTGAGATCACTTCCATGCTTTGCAGAGTTCCACTCACAGTGGGAAAGAGTAGTATTCAGTAAATAAATGAAACTGCCTATGCAAGCTTACATAACAGCTCTTTAAAACCAATAACCATCCCAAATAAGCAAAGGCTTATTTTCCCTTTCAGTAAAACCTGTGATTTTGTACTGTATGTATACAATGAACTGCGTTTCAAAATATAATCTTTTCTTTCTGTGGATTGTTCCTCTTTGAACTTCTAAATATCCTCATCCAAAACACCTAAAAATAGAAACTAGAACTGCTAAATATGCTTTAAAAAATCCGACAAGATTGTAACAGTGAGGTTTTCCCTTCTGTTTAGACTACTATGGAGATTCAGTTGCAGGTTTCCCCAAGGAGTTTAACTTGCTATTTACAGAAACTCTTGTATGCTGCCACCACCTACTGGCAGGAACAAGAAACAACTTTCCTGACAATTGCTGTCACCCAGTCTTAAGCTTTCCAAGGAAAGTCCATTGAATGGTGGGGATAAGCAATATTGTAGGCAATGTGAAGTCGAAGGCTTTCATGGCCGGCATCCATAGTTTTTTGTGGTTTTTTCAGGCTGTGTGGCCATGTTCTGGAAGAGTTTCTTTCTGATGTTTCACCATCTGTGACTAGCATCTTCTCTGGAAAAAAAACTATAATATTGTAGGTATCTTGCTACATATCAAAACATTCAAAGATTTGTAATTAGCATTACTTTAAGATAACTTGTTTCCCTTAACTGCAGACCCATAGATTGAAATAAAGCCTGAGAAAGGGCAGAAAGGGAAGGAGAGTTTACAGGATCCAAATTGTGGTGGTGTTGCCTCATATATGCCTGAAGCATCCATCCATCATAAATCCATACTAAATAATGCATAATAAATAATCCTTCCCCACATCCATTTCACCTTCCTTCCTTCCTTCCTTCCTTCCTTCCTTCCTTCCTTCCTTTCTCCTTTTCTTTCTCTCTCCCTTCCTTTCTTCTTTTCTGTCATTTAACATCTGTAGTCTAACCTTATCTGCTTACCAAAGAATATTAGAAACTAACATACATGTCCATCAAATAGACATTTTTTTAAAAAAAATCCACCTGTGCATATCATCCAGCAAATTAATGTCTTTAAAATCAACTCCAGTTCAGCACCTAAAAGCCCAATTCACTAGAAAAGATGCAATCTATATGCATATTGGCAGGATGATTCACCCAATAGGCCTAATTTGGCAGAGAATTCTAGAGTCACAACTAAGAAGGTCTAAATGTTTACTTGATCCTAAAGTTCTCCTTTTGATAGTCTGAGCCTGATTCTTAGCCTTTGTGTGGCATGGGAATGGTGAAGATGAGTTAGTAGATTCTTTAGTGTGAAAGGCTGCATCTACACTGCAGAATTGATGCAGTTTGATACTATTTTAACTGCCATGACTCAATGCTGTGGAATACTGGGATTTGTAGTTTTGTGAGGTAGTTTGCCTTCTCTGGCAGAGAGCTCTGGTGCTGCAACAAACTACAAATCCTATGATTCCCTAGAACTGAGCCAATACATTTAAAATGATGTCAGATTGCATTTGTTCTGCGGTATGGGAGCAGCCAAAGTCAAGGAAACCGAGTGTGGTAATAATAGCCAACTCTCTTCAGTTTTAATCTAATGGACTAGAGACCCACCCTTCCTCCTCAATGCACTACCATAATGTCACATAACATACCCTTTCTTTTTATCCAAAAGCTCCTTTAAGCAAGTGTTCCCATACAGTTTCATATGTTTGATAATGTCTCTTTAACCTGTAGTGACAAGGTAAATTTATTAAATGTCCCTATTAGGCACTTGCATTTCTCTCACCATTCCTCATATTGGTTATAAAAACAAGACCAACACATCTATCTAGACCATCATTTGGGAGTTCCTACACTGGACACATAGCCAATAGCACAACCTTAGATAATGTTCATAGATAACCACCATCATTTATCTCCCAGCCACATTTCAGAGCAAATCAATTAAAGATTAGTAGGAATGAACTAATTCTAAAAAATGAATTCTAAAAAACGAGGTGGAAACTACAATAAGAGAAATAGTGAAAAACAAATCACCAGGAACAGATGATATTTCAGTTGAACTGCTATAATCCACACTGAAGAGTCAATTGTGCAGACCAACATACGTCAACAGATATGGAAAACAAAACAATGGCCAACAGATTGGAAGCGGTCAATGTACATCCCCATCTACAAAAAGGGAGACATAAGAGACTGCAGCAACTATAGGACCATAGCACTGATCTCTCTAAAATATAAAGATATACTGCAAGCGAAATTATGATCAAATTTCTGCAACATTCTGCAACATAGACTCCAACCATACATGGAGAGAGAAATGCCAGGGGTCCAAGTAGGGTTCAGGAAAGGAAGAGGCACTAGGGACCACTCTGCAAACATATGATGGCTAATGGAGCGCACCAGGGAATTACAAAAGAAAATCAGCATGTGTTTTATAGACTACAGCAAATCCTTCAACTGCATAGATCATGGAATGACCTTAGACATAGGAGTGCCAACATATCTGATAGTCCTGATGAGGAACTGGAAGAACAGGACTGATCAGGACAAAATATGGAGAAACAGAATGGTTCCCAGTTGACAAAGGAGTCAGACAAGGTTACATACTTTCATCCTATCTGTTCAACTTGTATGCAGAACATATTATAAGGAAAGCAGGCTTGGACACAGAAGGAGGAGTGAAAATAGGAGGAAGGAATATCAGCAATCTAAGATATTTTGATGACACCATAGTACTAGCAGAAAACCTCACAGACCTGGAACACCTACTAAAGGAAATCAAAGACGAAAGTGCAAAGACAGGCTTAATGATGAACATAAAGAAAACAAAAATAATGACCACCGAGGACCTTCACAAGTTCAGCCTAGACAATGAAGAAATAGAAATAGTAAAAAAATTCTGATACGTGGGATCAAACATTGATCGAAATCGAGACTGCAGTCAGGAAATCAGAAGAAGACTAAGAATGGGGAAGGCGGCTATGAAAGGATTCTAAAATACAAAGATATACAACTCAGCACAAAAGCTGGAGTCATACAAACCATTGTTTTCCCCATTACCATGTATGGACATGAGAGCAGGCCAGTTAAGAAAGATGACAGGAAGAAAATCAACTCCTTTGAGATTTGGTTCTGGAAAAGAGTGTTGAGGATCCCATGGAGAGCCAAAAAGACAAATAAATGGGTCCTAGAGCAGATCAAGCTAGAAACCTCCCTGGAAGCCAAGATTACCAAATTGAGGCTGTCGTATTTTGGACACATCATGAGAAGAGAAGATTCATAAGAAAAGACAATAATGCTCGAAAAGATGGGGAGAAGTAGAAAGAGAGGAAGGCAACATGCCAGATGGATGAACTCTGTTAAGGACGTCATGGATATGGGTCTGCAGGAGTCAAGCAGAGCAGTGGAGGACAGGGGGTCTTGGAGATGTCTCATCCATAGGGTCGCCATGGGTTGAGATTGACTTGAGGGCATTTAACAACAACAAGGAATGAACCTCCAGTTCATTACTTTTTGTTGTTGCTTTTGTTGCTTTATTCATACCCAATCTTTTTTTTCATATGGAAAAAAATATATGTAGTTCTATTAAAATGTAGGCTGGCATCCTGTGGATGGCATATGCAAGCACAACTGAAGTTTACACATGTGTATATAATCTTTTTTCTGTTTTCTGGCTGGATGCTTCTTCTCATGACTATTAATTGGCCATGAGAGGACCATGAGAGAATGAGGGGAAACCATGCCACCAGTCTGCCCCACTTCTTCAGCCATCTGCAGGAAGAATAGGTAATCCTTCTGACCTCTGAAGGACTCCCAGGAGGTCCAAAAGGGTGTTTTTCCTCCAGTGGGCAGCTGCAGAAAGAGGGACAGCTGGCTGCCCCTCATCTTCCCCAGGCCACTGAATGGCTGTGAGGAAGGGTGCCCATCCAGAAAACAGGTAGTTCAAGTGTTCAAAGAGGGAGTGATAGTAAACTATTCCCAAGGAACCTTGTGATCTGCCAGTGTTACGTATGAACACAGTCCTTATCTTTCCCCTTCTTAAAAAAAATTATGGCTTTCTAATTTCACATTGTCCTGTAGGATCATTCTAGTTCCTAGGGAACCACTCAGCAGGTAACAAACCAGATGGCACAGTCAGCCTTGCCTAGAATCTCAGTGGTAAATGTGATGTCTATGGACAGTTACAGAATTCAAACTTCAATGCCTGCAGCTGTACAAACTCCCATGCTGCTGTCTTAAAATGCACTAATAAAGAAATCAATGGAACAGAAGAGACATGTGTGTAATAAACAGAAAACAGCAACTCTGTGATCCCCTGCCTTGCAGATACATTATAAGTGCAATCACTAGGCCTCCATGTGAGCTATTACACCACTTCATTAATTCTCCTGGCATGCGGCCCAGCATGGCTGATGCTGGTTTCTTGTATCATATCTAGTAAGGAGAAGGGGGAAATATGCAATGTCATGCTGTATAATTATAAGTGTGTGTGTGTGTAGGAGTCCTTAAGCAGCATCAGACTTTTGAGCTTCTCATGAAGAATCTTCTCCTGAAGCTCTTACTAACCATCCTTAATGGATCACATGGCAACAGTTTCACCTGTGCTTGGTTCTCAATGTGGAACAGTGCCTTCAATCACTTTCTTTAAAAATGAATCATGAATGAATCATGAAATTGCAGCAAAAGCATTCTTCTGTGTGTTTCAGAGGTAATTTCCAGCATAGATAGATAAGATAGGATAGGATAACAGGATGAAACTGGCAAGGTGTTTATCCCATTGGATAACTGAATGAAACCTTCATCACCTGTTAATTGTGTGATGAACCTCTGGGATCAAAAAGAGTTTGATGCTACAGCAAAACAGATACATACATATACAGATATAAGTGCCATGTAAAAAATGATCACTTAAAGATTTTGTAGTACAGACCAAGCCTCCCCATCCTGGCATCCATATTTCAGCTTTAGCATTTGCTGCAATTTACTTATTAGATCAGCACAGATTGTTTGCTCCAGATAAAAACATCCCTCAAGGAAGTGATAAGAAGTGCAACTTTGATTGTTTTAATATATCTTAGAGAACATTGAATAGGGAAGGTGAAGAGAGGAAGCAGACTAACAGTTAATGATCATTTTTTTTACTGATTGACTACACCTCAAATCTTGATTGTTCAAATTGCCCTTTACCAACATTCTTACTTGTTCACAGCTTCATAGGGATAGAGGAATACACAGTTTTAAACACATATGTTAGCACACACTTACATGCAACGGGCCCTTGAGAGCAAGAATATGGCATACATAAGGTTTGTTAGAAGGATGGGAAACCCAGCAGCTCTGCTTGCTGTAGAAATTGCATAGCCAAACAAGTTTTGTGCTGGAAATCGGGTCTCTAAAGCACAAGGGTAATTCAGCAAGTCTTTGCATTTCTCCAAGAGCCGGGGAGACCCATGAGCAAACAGCAGAGAGTAGATGGAGCTGGGGATTTGGCATGATACAGCTTTTATTAGTTCAGATTTCTTCATTCTCTCGCTTGCCTTTACCTTCTGGGCAAAGAAAATTCAAGGCAATTAAATGCTGAGAAGGCTTTCCCATCTGTCCCAGAGCCACTTCTCCACTGCATGATGCGTTTATGATATTGCAGATAGCTAGTTATAGTCCCTAAATGCTTGGCTGTCAGCAGAGGGAAAGTTAAGATGGCTTTGTTATGAATGCTGGAATGAAAGTTCTTCTTCTAGTCTCTTTTTTTGACCTAGCATTAGTATCACTAATAGGGATAACTGGGAATTTTTTTCTATTAGATTCTGCACTTTCACTAATTATGTAAACATATGCACTGATTGAACATGTGCACTCAAAATATGTATATTAAAGGGAGGTGAACACAAAATATATACAGTAAGGAAAGTACATACAAAATCCCTGCATATTGTGGAGAGAGAAAAAATCCATACATGGAAAAATGTGTTATACTATGAAGCAAATGCACTATATAGCTCAGAGGAAATTGTATATGTTGGAAAAATGCAAATGGAACTATAGAAATCTGACGAGCTGAGTGAAAGTAGACTTGGCAGAATTGCCCATCTCTATCACTAGTATGCCTGCTGTAATAACAGACTTTACTTTTCTCCCATTCTGTGCTTTTCATAGCTATTATATATAAATGCAGGTCATGAACTTTCAAAACAATAAGTACTAGAAATGTCTGTGTTACTGTTAGTGCCCTTTTAGTCCTATCTGTCCAATGCTGCCTTCCAAAACACTAAAATATAGTAGACATAATGCCAGTAAAATACACACATAAGTGGAGACTAGTCAGTCAAAGCACTTTCAAGTCCTGTTCAGATCATGGATTCCTTGTAGTGATGTTCTAGAAGGAACTTTAAGTATATATGTGAGATCCAGGAGCAGAATGGGAAGGGCTATCTTGGCATAGATGCCTTGTACAATCATATACCAAATATACATAATTAATGTTTGTGTTTAATTTCCCACTTCCTCACTGTCAACAATATCTGTCTCCATCGGCACTGCCTTATGCTGTTATAAAAGTGGTAGTCTTTAAGGTTCATTGGAGTTGCGACAGTCTAACATGGCTATCTCTTTGTAAATGTTTCATTTTGTGTGGAGGAACTTCCCAGAGATTTGTGCTTCTTGTTAATTGCTAGAAAGGTACCCATTTCCCCCACTAAAATTACTTGGGGTCAGCCCTGGCAACCTATAAAAGGAAAATTAGAATCTATGTTGAGGCACTCATTTAGGGGTTGACTTTCTGGTTTTTTCTTGCTGCTTTTGTTACTCTCCTGGAAATCAACTTCCGCCTCTTTGTTATGTTATTCTTTTTTTTATTTTGCACAGTTAGAGTTTCTCCCTTTTTCTTATCACAGCTTGAACAAATTGAATCCCTGATATACACGAATTGCTGCAGGCAGCCAGGCAGATTGAGAAACACGCTACTGCACTGTGCCTCAGTGCTGCCTCACTTAAAATCCCTCAGCTCAAAATGAGCAGTAACTATGGTGAGGTTGACACATCTATGTGGTTTGCCTCCACCTCCAACCTAAATCCCAAAAGGGGCATTCTGTACAAAAAACAGACATGGTTGATAAGGGGTTCTTAACTAACTGTTTCTATGCAACATCATTTTACATTGGTGCCTCTGTAGGGAATCCTTACTCTGACCCAGAAAGCTACATATATGTGGGAGGAATGGCGATGACTAGTTTACAGTTTAATTCTAATGATAAAGAATTGCACTTAATAGGATACCTCTGTTCCAACTGTTCTTTCTTTGGGACATATTGTGAATAGCTGGTACAGTCCAAGCTTTATTTTCTATTCCTTTTTCAAATTCTGGTTTTGTTGCAGGAAAGTGTCATTACAAAAGTACTGTCTACTCCATAAATTTCCTCATAAATAATATTGCATATGAATATAAACATCCCAAAGGACATTGGTGTCACTTGACAAAGCAAGGTAAACTGTTCACTGATTTCATTCTTCTGTTATTCCTTTTGTGTGTGGATTGTAAAACACCCACTGAGCAGTATAGGAGTATATTTGGAAAGGGAAGAGTATAATCTAGAAAGAAATGTGGGATGGCTCATTTGGCCATGATTGTATGCACATTTAGCACAGTGTAAATATATGTCGACATAAAAACATTGGATCCCATAGTTGGGCAGCTGGTTGTACAACAGGTGTCACAGCCTTGAGCTCACCCATTATGCCAGGGTTAGGCAACCTTTCCCCTTTAAGGGCCGAGGGACTTCACCTCCCAGAATCCCAGGAGCTATTGGCCAACATGGGACTATTGGCCAACATGGCTGAGGCTTCTGGGAGCTATTGGCCAACAAAGTCCCTCGGCACTTAAAGGGGAAAGGTTGCCTACCCCTGCATTATGCCATGGTCAGTTAGCTCTACACCAAGGGTAGGCAACCTTTCCCCTTTAAGGGCCGAGGGACTTCAGCTCCCAGAATCCCGGGAGCTATTGGCCAACATGGGACTATTGGCCAACATGGCTGAGGCTTCTGGGAGCTGAAGTCCCTTGGCCCATAAAGGGGAAAGGTTGCCTACCCCTGCTCTACACCCACAAAGTCAAAAGTGTGAGAAAGGGCTATTCGTGTGAGTATGAAACAATTAGTTGCATGAGGAACCACACTTGCAGAACCTCTGAGTGGCCATTGGTGCCCAATGGAACTAGTGAGGCAGGATGCCAAGTCAAAGGTGATGCCAAAGTCAACAAGCAGTTGGAACCAACACTTTCTAATTTTTGTCCTTCCCTTACAATGAGGTTGCAGAACAGCTTTCTGTAATTTAACAAGCAATTGAACTAAAGAATAAGCTCTTATGCTGGTTGACTAAGGGCCTTTACAGACTGCCAGAAATAATGCAGCTTGAGGCCACTTTAATTGTCCTGGCTCAGTGCTAGGGAATCATGGGAATTGTGCTTTTTTCTGAGACATTGAGCTTTCTCTGTCAGAGAGCTCTGGTGCCACAATAAACTACAGTTCCCATGATTCCTTAGCACTGAACCAGGACAGTTAAAGTGGCCACAAGCTGCATTATTTCTGGCAGTCTGTAAAGGCCCTAAACTATCATACTATTGTATTTAATTCTTTGCTGGGATAAAGTGCATGCTTATGCCCTTTCTAGCAAGTGAAGTCCTCCATTTAAGGTCCTTTTGTTACAAGGTGAGAAAAGGCAGGTATGGAGATCATGAACTACAAAGGGCCTGTTTTTGGACCATATAGCTGCATGCCCTATCCCCCACACAAAGACAGTGAAAGACATGCCTCTAAAGCATGGTAGATAACTTTGGAAGATTATGGGCACAATTTTCAGCTCTTGGGCCCCAAAATGCAAAGCATCAGCAATCCAAATCAAATTAGAAGTGGTTTATGGTCCACTTCTGTTATTGTTGTTGTTTTTTAAAAGGAAAGTCTCCAGCCTTCTCAGACACAAACTTAAAGCTTCTGGGAGTCTCTGAAAACAGAAAAACTATTTGGGGGTAGGGAGGAAAGGAAAGGAAAGGAAAGGAAAGGAAAGGAAATCATTTGGGCTCATAAGGGGTCCATGGGCAACAAAAATGGTATTTAGAGGACACAGGCACAGGTTGCAATTTGCCCTCCTCCCGGGCAGCCTTGGCATGCTAGGGGTCTACTTTCTTCTCAGTCATCTTGTGTATAGTCTGATAACTTCACCTGTGAACTTCACCTATAAGAAGGAGATAAAATGGGCTATAAAATATTTGGCAATGACAGACTGTGCTGCTAATTTTCCTCTCACCTCTGCTTACAGAAGGAAGTTCAGGATTAAAGCAGCCTGAAAGGGAGGTCCTTTGCCATAGTTTCTCCAGCTTGGAGTGCTGCTGTACATACAGAACCTAGGGGCACAGGGTCATCTATAGGCATGTTAAGGGGGGAAATGAAGCTACAAGTTAGACAAATATACCCTCCAATATTTTACAGCTGAAAACCAGGACATGTGTGACCAGAGTGTGGTCAAGATGAGAAAAACTATTAATGTGGGAGAACACAGAAGTTAAGAGAGGCTGCAGCAGTTTGCTTTTGCTTCAGCCTACTGGAGAGGGCAAGATTCTACCTCCTCCTGTCTTCTCCTATTGACTTAACTGAGTGCAAAATACTTTCACACTTGGAATTTGCAGCAGTTGAAGTAGAAGAGCTGAGGACAAAGCAGGAAAGTGGGAGGAGGAGATTTAAACTGGGACAGTTTTAAAGGAATTGAGAAAGTTGGACAGCAGAAGATTAAGCAGGACAGTTCCTACCAATTTGGGACAGTAGAGGGAGCTGGACAATTATTGCTTAAGAGCATGTATGCAAGCTTGTTTTCCTGTACCTATGGGTGCTCAGATATTATGAGATTAACTGGAATAAAACAGAAGCAGACCTACAGAGCTCACTGATTAAGCAGCTGTAGCCAAAAGTCTATTATGGGGACTTTTATTAGCTCAAATTGAGAGGAGGTCAGCTACAAGGACCCTGCAAGACTGTCTCCAACCAAGAGGCTGAGGGATCTAAGAATTGATGCAGAGACAGAATACTCCAATTAAAGTATTATTTATTAAAGAGGAAAATCACACAGCAATTCACATACACACACACACACACACACACCTTCAAGGCTCCAGAAGTCAGAGGTTAGCTTGGAAAAGATGTTGAGGCAGAACTGTGGGTGATACTTACTACAGATAAGGCTTTCTCCGGGATCCAATTGGGTGATGTGGTGTGAGACACAACCGTTCTGAGAGTGTTGGTTTGAACAGAAGTGCCGGTAACTAGACCAGAGGTCACAGTGACATAGTGTCCCCATGAACTCTAAACTAGCAACCCTGGGGGGGGGGAAACCCAGGGGTTTTTAAGGGCTAAAACTAGCTGCAGGGCAAAGGTGTGAGATTGTATGGGTGGAGTAATCCGGTCTGGCAATATTCAAGGTGAATGGGGAAAGGATTAAGTCATTAGCTGGTCCATCAGGTGAGATATTTAGGCCATTATTGCCCATTCTTCTGATTATAGAGGTGATGATGGTCCATTTGCAACTCCCACACTATCTGCCTAGCTTTGGGGATGTTTTTTCCAGTCTTCCAAGTGACCTTGGTATGACCTGCTTGTCTTTGCCTAGGTGGTACTTGGGGTCCATTGCAGTGTACATGTGGGGTTATGAGGAATTCATACACACACCAAAATTCAGAAAAATGCACTTTGGCTAACACAGCTTTCTGACACAGGTACTCCTTCAATTTTACTATGCACGTTAAGCTTCTTTCACAAAAAAGGCCACATCCTTTACACTTTATCCCAGTTAGAAAGGGAGGATCACTAAAATGCTTGTTCTCTGATGGCACAACTATATACATGTTCAGAGTCAATCTCATTTCTTTATGGCCAACTGCTGCTGCTGCTGCTTCATAAAAAAGGGAGTCTGGAAGGACATAATTTGTAATGGAGAGCTTGAGACAGCTGGAAGGTTTACTCTTTCTCCCGCTTGCTATCTTTACTCCTCTCTGCCCTCTCCCCCATACCAGCTTCTTTCCAGACCTAAGTCTTGTGTGGGGTTATGTTCTAAGAGTGACAGAATGAGACTACACTGCCAAATCATTATGCTTCAAGCCAAGGCCTGGAGAGCAGCATTTCAGAGTCCCGTTGCTGTCTATGGAGTTTCCAACTCAATGAAAGCAACCTCCTCAATCAAAGTAGTGTTTATAACCCTCCTTCCTCTTCTTGCATACTGCAGTAGAGGCTGCTGGCAAAAATTGCTTCTTGATCTTGCTGAGTGATATTGTTACTGAAGACACCATGCAGATTGTACCATTACTGCCTGGGGATGTAACAGAAAAGATGAGGAGATGGCCTAGGGGGAAGAGGCAGGGATAAAGTTGCTTAGATGCATTCACGCTGAATAATTAGAGATAAGAGCCAAAGAAATATTCATGAGTTTGTGAAAAGATAAATAGATTTTTGATTAAATTTGGATTTTCTTTTCTATGGCAGTCAAAGTTGTTTGGTGATTGGCAGTGTGGAAATGAGTTTTCCGTGCATCCTGGCTGGCCTGAGAATCCCCTTTAGAGCTGTTAGCCAAGATAAAGAGGGAGATATAGAGTTGCTGTGAATTGGCAGGAAATTTAGAGTGGATATGCCAAGAACTCATGCTGCTGTCACAACACTTGAGGTGCAGCTGTTGAGTGGTCAGGTTGTAGCTGGCATTCTCTTGCTATTGCTCCCTGAACCCCAATTTCATCCATATAAAATATTAGCCACAGCGCATGCCTGTGTGTATTTAGCTTGAGCCACTAAGTGGAAACATAAATGCCTTACTTTGTTTTACATGGTTCAGATGACTTTTTAAATATCAGTAAAAAGACTAGATGATTAACTTGCAATACTCATAACTGTAGCTTACTAGTTTCAAAGTCCAGCAAGGACAATCTGATGCGGATGGATCTGTTTATGGTACCATTCCAATTTAGAAGATTATTTTGTGTTGTACGCTAAAGGCAAGAAGCCTGCAGGATAGCAAATGGGTGCTAGGCCTGTGCACATATCTCTAGTTTGGTGCAGAGCCCAATTTGCATTGAGATTCAGGAATCTACATCACCAGACTTGCTTCACTGGGAAACTAAAATTGTTTTATTTATTTGTAATGTCTTTGGAGCATTTTAGACACATCCACATAAAATGTGGATACACAATAGACTCGAGTGAGAGGGGATTAACTCATCAAATGTTCACATGGCTAATTCCAAGAGTATGTTTTTGCTTTTGTTTTGCTACGTACTTATAAAGTTTGCTTTTTTTCAAAACAAAGCAAGTTTTTGGAAGTTGCTGACTGCTCAGTTTTTGCTGTTCATCTTGCCTTTGTCATGTCATTAGCCTTCTAGAGCATCAGTCAGTTAAGTGTGTCAAAGTTTAGCTAAGAACAGATGTAATAATGATAATGAACTGACAGCTTATATTTTCTTCATTCTACCAACAGTCCAACTGGTTCAAATCATGCAGGAGATGTTGAGACAATGCTTTACTGGTGAGATCCCTCAGACAGAGCCCATTAAAGCATTTGGTGACTTTGGCTAGCACTGGTGGAAACCTCGGTCTCATGGACCCATCCGCCCCATCTCTTCCAGATGCCTGCTTAAGCCTCTTGGGGGGAGGATTTAGAGCTGCATTCCTCCTAATGGCATTCCTATGAGATGCTTCAGCCTCTGTCCTGAGAAAAATCTTTTGATGTTACTTCTTAAGGTGTTTGAACAGGTTGCTGGTGCTGCAATGCTTTGGTAATTTATTCCAGCTCATTTACTGCCCACAGGTAATGCAGATGAGAGGCACTACATTGTAGTGGTTTGAGTGCTGGACTATGACTTTACAGACCAGGGGTCAAATCCCTACTTTGTTATGGAAATGCTCTGCATGGTCTTGGGCAAATTACACTCTCACAGCCTCAGAGGAAGGCAAAAGCAAACCTCCTCTGAACAAATCTTGCCAAGAAAATTCTGTGATAGGGTTGACTTAGGGCCTTTGCAGACTGCTAGAAATAGTGAAAATTGAGTCCAC
>CM034701.1:115881709-115934404 GCA_020142125.1 Phrynosoma platyrhinos | reverse complement strand
AAAAAATCTACTCCTAGGCAAAAAGTAGAAGTGGAGTGGAATGGAGCATGACCCCTGGCACCACAATGGCTGGGAGGTAAAGAGGAAGGTAACTAAATTCATAGATTACTTGAAGAGTCTTTGCAAGTTGCAGCAATAAATCATTTAAGCATTGTAAATTGCAGCAAACTGCTGCCCTTTAAGCTGAGCTGGAGATTTGCACTCAGCTCCTTCCTCTTGCCTAGAGCTGAGCCCATGAAACTTGGAAGATGATCACACACTTAAATAAACTGGTTTACTGAGCCGAATTAAAAATAAATGCAGGTGGCGTCCAGACCATATCTCAAGGGTTTTGCCACCGAAATCAACACCCGGGACCATCCCAGGTCCATCCCCACTCCTGAAGCCACTCCAGCAGCCATTCTCTCAAGCCGGACAGCTTTGAAAAGAGCCATGCTGAGAAGCTCTAAGAGCAGAGATGGCCCCAGGACGGTCCCAGAAGGTGATTTCAGCAGCAAAACCCTCACAATAGGGTCCGGATGCTGCCCGCATTTATTTTTAAGCCAGATCAGATAAACCAGTTTATTTAAGTGTGCAATAAGCTCCTTAGAAAATATAAACCCTCATCTCCTGCCTGGTGATGACCAATGTAAATTGGAGATTCAGGGCCAAGCCCTAGCATCTGGCAACCCTAACCAGTAGGCAGTACATGAGTCAAACAAAACTAGACTGCAGTGGCTTAAAGACCAAGGGCAACAGAGAGCTTAGGCTTGTGCACGACCCTAATCACATGTTGCCATCTCTGAGGAGAAATATTGAGATAGATAGATAGATAGATAGATAGATAGATAGATAGATAGATAGATAGATAGATAGATAGATAGATAGATAAGACTGATCAATCTCCTCTCCTCTCAGGCTGCACAGACATGGTAACAGTTGATTAAAATGAAATCCCACACATATGGGCATCTACAGTGACTCCCATTTTCCTACTCAGTCCTTGTTCCTCCTTCTTGGGTTTGAGGGACCTCTTATGACAATATCTCTTTAGTGCAACAATGTGTAACATGAAATGTTTTTGGGGTTATTTAAGAATAGAAATGGAAGAGAACAGTGGGAAACTGTCACACTTCACATATTTTTTAGCTTACAACTTCCATCAGCCCTAGCCAGCATGGCTAATAGTGAGGGACTGTCTAAGGTACAACTAAAAATACATGAAAGGGAGACTTCTCCTTTATAGGAAGGGTCAGAATGTCTCAGTCTTAACTCAGGTGCCTTGCAACATCCTCTGGCTTGCAAACTACTACAAACATGTTTGGCTTTGAAACAATCACCTCGGCCGTAATGGCAGCTTTTCTGATGTTATCTGGGAAGCCGTAAGAAAGAAGCAGATATGAAAAGGGATAGCCCTTAACCTGTCATCTGCACTCTTATTAGAAATCAATAAAGGATGAGCTGTTTTTACTTGATGGATATAAAGCAAGCAGAACGACTTTGGGAAAAAGTCGTAATGTGCCAAGTTGTTTCTGAAGATAAATGTACAGTGATAAAGAAATGAATTTATTCCAGATCACAAAATCTAATCAAGAATATCTCTTCAGTATAAAACATGTATCATATATAAAATCACTGTGTCTCAATAAAAGTATGTCAACACTAAATCAATTTAGGGCTTGGGAGGGGCACCTTGTACGACCTTTATACACAGCACATTGACTTGGCCCCACTTTGCACTGCAGATATAATGTGGTTTGGCACCACTTTGCCATGACTCAATTCTATGGAATTTGGGGATTTGTGGTTCTGTGAGATATTTACCCTTCTCTGTCAGAGAGTCTTGGTACCACAACAAACTACAAATCCTAGGATCCCGTAGTGTTGAGCCATGGCAGTTAAAGTGGTGGCAAACTGCATTATTTCTGCAGTGCAGAAGCAGCCTTGAATGTTGTGGAGGAAAAGAAGGATATAATTGCAACACAATCAATATGACAGTTTTGTTCAGGATGCTTGCATACAGGATATGTTAGACTGTGGTCTTTCAAGACTGGAGGAGTTTTCAGCCCTGAGGATTTGCTTACAGAGGACTTAAGGACATGTATATTCTCTTCATTTCTTGCATTTCTATAAATAGGTTCTTGTGAAGTTTAAATGAGAAATAGTTGTTTGAAGAAGACAGGTTCACATCTACTAGCATGATCCATAAAGTTTAGCCATCCCACCTTTAGTTGATGGAGAGGAGCTTATCAAACTGAAATGTTTGATGAAAACCACACATATCTCCAAAGTGAGTTAGGATATGTTTGCTACCTAATTAGGAGCAGAGGCCTTAATGTTTTCCTTTACTTTTTAAAAGAGACTCTTACCCATTTTCAATTCTGAGTGTTTTGACTTCTGTTTAAGAAACTTTTGATTTAGGAAAATCCCTGACACACCGAACAAGCCACCTCATTAAAAAAAAAAAAGCTGCTCAGACTAGCTTTCCAAGGTGAATGTTATATAATACCCAGAAGCCTTTGATTATCTTGGTGTCTGTGTGAGCCGCCTTCACTCAGTCTCAGAACAGTCTTGTGTTAAGTTTCTTCCCCCTGTTCTGTCACATATTCATACACATGTTTCACCTCAAGAGTTCTCATTAGTCTGGAAATGAAGTGAAAAGTAAGGAGAGCAGGACAGCTTCTTTGGTTCTTTTTGCCCAGTTTACTGGGACTCTAATTCTACACTTCAGCTAACTGGGCCTACCCATTGTTCCAGTTATTTTTCTATGTCTAGATCTCACCTTATAAAAGCCTATCTGCACAGTGCACTACTTGCACTCATACTGCCTTGCAAGCTCAGCAATTTGTTTTTAGTTGTATTCATTTGTAATCTGCTTCCTCTGTTAGACTGCTTCTAGCTTGGGTACATCAAGTGTTATGTTTGACCTTCATGGAGAAAAGTGGAGAGTTTTCCTTGTGCCTGATTATTTTTGACACCACAAGAAAACTTCTGGCATGTAGTTTCAGCATACCATGATGACTGCTACTGCAATCCTATTTATAGTTATTTTCTTTTATGGTAAAGACCTTGACTCTTTCAGTCCTTGGACTTGTCAGCTTCTCAGTCAGTTTAGGTTCCATGTTGCTAAGAAATCTCTGCATCTCATGCAACTTTTGGCATGTCTTTCCCTTCCCCAACCTCCAGTGGAGGCAGGTAGAGAGGCAAGAAGGAATATTATGAAGCTGAGCAACAGCCAAAAGTGATTAGGATACAGCTCTGAAAGAAACAGGAGTTCACCTGGGAGAGGGAACCAGGCAAATTGCCAGTCCTCTTTGTGTTACAAATACAACCTATGAACGTTATCAACAGATGAAGCAGAGATAGTGGTACTTATGTATAATTGATTCCTGTACCTCACCTGCTAGATGATATGAGTGAGAAATCCTACGGTGCTTAGGCTCCAGACTTGCTGTTCCAAAACACCTATTTTTTTTGCATACAGACCAGTGCATAGCAGGGTGAGTTTGGGTGTTACCTTTACCTGGTGAAGGTCATATATACCTTCATTATAGCTTAAATATGAGAAAGGGGCTAATAGACACAAGTATAATGATTTCAGTGCCTCCTGGAGAGGTGAATTCAGAAAGTGTTGCTGGCTATTGACCTACAGGGTCTCTCAGGGTTCAGGGCTGTCGCCTATGCTGTTTAACATATACATGAAACCGTGGTAGAGTTTATCTGGAATTTTGGGGTCTGGTGTCACCAATATGCTAATGACACACAAATCTAGCTCTCCTTCCCTCCTCACTCCAAACTCCAAAGAAGCTGTTTCAAGACTAAACCAGTGTCTGTTGTGAATAATGGACTGGATAAGGGCGAACAAGTTGAAACTTAACACAGATAAGTCAGGGGTGCACCTGGTCAGTCAAAAGGTAGATAGATCAAGAAACATGATTCAGCCTGAGTAGAATGGGGTAACCTCCCCCACCTAAAAAAATTCTGGTCCATATTCCTGAACACAGATCTGAGCTTGGATGTCCAGGTTATAGCAGTATCTACGAGTGCATTTAAACAGTAAAAACTGCTGCACCAGCTGCATCCATTCTTTGAGATGTCAAATATGACTATGGTGACACGTGACTTGATGACAGCCTATTTGACTTATTGTACTACCCTCTCTGTGGGGCTGCCTTTGGAAACTTCAGAAGGTAAAAAATGCTGTGGCCAGACTTCTGATTGATGCTAATTACATGAAACATACTGGATCACATCCTGTAGAAAAAGATGTCTCCACTGGACCTAAAATGGCCCAGAGGTGCAAAATATGGAGAACATGCCCCTCATTCCACAAATTGCATGGGGGGATTTTTTTTCAAGGGTATGTATGGAAGGTGGGTGGTCCCCTGAGGTCTCCTGTGTGGTGGAATATATTCCCCTCCACTTTAATAATTGCTTGCCCCTAGATTGTAGGTAAATTGGGATCATTCTGATTCACATTAATTTATTTGGTTCACTCCTGATTCATACTACTGTTCTTCGACGTTATCTAGACTAGAAAACACAATCCTCAGTAGTATAGTAAAGGCACTGGGTATTTTGTGTTGTACTCATTCATTTTTTTTTTCTCTTTCCTTGTAGCTAGAACACATTCAGAAGCACATATGGTATATGTAAGTAACTTTTCTCTGAAGTTTGAAAAGCTATCTTAAAGTTGATGGTTTTTGTGGAAGCTATGGACTTAAAAATTAACTTTGGTTAATATGCCCCAAGATTCAAGTATGAGAAACCATAAGAACAGCAGAAGAACTAAAACACCACCCCTGTTCCCTTACCCTCAGATTAGTCCAGTACTGTAAGACCACTGTGCCCACTACTCTCCTTTCCGTTATACTCAAACACAATCACAATAACCCTCATAAAAATACAGAGGAACCATGTGAGCATCATTATGACATTTTAAAGCCAAAAACACATACAAATAATAAAACATCTGCAAGCAAAGTGTGCCCCTACATATGCAGTCTCTCTCTTCCCTTCAGCTGTGCAACATGTTTATGATATTGACATTTCTTACTATGCATGGATCTGCTAATGACTGTAATGACATTCTTTCTAAGTTCTGCAAAGCTTTCCCCATTCTATTGCCCCCCATATATGTTGGTTTGCAATTTCTGTGATCTCCAGCCAACAAATGTGCCATTTGAAATTTTTCTTCTTCCTTAATTTTTCTGAAGACTTAGTATTTATCTTCCCTAATGCTCAAACATACATCTCTTACAGTTATTAAAAAGAACGCAACAGCTGTATTTCCCCATAGTAAGCTCGATCTGCTTCCTTTGTTGATGTGAGACTAGAGATATTGGCAGCTAATAGTAAATCACTTAAATAAAATGATTTACTTTCTCACTTGGAATGACCCTCCCTTGAAGAGACTGAATACAACATCTATTTTGAACAACTGTATCTGAAAATAAGATAAATTAGACTGCACTTAATAATTTTGTTGGGATATCCTTATTTAAACACTAATCCTATGAAATAAATGAGTTATCTCAGATTCACTATTAAAACAGAAGCTACATACAGAATCATTTATAAATATGCAGGCACATACACATGCCTTTTTCTAAAGCACACCTGTTTGAGTGGAGGCTTTGGAAGTGATACTTTATTCACAATCCATACTTTGGGATATTATTCTTCACTAAACAAAGCTGTGCTTTCTAGCCATGTTGCCCAAAATTTCATTTTTTATTGAGTCAACACCTTTAATTGCAGCAGGGATAGTCTGCCACATAATTTACAAACTTATGGTCTTGAAACACTGCACAGGTCTTATAACACTTCCAGATGAATGGCTCCTAGTGCTACCAGAATAGCGTGGAACTGTTCTCTCTTTTTGTCCTTATTGATTCTTTGTGGGATAAAAAGAAGGAGAAGAAGAATTGTGGAAAAACATGGGAGGATTACAACTGGAATATTGCATCATTTCACTTACTGTTAAAATTATGGGAACAAGGCATGCTGAAGCCACAATAAAAGCCATGTCTAGTCACACCACCAGCTACTTTCTTTCATATAGGGCCTTTGCAGACTCCCAGAAATAGTGCAAATTGAGTCCACTTTAAGGGTTAGGGTTAGTGCTAGAGAATCATGGGAATTTTTTTTTCTGAGACATTGAGCCTTCTCTGTCAGAGAGCTCTGGTGCCACAATAAAATACACTTCCCATGATTCCCTAACCCAAACCCTAACCCAGGGGTAGGCAACCTAAGGCCTGGGGGCCAGATGCGGCCCCCCGAGGCCTTTGGATCGGCCCCAGGCCAGTCCTGCCACCGCTGCCGCTGCCCGCCATGATGATATTGATTATTGTTGTTTTTACTTGTTCTTGGGGTTTTCTTGGCAAAATCTCCACAGGGATTTTGCCATGGCTTTTTTGGGGCTGAGAGAGTGTGCATGCATATTTTTTAACATTTTTAATTTTTTTAATTTTAATTTTAATATTTATTTATTTATTTTTTGGTGCTTCGGCCCCCCAATTGTCTGAGGGACAGCAACCCGGCCCCGAGCTCAAAAAGGTTGCCGACCCCTGCTCTAACCCTTAAAGTGGACTCAATTTGCACTATTTCTGGCAGTCTGCAAAGGGTATTAGTCTCAAAGGCGCTCCCTTTTGCATACTCTTAATCATATTACTATGGTGGTGAATCTGCTGTCTTTCTGATATGGTATCAAAAGAAGTTACTCTTTAAACAGCTGTGTCTGCAAGAATTTAAACTTCTATTGAATTCTGAAGCTGTGCAATAGAACTTGAGAAGATAAGTATTTTGCAGTCTTTTTATTACTCTGAATGCTTCTATATTTTACTTGTTGTATTTTTTGTTTTTGCAGAGGGGGTAAGAATGAGCCAGAACCTGAACAACCAATTCCTCGAAAAGTGCAAATTCGCTCTCTCCCTTCCTTGGAGGACATTGATCCTGATGTTTTAGACAGCATGCACTCACTAGGTTGTTTTCGTGACAGAAATAAACTCTTACAGGACCTGCTGTCAGAAGAGTAAGCATTCAAACTTTACTTAGTTTGTTATATGGGAAGACTCACCAAATACAGCAGAAGAGAGGATTTCTAAAATAGCATTTTTGCTTATACATCAAAAGTTAACATAATTACATATGTCTTTAGCTGGTACCAAGTTTCCCACTCTTATGCTCTCTCTGTAGGAGATGGTACCCTTGAAGATCATCTAGCTGAGCTGTCATCACTCACTGACTTTAAACCTCTCTCTCCCGTTAACCAGTAAATCAGTGAGAAATTCCCTGTGGCAGATGAGAATCCTATGTTTATAAGCATTCGCGCACGCATGCACACACACATACACACACTGAGCAAAAGACATGTGAAAGACTGTGGGAAGAAAGCTTTATTCTGAGCATCTGCTATGGCAAAAGGGTGTATTGTACATGAAGGCACCTCCTTTCAGGCATGACTTAAGAACGGTTACAGCCAAGGTCATATGTGGCTGAGGTTTTTAAAAAAACATAATTTGCTAATATGTCTACCTACACATTTCCTATTCTGCGCATGATACCAATAACGTCTGAGTCTTGGATATTAATGGGGAGACTGGGAGTCTAGACCCATGTAGTCCAGCCTATGACCAAAATTCCCCTGAAGTGCAGCAGGCACCTCAGTCCCAACTGTCTCTTTGTCTGTCTGTCTCTTGCCTCGTAGCACCCTGGAGTTTTATATCCCTCACTGGGAAACTAGCCATTCTCATTGGGCAATTGTCACTCGTGATTTCTGTGATTCCTTTCAGAAACTGACACACACACACACACACCAATAAATATAACTTAACCCAACACATCCTTAACCCTTTGTTTACCTGGAGGGGAGACTATAACCCTCAGCTGTGTTTCCAAGATAATGGGAGAACTCATTATTCCAGGGGTAGGCAACCTTTCCCCTTTAAGGGCCGAGGGACTTCAGCTCCCAGAAGCCTCAGCCATGTTGGCCAATAGTCCCGTGTTGGCCAATAGCTCCTGGGATTCTGAGAGCTGAAGTCCCTCGGCCCTTAAAGGGGAAAGGTTGCCTACCCCTGCATTATTCCAACTGGTGCTTCAGTGACAAGGACATAGATGAATGGAGTCCTGAAGCCTGGGTGCCATCACTAATGTGGTAGGCCAGCAGGGCAAGCTGCTCATCTCTCACCATCTCTGTTGGCACACAGCCAGCAACTTTCTGCACAAACTGCAGTGTCCAAACCATTTGCAATGGAAACCACACATAGAGCATGTTGCTGTAGTTCAGTTAAGAGGTTACCAGAGCATGGACTGTTGTGGCCAGGATATTCCAGTCCAAGAATTCCTTAATACTATTTAATCTGTGTGTAATAATACTTAATCAAGTGCTCAAAGCACTTCACATGCATTATCTACCAGTAATATTCACCCCTATAAGGTATAAGGCGTTATTCCTCAAGATGCAAGTGGGGTCTGCCCACCCGCATCAAAGCTCAGAGAGTGGCTTATCTAAGGCTATTTAGTAATTCATGGCAATTGCCTGGTTCAAATACAGACCTCCTGATTTGAAGCTTAGGGGCATGTGGTTGCTGCAGCTCCCACCCGGCTTTCTCAGGGGCAGCGTCACGCCGCCCCTGCAGGGTGATCTGTTTCGCCCCTTAGTCTCTCAGTCACCAACACTGTGGTCCTTCTCGGGCTGTACAACTTCTGCCTGCATATGTATACCTAACAAGCACATGCAAAATAATCAAATCATTTTAAAGCTATAAAAACAATAACAATAAGATATTAAAGAAGCATAAATCATTTCAAATAAAATCAAAACATCAGAAGACAGAGAAAGTCCTGGAAACAGTGTTTCTAATGAAGGCCGTTTTAGCTTGACTTATAAATGTGCAGGCTAAGAGTGTATCTCCTCATTTAAGGTATATATAGATTCATTTGACAAACTTAAGTCTATCATATATGTAATCATTAACTGCAGTCGGAAATAATAGCGTCCAAATGGGCTGCCTAACATACTGTATTGTACATTTAAATCAGTCCTTGCAAGCAGTGGTTGCTGATAGCTTCCATGTCAACAGGGCAGTTAATTTTTTCCACGTTTTAGGCTGAACTTTAAAGGAGATATCCAAGTTGCCGAACCCTAACCTCAAGACAGGTTCAGAATCTTTGATAGCTCCTTTACAGTTCGGGGGGGGGGGGGGGGGGGGGGGGGGGGGAACAATCAGCATATATTCAGTGTCCTGCTCCTATGAGAGCCACAGGTGGCTACTACATGGAAATTTTGTTTTGGTATCATCTGTCTTTCAAGGAGTGGGCCCTTGATATCTGCTAGGGTTTGGTTCTAGGACCCCCACCACCATGCTGTGGATTCCAAAATCCATGCATGCTGAAGTTCCATTACAGTGGAGCCTGGGTGTCTACTGGGGTTTGGTTCCAGGGGCCCCTGTAGATATAATAATAATATCTATAGATGTTCAACCCATTATATACAATGACATAAGGGTCAAGCAGGCTGGCAGCTTGGAGCAGCCTCTGCCTGCTCCAGCCCCAGTCACTTCCCATTCGGTGCAGAATCACAGTGACCAAATGCTGCGGTCCCGAAGCTGGCCACCACCATGATCCACAATGGACCACTGGCAAGGAGCAGGTTTTTTGCATTACTTTTGCGGTCGGGTTTGGGCTGCCATAGGCAGCCACGTTGCAGCTTCAACTTGATCCAGGGGCATGCAACATCTGTACACCACACCCCAGATAGGCCCAAAAGTTGTGCTTTTGGCCCATCTGTTTCAGGCCATAGTGAAATGGTGTCCCTTATATAAAAAGGGAAAATCAGGGCTTGCTTTTTTGGAATTTATATATGTATATTGAATATTTTTAACCTATGGATGGTTAAATCCATGGATAGAGAATCCATGGATACAGAGGGCTGGCTGTATATATCATGGGTTAGTAAATTGGGTCCCTTATATAAAATGGCAATATATATGATTTTGCCATTTTACAATTTTTACATTTTTATACTTTTACATATCAAGTGGTGGATGTTTGAATCTGTAGATAAAAAATGTATGGATATGGAGGGCTGGATGTACAATAACATCCAAAATTCATAAAACAGTTATACCTTATTGGACCAACCAAAATGAACAAAATATGTCATGCAAACTTATGAAGCTCCACTGGATTCTTTATCAGACAAAGGCATTTAAAATCATACAGGAGGAGGAAAAGTGATGATGTTAAGAGTCAGAGGCCTACATTTTATCAAGACATTGTTGTTCTCAGTTAATATGGTATAGAGGGAAATCCATGCATCCAGAGGCCATTCCTTTTGGCCATGTTTGCTCAGCGAGACAAAGTTTCAAGGAACAGTTACCGTATTTTCCGGCGTATAAGACGACTGGGCGTATAAGACAACCCCCCACTTTTCCAGTTAAAATATAGAGTTTGGGAAGAGTATGACTTCCAAAACTGTTGTTGTTGTTGCTGTCATTTCCAATTGATGATGACACTAAGGCAAACCTATCATGAACCTCCTTATACCCAGCATATAAGACAACCCCCCACTTTAACCCCAGATTTTGCAGGTTAAAAAGTAGTCTTATACACCAGAAAATAAATATTAATGAAGATGTGCCCATTCAAATAATGGCTGGCATCCTGTTAGAGAGCTATAATGGCATAACTCCACTCTACACCATTTTAACTCACTGTTTTGAACATTAAAGAGATCAGAATTTTGTATTAATTTTCAAGTGTTTTTATCTTTTTAATTACATTTATTCTTTTAATGAGTAATTAGTTTTAATACAGTATCAGTTCAATTCTATTTTAATGTTCACTTTCGTATGTTTTTAATTGTAAGCCACTTTGAGTTCCAACTTTGGGGAAAATCATGATATAAATAAATATAATAATAATGAAACTGTTCAGCTACCAAAATCCCTCTTCCAAAAAAACAAGAACAAAAACCCAGCCACCTTTCTTCTATTACAGCCCTTTCCCCAATACAGTCATTTTTTGGCTGGTGGAAAGCAGCAGAAAAGTTTCCCGTTATTTTCTTATAGCCAAGTGCATGGCAATGTCATCACCCTCTGGTCTGCATTATATGAAGAGATCTTGAAGGATGCCTTTGCTATCCTGCTTTATCCATAGGTCAGGGAATAGCTATGTTGCCCGGGGGAGGGGGGTTGTAACAGAGATGATGTGGATTTCAGAGGGAGGATTGAATGGGAGATATAACATGAGTTCAAAACACACTGGAGAAACAATCCAGTTCAAGGCCACTTTAATGGTCTGGGTCAGTGCTAGGGAATCCTGGGAACTGCAGTTTATTTTAGCACCAGAGCTCTCTGATAGAGAAGGCTAAATGTCGCACAAAACTACAGTTCCAGAATTCTCTAGCACCGAGCCAGGATAGTTAAAGCAGTCTCAAACTAGAGTATTTCTGCAGCATGTTTTGGACCATAGTTACCTTTTCTAAGTTTCAGAATTTTAAAATTTTATTAGAATTTAAAATACTATCATTTGGGTTAATTTTCTGCATAAACCTGGGAAGGGTTTGTGATAGTGATTATGATGTCATGTTATTTTTCCAGAGAAAACCAAGAAAAAATGATTTATTTTCTTCTCCTTGATCGGAAAGAGAGATATCCCAGTCATGAGGATGAGGATCTTCCTCCTAGAAACGAAATAGGTATATCAACAATAGGTATATATGTATATGCACATATACACATACATATTTATATATTTATGTGAAAGTCTCTCTTTCTTTATTGTCGTGTCCAAACTTGAGGAGGCTAGTCATGTCATGATCAATTTGTAAGTAGCACATTTAGTAATATGGAGCCAAATGGAAAAGCTCCTTGCAGTGTGCCCAAATCCAGTGTACACATAAGAACTGCAATAGGATAGGCTTCCAAAAGTCATGGTAATAGTGGAGTGTTCAGCCTTGCCTATCCATATCTCTATACACATAGAGTTTCTGCAACAACTGAAATTTTAAAAATTCTTGAGCAGGTGGGAGTTCCTTGCATATATGAGAATGCACTTAGAGTTTTAGATTGCTGTCATCTCTGGATCACTTCACAGTATGTTCTCAGTTTGGTATACAAAAAATGAAGAAAGAAAGCATCCCCAGTGTTATGGATGAATTTGAATGAATTTCATGCAGCTTTTCTTTCTCTCATTAATTCTCACTTAATAGCCTGCTGGAAATTATAGAAGTGTCTTTTCTGGTGTAGTGCTTCTGATTTCTTAAAGTGAGCTCCCTAAAGAATGGTACATTGATTTAGATTCATGTTTTGACATAAAAAGAAAAGAGGTTCATTCTACTCCTAATCCTTCAAGTGGCTGAATTTTCACTTCCTCTGCAGACAAGTACAGTATTATTCTTCAACTATTTGAAGCAATCTTTCTTCCTATTTCTCATACCCCAAGGTTATATATACCATTAATTTTCTACCCTAATGCAAACTATTGTCTTGCTTTCTTTATGCAGAAAGAAAAAAATCTTCCCTGAATGTGCTAGCTTTATCTCTCAACAAAATATATCTCTGTGATGTCTCATCATATTTTAGCATTCATATACATTATTTAAGTGTTGTGTTTCCCTTCCCAAAGGAAACAGAGTTCAGCTCTTTGCTCCTTACAGTATCTCTGGAAAAGTAAAGCAAAGTGTAATTGAGAGTAATAATGTTTCTGACAAATATCTCATCATTAGCTATTAACTGTAGTCTCAAACAAAGAGATGAGAGAAACATTGCTTGGAAATATTGCTTCTTTCATAAGTTCATGTCATACAGAACCAGTGCTTGACTTTCTAGACAGTTATGGAGAATTTGGAATGTAGAAAAGATCACTTGCAGGATTTAGATGCCACTAATGAGTTGATGCTAAAGTGATTAAAATATATTGTATTATTTTTACTCTTTTGTCACTCTTCTTTTTTTTATATACTTTGCATATTTGAAATCCCATTCTTCTTCAGAGTGTATTTGCTTACCCTTTGTTGAGCCAAATTTCATGCTTTCTTCCTTTAATGGTGGTGGATAGATGGATGAGTTTCTGTGTGTATTTATTCCATAATGCTGCAGTTCCTCAAAGGGTATATAGTAGGTCTCACTTTTTTCAGACCATTGAAAAGTCATGTCTTCTGTTTTAAAAACTTTGCAACAGCAACCATATTTCAAAGAGGACTAAAATGAAAACCATCATGCAAGAGTGCTTATTCTAACATATTCTTTATAGCTTAAACTTGCTTTGAGACCGTGAGATGACATGAAGTGCCATTAGATCAAAACTGAGGGTATGCATGGTGATAATGTATTTATTTTTCTTTTGTCAAAAGATGGTAGATGAAGTTTGCATGACACACACAATATATTGAAAAGCCAAGTGGGTGTGGAGAATTGCAGGACCATTTTGACATTCTGGAAGGTTGTGTAACATCAAAAAGGCAGAATTATGTACCCCATCCTCCCAGGATCCAAATTTCAGCCAGATTCCACATTTCCTAATTTTTATTACATGATCTCTCAGCAGTAAATTTTCTATATTAATTTCATTGGAGCCAGTTTTTTTATTCCACATTTCAGTCACAACACTACTGGTAGTGGAGGGTGGTGAGAAGTAATCTTTGTAAATTCATCTTTTTATTGCATCCCCTTTCACATTCTGGAGGTTCTCCCATTACTCTAAATCCATGGGGGGGGGGGACATAGCTTGGTCCAGGAGAGAATTGATGACAATGGTTGTTTTCCTCACTGATCCAGCAGAAAAGTTCTACTGTTTCCTGGGAAAATACTGCTTCCTGGGAAAATCAACTCTTTTATCATGCAAGCTGAGGACTGTATCCTGGATGCCCATCTAAGATGGAAGTTTAAAGTAGTTGGCTATAGGAAAATAATACAAAATCTCTTTATCTAAAACTGCTCCATATATGTAGGTGGTCTAGAATAATGTGAAAGAAAACCCTTATAGAGTAACCAAAAATCTGAAGTCTAAAAATAAGACACAAAAATAGATCTTGGTAAAGGAACAAACAGGGAAAAAAAATATCTTATTTGAGCACCAGCTCCTCAAAGTGTTTTTTTTTCCTTTATAATTTCTGATAATCCCATTTAATTGTATTAACTTTGCTGAAAGTCACTCATGAAAAGCTGCTGGGAGATACTTATATTTTGGCACAGGTGTTATGAGTGTGGGGAAGAGTTCCTGTTTTCCACTGGGGTTCCTTTGCATCTGCCATTTGGAAAATATAGTGAGGCATCCTGGACAGCATGTTATTGTCAGACAGAGACACCAGAAGTATTCATAGCCATGCTAAGTTGACTGCATTATCTCTACATAAAGACCCTCCAAGAAAGCGTGTGGATTCTCCAATGCTGAACAGACATGGGAAGCGAAGACCAGAGAGGAAGTCAATGGAGGTCCTGAGCGTGACTGATGGAGGATCCCCAGTTCCAGCTCGCAGAGCAATTGAAATGGCACAGCATGGGCAGAGGTAGGTAGTTCCCAAATCTAAAAGACAGGTGAACCTCTGTGTTGTCTGGAGTTTCAGAAGTCATAGTAGTTGGCACAGATGTTTATATTAAGGACAAGACATCTAGTTTCTCTCAGCATTAGTCCATGAAAAATTTGGTAGGAAACAAAATGAATCATAGGGAACCCCTTGGGTTGTTACTGTTCTTATTTTCTGACACTTTTCAAAGCAGTGCTAAGGGGGAAATCATGAATAACAGTATATATATGCTAAATGAGTCGTCAGTGGGCCAGGTGAACACTACAGCAAAAGTGGAAATGTAAACATTGCTCCTGCTCTCAGCCTACAATATGAACCTACTTCTCAGAAGATGTAGAAAGAAATGTCTTATTTCAGATCTCTCATGGATTGAGGAAACATGCCAGACACTGTGTTACAGAGAAAAGTAGATGGCAACAAGTAGTGTTTCTAGAAAGTATAAACTTCAGTGTGGTCGTGGCTGTCTTTTGATTGTGTTCGGAATAGGACTGAAAGCCTTAATACTCCAGAGATTAAGGGAATATGGGGAATATACTGAATATACTCTGCTTGTACATTTTTTACCATCTAGCTTGATTTGGTTTTGCAGCATGGATACATGCTTCAGCTGGTATTATTCATGCTGCTTGTCCAGCCACCAGCTAGAAAGCACAAGAGGCTACTAGAATTATATGTAATATTGTCACAGTTTCTGCCATCAAATGTGTTAAATTGGTCTTTGCACACCGGAATGGTTTCTAGTGTGAATAGAGTAATCTCCCCCACCCCATGCTTACCATGTTTGATTCTTGAAGGTACATGACTGGGTGTCATATATTTTAATTCTGAGATGTACCACAACAAAAAGTCATGAATGGTAAACAGATATATTAAAAATACCATGGGTAAAGAGTAATGGGTTACATTTATCAAATATGATAGAGCTTAAGATGCAAAAGTGAGCTGAACCTGAACTACTGCTGGCCTATAACCAATGACTACTTCAGCTTCAACTCTAGTCTAGAAGCCATTCCTGGTGCTGAGGATTTTGCTTACCTTCAAAGTACTTCCAATACAAGATTTCAGAAAGTAGAGAGATTTTGTTGCACCTTTGAGACTAACTGAAACAAAGAAGTTGGCTGCATGAGCTTTCATAGACTTCAGGCTGCTTCCTCAGATGCTTTCAGAAAGTCATCTTCAGTTACTCTCTTTCATAAGTTACCATGCTGTGTTGTGTCCCTGTCATTTGACTCAGGCATTCAGTGTTTCCCAAACATTAGTCCTCCAGGTTTTGGGACTTCATCTCCTGGAGGCTCCAATTAGCCTAGTCAACAGTCAGGAATTCTGGGAGATGAAGTCCAAAACATCTGTAGGGCCAAAGCTTGAAAAACACTGGCCTAAACAAAGCAAGATAGAAATCACCATTTATGAAAGAAAGCTAGAATTAGGGAGAATATCACTTCTTGATTCTAAGAACTTGCCTGAAGATATTGAGGTAGCTTGTGTAATTTCTGTTACCTTTTGCTTTGAGACTGTGGTTATGTAGTGGATTCTCAAGAAAGTGTCAATATTATAAAGCTGCATCTGTCACCAGCCTGAATAGGAGCCCTGGTGGCGCAGTGGTTAAATGTCTGTACTGCAGCCACTCACTCACAAACCACAAGGTTGTGAGTTCAATACCAGCCAGGGCTCAGGCTTGACTCAAGCTTGCATCCTTCTGAGGTCACTAAAATGAGTACCCAGCTTGTTGGGGGCAATTAGCTTACAGTTGTAAACCACTTAGAGACCGTATAGTGTGGTATGAAGCACTATACAAATGAAGCTGCTATTGCTATTGCTATGTGTTTGATAGCTTATTTATTTATGTTTAAACAGTATTAATAATAAACAATACTAGAGAGCCAGTGTTGTGTAGTGGTTTGAGTATTGGACTATGACCCTGGAGACCAGGATTCAAATCCCTGCTCAGCCATGGAAACCCACTGGGTGACCTTAGGCAAGTCACACACTCTCAACCTCACAGGAAGGTAAAGATAAACCCACTGTGATGAAACCTTGCCAAGAAAACCCTGTGATAGCTTCCCCTTCTGGTTGCGATAAGTCAGAAACAACTTGAAGGCATACAACAACAATTTAAACAAAACAATAATATGAGCTGTCAAATTGATATATGCTCAGAGAGATTCTTATGAAGTAATGTTCTCCAAACACTTTACAAAAGGGCATGCCACAACAGCAAAAATTTTAGGAAGTCAGCCTGCATAGCAATCTTAACATGGGGAGTATTGCTACTAAGTGTGTGTGCTATCCAACAGCTACTACAAGTAGGTAGATATGGGATTGTGGGCTGAGAAAGAGAACCTAGAGTTCGAATAAGTTATAGTTTAGTGAGTGTACAGTTTACAAAGAGAATGTTGTATTGTAGGACTGGGCTATTTAAAGTTACATCCTCTTGATCTTCATATGATAAAGGTATACAGAATGGCATTGTGATTGTTCAAACCTGGGGTCATTCATTTATACCACAAGTGTTTAGACATAGTGTATATCTGACTGGGACACAGTAACAAAATACAGTAACCTTCAGTAACAAAACACAAGCAGTTGCAGCTGAAAGGCAAATTTTATAAGGCTTGTGTCATGCAACTTAAGCACTATGCAGACTATGGAAGACAAATGTTTGTAGATTGTCTCCATCTATTAAAGGTGCTGCCTTGAAGAATATAATTCTTTGGGGATTTTTACACTATAGGCAGAAATGGTTTAATAGTAATTTTCTTTTTCCAGGGAATCTGAGAATGACTGTTCAGTGGCGAAAGGCTAGAAGTTTCTAACCTATCTCAAATACAGAATCCTCAGCATCCTTAAACAAATTATCATCATTGGGATTTCTTGGGTGAAGCCAAGGCAATTAAACAGGCAGAAATCCAATATAGGTTGGCAGTGCAGATGCATGATCAGTTCCATGTTTTTTTGTTTATTTCAAGAGGTTGACTGATCAAAAAGAAACATTTGAGAAGAACAACCACCTGTCCTCTCTAAGCTGGATGTACTTACATAATTAGTAAAGATACTTTACCAGGGATGCTGCTTTCTTCTGATGGCTTTCATACCGAGTAGTTGTTGTTGCTATTATTATTATTATTATTATTATTATTATTTTGCAAAATATGGGAATGTAATGGCACTTCCATTGCATGTTTCATGTGATCATGCACAAATGTGCTTGCTAAAGAACCAGTGGATGCTGTAGCTCTGACATCAGTTTTGTAATATGTAGGGATATGCAGCCATAGCTTGGAAAAGACAAAACAGAACCAAACAGAGCAATTATTAATAGGCTCTGGAAAGAAATAGAGCCTTTCTTTAATACAGTGAAAATGCTGCCACCCCTGCAAATGCTAGTAACTACATAAATGTCTCCAATTGCTTTCCGTCTGTGCTTAAAATATTTCAGTAGTGTGTCTGATCTTCCTGGCTGTCTGAGACAGGAGGACAGAAGTATCTTTTCTGCTAGTCTGTTTTAATCCTGCTAGTTGCCACCCCAAATGTACTTAGGGAAAAGTGTTCCTTTGTTTCTTTGGTACTGTATCTTCCTATGTTTCTGGCTGTTCATATATTTTCCTGTCTCTTCGCATCTTGCTACCAAGGAAATAACCTGTGATAAACATGAATGCAGTAAATACCTAAAACCAACTAGGTTTCAACATTTCTCAATTGAAATTCCTGCTTCTTCCATTACTGTTTTGGTTGCTTGATTTCCTTTTGTTCTTTCTCTTGGGGGAGAGAGATTTAGAACATTAAGCTGTTTTTGTTTGGCATATATAAACTCATTTCCCCCAAGATAAATCAATGCCACAGCAGCTGACATATTCATGGTGCATTTTCCTATAGCACTCCCCCACAAAGATAGAAATGATGGGTGTCATACTTTGGTTTATAAAGTGTCTGTTACAATAAACAGAATGAGTTTCAGGCAAAGATTATGAACTGGAAAGGAGAAAAGTTGGTTCCACCCAAAAGATGGGTTCCTTTTTCTTGTAAGTCCTTTATACTAATTATTTGGAATAGCTGCTAACTCATATTAAGAGCTGATATTCAAAGAAGTATTAAATAGTTTTAGCATAAAAAGAAGTAAGGAATCTAATAACACTTTTGGGACAAAGTAGAAAGAAGAAATTTCTAACAAGTTTCCTGGACTACAATCCATTTCACCAGATGCAAGATCTGATGAAATGGACTATAGTCCATGAAAACTTATGCTAGAATTTTTTTTCTTCCCAATTAATCTCAGCGGTGCTATTGGATTCATTTAATTCTTTTTAGGATCTGGTCTGTTTCAGGTCAACTGCTGCAGATCACAGACATGAGGTCTAGTGAGGGTTTTGAATATTGGCCTTTGTTTACAAACTAGATCAGGTAATGGATGGGGAAGGGGAGGTGTTGAAGGCACAAGCTGTATGCGCATGAAGCCATTTTGCATTGCTGATTTGAATCTTCATTCTTCTGACTAGGTTTGATATGATTCTGTTTTGGGTTAGCATTATGTTATGTTATGTTATGTTATCATTTTCGTGTCAGGACACCAGCTGGTGAAGGAACAAGGTTTCATCTTTCACAGTATTTCTTCAAGAAGGATGGAGTAACTTGGGTGGGTCTCAAGGGAGTCTCATATGAATGTCCACATCAGTAACTTTGTTTTCTCACTTTGTTCCTGCCATAGTAAAACAATGTTCAGTAAAAGCCTGGATATCTGTGACGCCAATCCCAAATTCAACAAAGAAGAAAGGTATAAAACACCAACAATCTGTTCCTCTCCTTTACCTCACTGCTATTCCTTAAAGATGCAGTACTTACCTTCTCCATTGGGGGCAAATTTGCTTGCACTGGGAAGAAAGAAAGAAAGAAAGAAAGAAAGAAAGAAAGAAAGAAAGAAAGAAAGAAAGAGGCAGGCAGACAGACAGACCCAGCATAGGGTAGGCAAGCAAAACTTTCTTGCACAGCATTACTTTGTGGATTCTGGCAAATCAGTTTTCAGGTGCTTTATGTATAGCTTCTGCCTCTGTTGCTTTAGCAGGAAAGGACTCTTACATCTTTAATAATTGCATAGAAGAGGGAATAGCAATTTTCTTCAACTTTCGTAATAAATTAAAGATGTCAATTTTTTTTATTTTATTTTTTATTTTTATTTTTATTTTTTTTTGTATTGACAGCTCAGGTTACTGTATGGGTAACAAATTCCTCTCTTGTGGACAGTTGCACTAGTCTGTGCTGTGAACATTGCCCTAGTGACTAAGGAGATTCTCGCACTTGACTTATCCCATCTTTTCCTGGACAGGATACATGCACATTTAACTGTCAGTGACAGGTCTTACCACATTCTCCTGTGGCTGGGCATATCCCACAGCTTTTCAAGGATGGGAAAATCCCATCCTTGAAAAGCCATCAGATAAGCCCGGGTTGCATACAGGTTGCATACACTCAGCCATGGCAGAATGCGGTAAGACCCGTCATTGACAGTTAAGTGTGTGTGTATCCTGTTGAGGAAAAGATGGGACAGGTCATGTGCAGTAATCTCCTAAGTAACTTCTATCCTAGTCTGTGACCCCACTATGTTGCTTAGTTAGTAGTTTAAATGGAACAAAAGGTTGAAAATGGAACAAAAGGTGGTAAGTCAAGATTTCTTCATCCCAAAAGTGGCACAAAGTCCCCAAGACTCCCTCCACATACTCTTCATGCCTCTGTGTAGCAACTGAAGCCAAAGTTGACCATGGGGAACAATTTAACCAATGGCAAAGATGGCCTGATCCACGTATGTGCTACATACACCATGCTACCTAATTTAATTGCAGTTTAATAATTAACTCTGAACTGCAGTGATCAAACTGCCTGTTAGCTGATAATAGTTAATTGTTCTTTTTCTTCCTCAGCCTTGGACTGCTTTTAAGGCATTCCATGCTCTGCTGTTTCATATAGGGATGAGATTATTAACTGGAACACGGGCTTACTCACAATGTAGCAGCTGGAATTTCAACAGGTGTATGACAAGTTCCACCTATAAATATATGTTTATCTCACTGTTTTTTTCTCAACTACTTGAAGACACTGTTGCTATTTTTGAGTTGCTTTAATTTTAAGGCATTTAAGAAATCTCTTTTTCAATCCAACATAATAATGACAATATTGCAGAATATTGTCTGCTTTAACATTTACAAAAACAACCCACAAATCCACCTAGTTAAGGGCTCAGATTTGCTACTGACAAAATTATTCTCAAGTAGAGTCTACATTTTTCCCAGTCATCTGAAGAAAACTACATAGTTGTACCAAGCCTGCTACTATTAAGGCCTTTTTTTTTTTCTTTTTGGACACCTCTGATGGGTGCTGTCTGAATCCAACTGAGGTTGCAGCAAAGTTTTCAAATCATTCTAATGGTTGTAGGCTGCACCCCATCTTATCTAGGTACCTTTTGCAACTACATTTCTAGAATCTGTAATGTAAGGAGCACTGATGCTGCATCCAGTATGACAATACCATCTCTAAATTAGCTTAATATGTGGAGTGTCACTGCACAAAGACTCCAGGGTAAACAACTGTGTAAAACCCATGGTCCACATTTTAGCCTCCAGGATCCTCTCTAAGCTGCACTAGGTTAAAAAAAATCAAACAGCCATGGTGTCCTATCAAAAGAATAATGGTTTTGTTTGTTTATTTTTGGCTGTGCATCATGTCTGACCCCCAAAAAAGGACCAAACTGCAGATAGAGGAAAAAGGAGCTCATCAGTTGCATGATGCTTGTGACATATTAATAATATTCTAGTAATAATATATTAGTATATTGACATGGCTTCACATACATTGTCTTCCTGTGATCCTTACACTGACACTGTGGCATATGTCAGTATTACTATTCCCATGTTGCAGATCATGGGATGTTTGTTGGATGGAGTGACAGACAACAGCTCCTCCTCCTTCTTCTTTTCCTTGGCCATCAAGTTGACTTTGATTTATGGTGAACCTATGAATGAAAGACCTTGAAGAACCCCAGCCATCAGCTGGCCTGCTCGAGTCTTGCTAATTCAAAGCTGTGACTTCCTTGATTGAGTCAATCCACCTGTAGTGAGATCTTCCTCTTTTCCTACTGCCTTCCACCTTTATTGTCTTTGGATTATTGTCTTTGCCAATCTCATGATATGTCCAAAATATGAAAGCATCATAACAGAGGCAATACAGCTGAGTTGTTTAGCCACTATGCTATACTATTTCTAATATTAATAATATTGAAAATAATTGAGCTGTTTCAAGTTTTGGAACCTGTTCTTTGAGACTGAGGAAGTGCGCTACATAAACTTTGCAAAAGACCTACAGGTGTCCTAGAATAATAGAATCCTAGAGGAGCTCTGGTGGCGCAGTGGTTAAATGCCTGTACTGCAGCCACTGACTCAGGCCTGCATCCTTCTGAGCTCGCTAAAATGAGTACCCAGCTGTTGGGGGGCAATGAGCTTACAGTTGTAAACCGCTTAGACACTGCATAGCATGGTATGAAGCGGTATATAAATGAAGCTGCTTTGCTTTTTGCTTTGCTTTAGAGTTGGAAGAGACTTCAAGGGCCATCAAATCCAACAATTTGCCAAGCAGGAATACACAAATCCAGCCTCTGTTTAAAAACCTCCAAAGAAAGAAACTCCACCACACTCTGAAGCCACATATTCCACTGTTGAACAGCTCTTACTGTAAACAAGTCCTTCCTAATATTAAGGTGGAATCTGTTTTCCTGTATCTGAATCCATTGCTCTGGGTCCTATTCTCTGGAGCTTCAGAAAACAAACTTTCTCTATCTTCAGTATGACATCCCTTCAGATATTTAAACTGGGCTATCATATCACCTCTTAACCTTCTCTACTCCAGGCTAGAGCTCCTGAAGTCACTCCTCATAAAGCATCATTTCCAGACCTTTCACCATTTTGGTTGCCCTTCTCTGGAAACACTCCAGCTTGTCAACATCCTTTTTGAATTATGGTGCCCAGAAATGGACAAAATATTCCAGGTGAGGCCTGACCAAAGCAGAATAGAGTGGTACTATTACTTCCCTTGATGCAATTACTATTTTAACGGAGAGGATAAAGCAAATTCTGCTGTCAGCAGATGGGTGATCTGATTCTGGCACAGCTTATAAGGCACTCAGCTTTATGAGGGCCTGGAGGAAAAAAGCATTGCTGCCAAGCTGCCAGGAAATCATAAAAAGTTCACAAGCTAGGGGAAAATAATGAGCTGCAGCCTTGTGCAATGCTCATCTGGGAGTCCCCAAGCACTGTTTCAGGAGCCAGAGTCTTGAGACAAATCTCAGCCTGGAGTTATGGCATGGAGATGGAGTTCTGAAAACCAAATCTTGCCAGAAAGATCAGGATGAGAGCCCATCCTTGGCTATGTCATCTTGCCTTTCAGTGTACTGACCTTTGATACAATTGGCCCCAGGAAAAGCCTTTTTCACGACTTTACTGTCAACTTTTTTTCCTCCTTGCAGTACACAACTAATCATTTTCTCAAACCAAGTGGCTACCAACAACCCCCCCCACACACACACACAGAGAGAGAGAGAGAGAGAGAGAGAGCGCATACATACTATTTGTACTTCTGGCTGCATCAGTCCCTCCCTGGGTTTAAAATAGGGCTGGGGTTAGAGATGTAATGCTAACCTACTTAATATAATGTATGTGAAGCCAGGATTGTTTACATGGAGCAGAATACTCCTAACTCTGTTCCACAGAATTACAAAAAGATACACAAAACTGTGTGGAGAGTGGAGGATAAAGGGGAGATATGTGGTCCTCCTTCACAAGGAACATGAAAGAGAATTCCCCACCCCCTTAATTTTGTTTGTGTGTAATCTTAACAAAAGCATTGTAAAGGAAGGAATAGGAAATTATAGTTGAGGAAACCAACAGGAGTAATAAGGGAGTGCAACAAAGAAAACCCCATCAAAATATTCCCTTGCTGGGTTAACAAATCTTTACTTTTGAAATGGTGCCTGGTCAATGTTTTTAACATTTAACTTTTTGTTCATTTTAAGAGGAATACTGCATCTTTAAGGATTCTGCCCCTCTAGATGCACACAGTTGTCTTGGTAGCTGAGGCCACTGTTCCTTTCTTCAGTCCTTTCCTTCTGTCTTCCTACTCCTCGTGTCTTTCTCTAGCCTTTCCTGTGCTCTCTCTCTCTCTCTCTTTTTCACTCTTATTTGTCTGATCTTTCTTTCACTCCCTTTCTTCTTATTTTTCTCTCACCTTTCTTTCTTTCTCTCATCCATTGCCCTGTCCCCTCAGTTCTGCTTCTAGGTTGCTGCAGCTCTGTAGTTCACATGCTTCAGTATTGTAGGAAATGCACATGTCTGCGCTGCTGGGTTTATCCTGTGGAATTATTTCTCATTTCAGCAAAACTCATTACCCTTCTTTCTTTACCCATTGTCAATTTGATGTCCATGTCATTGTTAAAAGATTTAGCGCCTTCCCCTTCCTGGGAAAATGATTAAGAAACAAAGCTGAATAGCATATATGTGTCTGCATTGATATATATTTTATATATCTATATAATTCTGTTTACATACTTTTTCTGCTTTTGTGTACTCATTATGTGAAGGCATGTAGACACTGATGTACATGCATATCCAAAGGAACAGATAACCTACTTGGCAATATTGGCCAAGATCTTGCATTAGCGGCATAGCTACAATATAATATCTATGCTCTATCTTCTGATCTAACTCCTGAAACCCACTTTAAAAGCAATCAGTTGTCCTGAGCAATGGAGTTCTGCCATGCTGGTGAGTGGGGTACTACTGGATAGTGTGACCAGTCTTCTCCTGCCAGCGAGTGATAATACAATGAAAAATTGCAACACGAACCCCCCAGGAGTCCCTCCTACTGCTCTGTGCGTTGTTGCATGCTGGCATGAGAGGCTGGTCACGTCATCCCCCAACATCCCTCTTGCCATAACCACAGACATCTGTTACTTAGGACAGCTGACTGGCTTTTAAGATGTGTCTCAGGGATTTTTACTATCAATAGTACCACAGTCATAAACAGGAAACAGTTAAGCGGTCATGAACCTAACTTACAACATTGTCATTTACTAACAGGATACCAGCCATCATTTCTAAATATATTTATACTGTTACACTTGAGAACAAAATGTAACCCTTTACATATGAAAATTTCATATATTTTTTACTACAAAAGAAATTAAGAATTGAATAATTAACTCATACATCAGTAATATAAGTCAGAATTTTACAAAGCAGGTGGGGGATACAAGTAAGACAGAATAATAGTCGGGACATGAAGAGGAAATGTATCTGTCTGATCTTCCAGGACTACCTCACATCTCAAAGATGTGTACAGAAATGGCACTGATACCATTTAGGTAGAAGAATTTAATAGATTCTGATATGTAGCAGAGTGGTTAAGCCGAAAATTATGGACTTTAGGTTGAAAGTATGAAACCTAGCACACTTATACACTGACGTGCATACATGGATGTTTTGATGGTATCAATCTTTTTTTTTTTTAATGTAGGTACCTGTAAGCATTGCCTCTGGGGGCAGAAGACTAACAAATAAATGTTTCTGTCTTTTAATTCATTAGCCACCAGAAAAATTCTTCCCATATATTACGAATAATGCTGACAGTGATTTTTAGCAAAGTCTGCATCCAAGAAATGAAAATGTTATCTGGTTTGGTGAGCAGTCACAATTTGTACTGGTGTGTGGATTATGTGGCTTTTCATATGTTGTTCTCCCAGTATTCCTCACCATTAACCTTCCTGGCTATGGCTTTTGGGAGTCCAACAACCTCTGGAAGCCTGCATGATTCCCACAACCACGATTACCACAAATCTTACTCATGACCAACCCTGCCATTCCACAAGGTGATCATTGTGGAGGGGGTTCAGAGTGGTTTGCGTAGTCAACCACAGTTCCAGTATAGTGTCCTGTATGAATTATTACAGCATCATGCCCAGTTCCCTGAAATGCTTGGACACAAGACACTGAGTATGATATGGCTTTCTTCTTTCTTAACAGTAAAGGGTTAACTAGTTCCAGAAATCAAAGCTGCATTTTTGGCTTTGGCAGAAATTCAATATAGATCCCTACCCATACCATCATGGAAGCTGAAGGGTGCATAGTACTTTTGTAAGTGAGAACCAATGATGTTTAGTCAATGAAGCAAAGCAGTATCTGTTTTTAAGAACATACCATGCCAGGAAAATATTCCAGCAACACAGATGGCTTTGAGACAACATACAATGTACACATTCTATCTGGGAGTATTTATACAGGGAGAAGTAGTTCAGAGAGATTCAGAGTTACCAAGTCCTGAAAGTGGAGGTTGTGAGAGAAATGTAGCTAGATCTAGTGGATAGATCTTAGCAAAGCTCAGAAAGGTGCAATAAACTGATATGCTGCAAATTTACTAAGACATGCAGTGTCTATAATATGATGCTTAATTCCACTGTTCTTTGCCACCATGAAGTAAACTGTTTTCTGGCATAGTTTAAATAGTGTTGTAAATTATATACTTTACCAAGTGAACTTAGGCAGTAAACTAATACTTACGTTTCCCGTTTTATCCATAAATAATATATATCTGTAATCAACTACCTATTTTAGTTGGAAACATACACATGCACACACACACCCCTTCTAGAGCAGGAAACTATCCACACACACATTTATACTTCTATAAATTTATATGCCAGTACGTGTTACATACAACATCAGTTTACACAAACAACCAAGAAAATTACAATTTTATTTTTGAATCATCAGTATGTATTATCATTAGGCCAGTGAGGGAGAAAAACAATATTTTTTAAGATACTATATGTTACATCGTTTAACAAAATTTTCTAGTGAAATAGTTACATTTTTGTTTTATATTACATAGTTTCTTTCGTTGTGTTTTCTGTATGTATACATTCAATTTAAACTTACCATCTAATCTGATTGGAGCCTTACAGTTGCAACTAGGGGTGTTGTCTCATTACAGACACCATTTGTAAGTTAAAAATGTAAAAATTAGAAGTCAAATTAAAACCTGTATGAGTGAGCCAGCAACAGAAGTAAGTATAATGGAAGGTCCATATCAGGAAATGTTTAGGCATCCTCACTGTATCACCATGGGAAATTTGATGCTTTTATCCTAAAGTGCACAAATTTGGTCAAAACTGTGGGCTTAACTGTTCTGCTATTGTGGACATGATAGGATTCGGCTAGTAAAGCCCCATAGCATAGACAAGGATGGGACCAGAATGCTCCTAAAATCAGCAGCGAAATAATGGAAGTAAGCTACTGCAGTCAACGATATTATGTTCTGATTTATATTATTTAATTGAGTAAGGGCCTTTACAGACTGCCAGAAATAGTGCAGCTTGAGGCCACTTTAACTGTCCTGGCTCAGTGCTAGGAAATCATGGGAATTGTATTTTTTTCTGGGACATTGAGTCTTCTCTGTCAGAGAGCTCTGGTGCCACAATAAACTACCATTCCCATGATTCCTTAGCACTGAGTCAGGCCAGTTAAAGTGGCCTCAAGCTGCACTATTTCTGGCAGTCTGTAAAGGCCCTAAGTCTTAGGATTTCTTTACAGCTCCATGTTGCTGAGCACGCCTACATAATCAAAGGCAACATATATTTTACAAATACTTAATTGTACATTCTTGTGGCTCTGAGGAAAGAACATCTTTTGACATCTCTGGTTATTTTGAGGCCTTCAACAGTCCATTAGAAAGGGAGGTGGATCAAGGTAGGCTCAATGTCTAGCTGAAAGGAAAGTAGTACTTAACAATGTATTTTTAAAAGGAGCTTTTGAAAATGATGTCTTCAGAAATTGGGAAGAGAGGGGTAGAAATGGAAAATGAGAAGAACAGAAATTATAATTGTACTAGTTTAGTCCTCTACCTATGTGTCGATTTCTGTTTTTCTGTGACTAGTATTTGTGACTTGAGTAATAGTAAAATAAAAGATAGAAATAAAAATATAACTAGAGGTTGTGTTTAGGAGACACAAGCAGTAAATGTTTTGTGTTTCAGGCTGCATTTGTTTTCTACTGTATATTTATTTCACAGGTTTTCAGGCAAACAAAGTTATCTTTACAATCCCCAATTTTTCCTCATTATAGGGTATAAAATTTAGTTCTATTAAATGAATATTAGGGTTTGTAAAGATAACTTGGTTGAAGGTCTCAACTACAAGAATACTTTCAAAAAACCTAAATAAGCTGGGTTTCAACTGGGGGCACAAGCTAGTGAGACTGCACTTGAATGGGAGTAGTTCAAGCTGTATATTCCTTTATGTTGGCCTAATTATTCTAAAGGCACCAGATCCTCTCTGATTTTGGAAGCTAAGCAGGGTCAGCCCTGGTTAGTAATTGGATGGAAGACTGCCAGTTAATAGCAGGTGCTGGAGGCTATATTTTAGAGGAAGGAACTGGCAAAACCACTTCTAAGCATTTCTTGCCTAAAGAAAACCCTATGAAATTCTCATAAGTCAACAGGAAGCTTAAAGGAACATATATACACACACATATTCCTTGATACATTTCAGCAAAGTTCTCACTGGGAAAAGTAAGGGAAAGTGCATTTTGTTGTTCTGAATGCCCAGTGTGTTTAAAAGTACAGATAACATACAGGTCTCCATAACAGAAAATAAGTTTCTCAGAGATCGTAGGAGGATAGAAGAATCTTAAATAACAAAATGAGGAGGGAGGAAATACATACCCATTTTTGTAATCATAGCACAAGTCCCTGTACATAATCATAAAGATTTACCATTTTAAAGAAGCCAGTTTATACTGTTTACAGCTCCATTGGCTGGTTTAAGTCAGGGTGGACAAGCTGTGTTTTCTTTTTCATCTCTATACCTAATGTGTCAGCATCCATATTTCCAGATGCAAACCTCTTTCATGATTATGAGCTATATGGAAATATTTATCTGGTAAATCCTCCCTTCCCATAAGTATTCCCTACTGGTGCTTCCATCAGCAACAGATGCCTATGGCAATAATTGTGACTGTGTGGTTCTCCAAACAGTATTTCACTTTGCTTTTCATACTCTTCTCTCCACCTGTTTCCATGCCCCTTCTCTCTCCTTCTTCTCTTTTTATTCCTCTGTGCCAAGGATGACGAGCGCTGACGCGTTGGGGTAAGCTCCAGTTTTGGATTATTCCTCTTGTGGGACCTTTTCTCCTTGGGGAGGGAGAGATTTTCCTTTTAATTGCCATAGTTTAAATATGCCGTATTGTGACTTGAAATTTTGTTACATAAAAACATTCCAGGTTCAAGCATCTCAATGCACTCTGTGTGAGAGCACACATGTGTGTGCACTTGCATATATCCTAAATATTTGTCTGTGTTTTGAAGGGATGTTACTGAATAAGAATAAAAGCAGATTGGCTCTGGGAACTGTATGAACAGCCTGTCCTGGATGGGGTTGCATTCCCTCTGTAGGGGTATCCCTGTCACTGGAAGCCCAAGTGGACCTATGGCTCAGAGTGCTTTGTGCTGCCTTCAACTAGTGTACTAGTGCCTTCAACTAGTATACTAGTGCCTTTCCAAGACAGAGATAACCTAGCTACAGTAGTTCATTTGCTGGTAACCTCCCAGTTAGACTACTATAACGTACTCTGTGCAGGGCTGACTTTTAAGAAAATTGGAAACTGCAACTAGTGCAAAACACAGCAGCTTAACTGCTGGCTAGAAAACCATAGAGACAGCATATAATGCAAGTTTTAAAAGAATTGCATTAGTTGCCAATATGCTTCCAATCTGAATGCAAAGTGCTTGTGGTAGCATTTAAAACCCTAAAAAGCTTGGGATCAAGATACCTGAGGTAACACTCAAGTAGCACCCTGGTGGTGCAGTGGTTAAGTGCCAGTACTGCAGCCACAACATGGTGAGTTTGATCCCAGAGGGCTCCAAGGTTGACTCAGCCTTCCATCCTTTTGTAGGTCAGTAAAATAGTACCCAGCTTGTTGGGGGCAATTGGCTTACAGATTTTAAACCACTTAGAGCAGGGGTAGGCAACCTTTCCCCTTTAAGGGCCGAGGGACTTCACTTCCCACAAGCCTCAGCCATGTTGGCCAATAGCTCCTGGGATTCTGGGAGCTGAAGTCCCTCAGCCCTTAAAGGGGAACGGTTGCCTACCCCTGACTTAGAGAGTGCTAAGTTCACTATTAAGTGGTATAGAAATGTAAACGTTATTGCTATTGCTATTGCGATATATGTGCCTGATAAGTGAGGTCGGTGGTGGTGGGGTCCTCTGTGTTCCACTAATGAGAAGTATACACTGTGTGGGGATGTGGGAGAAGGCCTTCTCAGTCATGGCACCACAATTGTGGAATGCCCTCCCTGTGGAGGTCCAACTGACACCAACACAGATTTCATTCAGGGACCAGAAAAAACAGGGCTGTTCATCAAATCATTTGGACCTCATTAATTTCTCTCAAATGCTAACTCACATAGTTGTAAACTTTTAAAATTATTTTAATGTCTTAATTATATTTAGTATGTTTTAGTTTATTTAAATTATTGTAATTATTTTAATCTCTCTTAATATGTTTTGATTAATTTTACATGTCAGCTACCCTGAGCTTGATATAGGTCAGAGTAGAATATTTTATCAGGTAGATATATATAGATGGTAGATAGGCAGACAGACAAGAACAGAAGATAAACACAATTTTAATTTGCAGGTCTAGTTGGTAAGGCACAGTTGTGGGAAGTTGAATGTAATGCAAGTTGAATGCAGGAAATACATGTTCCCTTCGACATCCTATATGATCCTTCTTTTGCTTTATTACATTTAAATGGAACCTCAGAAGGAAACTTGCAGAAAGCAGAGTCATTTGTCTCTTGTGGGCACCCTGTTATCTTGACTCTTCACTGACAGACACTCCTGCAACGGAAGAGAGAAGATTACTCCATCTGTTTATAATAGCAGTAGCATTTCCCTGTTTGCCTCCCATTATTTGGATTTGGCTTGTGTAGGTTTGTGATGGTGTAACTATCATTTTTTGTATGCCTAAGCAAAAACCCTTATTGGTGCATATTACCATAGTTCTAGAAACAGAAGAGAGCCTGCTGCAGCTCAGGACACATAGGAGATTATAAAATGCCTGAAAATGATGGGAGCAAAGCAGGATGCTCCCGTCACAATTGCAGACTGCCAGACAACACCATTATGGCATCCTTGTCCCATCTGTTGGAAGGAATTCCCCGGTCACTTTTTATTAACAGGAAACTCCTATTAATGAAAAGAGATGGGAGAATTCCTCCCTACGGATGGGACAAGGATGACATAATGGTGACGTCACACAACGTCATCTGATATTCTTGCCCAAATCACACAACTGTGATGGGAGCATCCCACTTTTACAAAAGTCAACAATTGACTTAAATCTATACTGGTTTTAAATCGAGGATAATAAACCTGCATTCATCCCAGTGTTGAATTATAACTTACATCATCCCTGACCACTGCCATACTGGCTGCTAGGAGATACAGCTGAACAACATCTAGAGAGTAACAGATTTTTCAACCCCGGTTTAAATCCTGAAGTTCTCTGTCAGGAATATAAGAAATTAGGATCCTGGGCTAGTTATATAAAGTGTCTCATAGATTTCTAATTCATTCTGATACCTTTTTTTTCTCTTTTGCTACTGCTGGAGAACAAAAGGCTGAACATTTTTATTTCCCCTCAACTGGGAGAGTGCTTCCAGATCCTCTGTGAGGTCATAGAATAAGCAAGCACACAACCTGTGCACACAATTTATGCTGAGTCTCTAGGCCCTAGGGAATCTTAAAAGACACTAAAGCCCCATTACAAGTCTGTGTCACATACCCCATGCGATTGGGTGGGTCCTCCTTGAACTGTAGAATACTCAAAGCCTGTTCTTATGCTCTTAATATTTCTGAGTTACATCAACAAACATACACTCTGTGTGTGTGTACATGTGTGTGAGATTTCAGAGTGAAATTTTTGTCACTTTTTGTAGCACATCTTTTCTTCCTTTAACAAGGTGATACTTTTTATGGTGTTCAAACTGTTTTTTCCTATTATATTCTTTCTCTTTTGTATTCTCTTCCCATTTTTTTCGATTGTATTTCTGTTTATCAAGCCCTTAAAGATACAAGAGTTCTGCCAGCTGGGAGGGAAGGTGAGGAGACAGTTGCCATATTTTTGCCCCCACAAAAATGTCAGTTTGCCTTTTCCACAAGTATGCTAATGTTTGCCCAGCTTAATCTAACTCTTTCATTACACCCACTTCCAAACACCTGTTTGTCTTTTCCTGTTTGCCTATAAACAGTCAATCATTCTCCTCAGCTCTCAGGAGCAGCAGAACTGGCTCTCGCCCTTGTGCCATCCCCAGGGTGGCTTCCCGAAAGAGGCAACTTCACTTTGGTGTCACCCCCTTCGGCAGCAACCCTGCCACCAATGGACCCATCCCTGCAGGAATGCAAGTTATCTAGTCTGATCTATCAGTTAGGGAAGCCTGGTGGAAGATTTTAACCTCAGTTCTGGTCCTGAAAAGACAACCTCTCAAGCAATAGGAGCAAAATTGGTAGATACACATTACTCTTTCATACCTAGACTGAGTTTACTATGATTTTTTTTATTTTTGTTGTTGTTATGTATTTTCCCCCTTTTAGTATTAATAGGTGCCCATATTTCTTAACATGTGCAGCTTTCTTTTGGAGTATCAGAAGATGGGAGGGAGGGTTAGATCCCAAGTGTCCTAATTTTTAAGATCAAAGATAGAATTAATCTTAACCCCATTTGGTTCTTGGTCATTAAGCAGGGAAATGCTTTGGTACTGAAAGAAAACAACGGCAAAACCAGTTCTTCAATCTTTTTAACAAATACTGAGAATATATTAAAATCAATCTTTGGTAGTCTGTTTCTGACCAGTTAGGTCTTTTGAAGTTTATAACACATCACAATAAATTGGGTTGCTCAGTCGACAAAGAAAGCTGCCCACATAGAAGGAATGTGAGATGCAGGTATGTGACAGACTGATGAATCTGATTCTTCATCATTTAGTGTTAAAGTCTTATGAGATAGAAAGCTGTGAGGAAAGTACCAGTTTTTGAACTTTCCTAAATTATTTTTGTTATGAAGCTAGCAAGCTTTACAAAGTAGATGAGAAATAGGAAAACATTTTGCAGAGACTCAGGTCTGAATTCTAATAAACATCTCTTTAGAGTCCACTTGGTTCTGTTATTTTTCTGCAATATAATAAACATAGTAATAAATGTTTATATCTCAATACATGGAGAATAGGTGTGCCTATAAGCTGACAAATGGTTTTGTTCAAATCTCAGCCCTGCAGAGATATAACATATGACTAATTTTCAAAATTTGCATGACCCGACTTATTAGAAAAAAGCTAACCTTGTAACAGGCCCTAAATGCCTCCAAAGATTCTGGTAAGGCTACATTCAAATGGCTATTTCCTTTTTAATAATAGTTGGTCACATCCACATATAAAATACCCTTTTCCCACTATAGATTGCCACATTTTTTTTCTTTTTTTGTCCATCTAGTATTACTACTCAGGGTCTGTATGTTGATGTGTTATTGCCTTTGGAGTTTCCAAAAGAGTAGGGATTCATATCACTATCCAGTGCACGATCTTTTGCTTTCAACCTGAATTCTCAGTGCTCTTTCATCTCAGCACTGCTTTGGGCAAGTTTCCAGGAGGAGGGTCTGACCCCAGGTTTCTTTAAGCTGGTTTAATGTTCTGGCTGATAGCTGAAGACCAACACAGATGAACCTTCCTTCATACATTTTAATAACATTACTTGGTGTTGGGTTTTTTTTCTCTTTAACTTGGGGCCTTTGCAGACTGCCAGAAATAGTGCACATTAAATTGAGGCACTGCCCTGGCTCAGTGCTAGGGAATCATGGGAACTGTAATTTATTGTGGCACCAGAACTCTGACAGAGAAGGCTCAATGTCCCAGAAAAAAAAAATACAATTCCCATGATTCCCTAGCACTGAGCCAGGGCAGTGCCTCAATTTAATGTGCACTATTTCTGGCAGTCTGCAAAGGCCCTTAGTAAATTAAGAGAGCAAGATGTCTGTTATTTTTTTTCCCTCATGGTTGTCATATATTTTAAGACATTAAACTACAACTGTTTTCCTTGGGTCATTTTGGAGGTTATTTTTCTTAAATAAGCTTCAACATATTATGGTTTGATGGTTACTGTTTATTTGTAACTGCAAGCTATAAGAATGATGTGGTTAATTCAAACTTTACTCATCAAAGGCATGCAGCATTTGAGGGGGGGTTGGGAAACAAGTTTCCCCCAAAATCCCAGACAGTAAACTGTGGGACAATATTTCTCTTCTTTACCCTTCGTGCATACTCTTAACCGTCTGATCCCCTCTTCTCTTCCTTTCCTGTTTCCCTACCCCTTTCTCTCTCTCACACCAGCCATATTCTTATCACACACACATATACACACACACACATTGGAAGAAAGGAATTTTTGATCACTTTGGGCCTCTACTGTACTCCCTTTCCAGCACTAGGAAGACTTACATTTAGTCTGTCCCTCCAAAATGATCCCAGGACCCTCCATGTTCCTTGTCTCCACTCCTAGTGGAGTGTGGGGCCGTCCCTCACCTGTTTACTTAGGCTACTGTTCTCCGATCAGTGGGCCTACAGTTCATGCTGTCTTAGCTCTCTATTGCTGCATAGAAACACCTGCCCATTATTGACGAAGAGTATACTATAATGTTTTTTACCCTGCTGCGTTGTAGTTCTCTGACTTCTAACATTTGGGCAATTATATGAAGCCAGTGGTTCTTGTTCATCCTTCTACCAGTCCCACATTATTTTATTCACTCTTACACTGATCTCCCCACCCTTGTATTCATACCACATCTCTCTGACTTTGCCCCCTCCATCCCAAGTTTACCCTCACTGTGGTGCGTGTGCATGTGTTTGAAGAAATTTGCCAAGAAAACCCCATGAGAGGTTCACATTAGGGTCGCCATAAGTCCGAAATGACTTGAAGGCACACAGCAACAATATGAGGCTTCATTGTCATAAGCCTAATATAAGCTTCATGCTAATATTTAAACAAAGAAGCAAGTTTAATTGATGGACTAAGAGTTTAAGATAACTTTATTTTTTTAGGCTATTTTGATTCTAGTAAATGATTAGAATCAGGAAGTGAAAAATTAAAGATGGACTTTTCCATTAATAAAGTGCTAGCTTTTGTTTTTAATCTCATACATCTTCCAATATTGTATTTGCACAACTCTGAAAATCATTTGAATGAAGACATGGTCTACACAATTTTAAGAATCAATAAATGTTACAAGAAGATTTTGAAATTTTGGTAATAAGTATAATTATTTAAATTATTTAAAAGGCAGGTGACTAAGTCAAGCACTATGTAATCAGTTACCAAACATAGTTGATTAAATACATATGGGTAATGTTCATTATGGTTCTGTATTGTAAAGTTGATGTGAATTCAGTGTACTGACAGCTTTTCTAAAAGATTTATTAATTTATAGAATAGCAGCATGATCCCTTATACTTGTGTAGCCATTTTGTATTTTAAATATTTAATGTCCTGTTCTTCAAGACACAGTGTGCATCTACACTAGAAATAATAGTTTGACACCACTTTAATTGCCATGTCTTCATCCTACAGAATCCTGCACCAGCACTCTGAGAGAAAAAGCTAAAGACCTTGTAAAAGTACAAATCCCAGGATTCCATAGGTTGGAGCTGCAGCACTTAAAGTGGTGTCAGACTGCATTATTTCTACAGGGTAGATGCATCCACAGTCTTTGCTGATGGCTTCCATGCCAGTAGAGCAGTGAATCCACTCTGGTTTTCAATTTGAATTTTAATGGAGTTCTCCAAGGTTGTTGCACTTGCACCCGAATCCCAAAATAAATCCAGCAGCTTTAAAGTTTGGACTAAAATCCAGTGACATGGGAGTCACCAGCTGCTGCTGCACAGAAAGCAATTCCGAATAAACCTTTGCACTGAGTTAGACTTGAAGATTATCTAGCCAATGGGTGGGAATCATGTGGCCCTTGAGGTGTTGTTAAGACTGCAGCTCCCAGCTTTCTTCACCTTTGGCTAAGCTGAGATAGAGATCTGTTCCTACTATAAAATCTGTTTATTTGGTGCTAAGAAAAAATAAGTCTGATAAGACATGGAAGAGAAATCAAAAGTACATTATAGTGTTATAGGTAAAATGTTGTCTCTTGCTTAGTTTCCTGTGTAGGGATCATGGCTCATGATGAAACACTTGGTCTACATATGATCAGGTTGAATTTCTACAGCCAACAGCTAAGGGATCTAATATAGTTGGTGTAGGAAAGATTAGTTACTGGGCTAAATTCATCATGGTTCTGATTCTTTATTTTTTCCCTGTTGTTACTTGTGGCAGATGTGGTTGGAAGATCTGAAGATACTTCTACCATTTTCCTCACCACTTCATGTGCAAGTCTAATAGACCAATTTTTTTTTATGAACCCAGTATTGTCCCTGAAATCAGTGAATATATTACAGAATAAGTTCATGGACAAATTTCAATCTGATCACTTTTAAGTGCTGATTTATAACTCCAGACCAACTTTATTCTGTGAGGTGTTTTCAGATAATGCTATATCATGCACACATACATGCACAATTTGAAATCACATGTGATAATGGCTTAGAAAACCAGTAGAATCTGTAGTTTTTAAGTCACAGTATTCATCATGTTCCAACAAAAGTGACTGTGTAGGTGAAGTAGACTTCTGCACATGTATTACTTGCATATATCAGGAGACATCAGGTATCATTATGGTACACATTTGAATCCTTCCTTACATGATACTAATACACCAACATAAACGTATAGTTACACTGTGTATTATTTGTTAACTCTTCTTCTAAAACATACCAGAAATACCAGTAGACTATGTGGATTTCTTTGGAATTTTTTACATGTGCAGTTTAAATATGCCATTGAGTCTGTCAAGCATGATTTGTGCTATGGATTAATGGTGTTATGATGAAATAGGACGGGGAAGGGGGAAATAAATGAAAATTGCATTGTCTAAATCCATTTGCTGGTCTAAACTAGAGTAGATCCACTGGATCAATGGTATTTATGAAAGTATTGTTACAAGCCTCCAAGTCAACTCGTAACATATGGCAACCCTATATCTTATGGGTTTCTTGGAAGATTTATTTAGAGGAATTTTGCCATTGCTTTCCATTAAGGCTGATAAGATGTGACTTGTCCAAGGTTATCCAATGGGTTTCTCTGGCCAAGCAGGGATTCAAACTTGGATCTCTCAGAATTCTAGTCCAGCACTGAAACTGCTACACTATGCTGGCTATGAATACCATTCATCAACTGATTCAGTGGGTCTTTACTAGTTGACACTAGTGATTGGATTTATGACTACATGTCCAAGATACATGGTGGTTATGCAGACTTTCTCTGACTTGTGAAAATACTGTTGGTCATGAGTGTTTGCAATAGGACCTGTGAGTGATTGAGCATTCCTTTGCTTATGTATCCCATCATGGAACCTCCATATTGTTTCTTAACTACTTACTGTTTCATAATGACTTCAATGACTTGTTATGGTGAAGCACCAGGGCTTTGTTGTCCTCCGAAAAGCCCCCGCACTTCATATCATAATCCATCAAAATGGATACAGCCATTTTGATAACTGATAGAACCAATATATGGAGATGCCAATGATTTCTTATAAAATTCCTCCTTAGTAAGTGCAAGAAAAGCTGTGATGATTCAAAAAGGAAGGTCACCAAGGATATATTTGATTTCAAAACAATGATACATATTCAGGAGCGTAGGTAATTCATAGAGGTAACTTGCTAGCCTGACATGTGACAAACAATGGCAGTGTCTTCCAGAATTTACACTTTCCTGTCTTTTTCTGAACCTTAATACAGAGATCAAATCTCCTTTAATGTTGAGTTTGCTGTGGGGTAAATCGTATAAAGGTGGCATTTCCAGACATGCACAGAAAAAACTGTGATCTCATGAACACAGACAAAAGAATGGGTAGTTGCATACTCACATATTATTTGAAAAACAGATGACAGCCCTGTAGGATTTTTATTTTTTGTAGAAGTATGAACAGAAACTTTATATAGAGATTGTTCGTAGTGGTGATTGGTACTGTAGAATGCATCTTCGACAGCAGTTTCTCAGAATGTTCTTTCTGTTGTGTTCACTCAGGTCTCGTTCAATCAGTGGAGCTTCATCTGGTTTATCCACCAGTCCCCTCAGCAGTCCAAGGGTAAGTAGGATTATCTGAAAATTAGAATCCCAACCTCTTTCTCAAGTGAACTAGGTGACATCTATTATTTCTTTCCATGATTTGATGGATGTTGTTGTCAGCCAGGGATGTGACAATGGAGTTACATTCTGAAATTCACTGTACTGTTCATAAGTATTGCTTAGAGTTCCTCTTGTGCATGTCTGCTATATTCTCATTGCCTAAAGCATCATTAAGGCCTAACATGGTGGCAACATGTACAATCATGCTGGGGAATTTATAGTATAATGAGAAGAACATCTGCTGCTTATTACAAACCCATGGTGAAGCAATGAACCATAAAAACTAGAGGTACTTTGGGACCAAACAATACAATGCTTGAGAACAATACCTGAGAAACAATGAACTCTAATCAACATAGGAATCATACAAAATTGGATTAGAAAAAGAAGGCCCTTGGATATGAAACATGAAAAGAGAATTATGCAGGAGTAGTAAGAAACTGCAGCCCAAGGGAGAACAGAGTGTCTGGGGTGAGGCACGTGGCACAGATTCTTATTGACAAGCAAATTAACATACTCTTTTTAGTCCTTAAATAATCTCACCCTTGCTTGCCTTTCTCCCACTTAACAGATAGTCTCTGTATTTTATAATCTTGCAATATCTCCAAAAGAGACATTCACGACACTTTTAGTGACAAATTCAACTTTCATTTGTGATTTGCTTCTACTTCACTAGAATTCACAAGTTACCCACCTTTTTGACATCTCACTCTTGTGGAGTGTTAGTCTATAGGAACTGGACACAGTGTGAAACAGCTAAAGGAGCTCAACGTTTTATTGCAACTCTCTGACACAAGAAAGAACTTAGTTGCCACACAGTGAAAACACAATGAAAACTTCTTTAACATGAATGTGTTTTGCACAATTGAGCCTATTTTCTTTGGTTTCTGTGCAGCTGCCCAGTTCTCTGTGGATTTTGATGTGTACTCTTCATCCCCAAGAACAAACATGTTGGTCTTAATTTGGATACATCAAGCAAAGTTTTGGTCAAGATTTGCAGATCTTATCTAAGACCGTACCTCTTCTGCTCCTTAGCAATATGATTTATTATTATTTAGGAGCAGGAAAGAAAGAAACATAAGCAAGGGTTTCTGTGAAGCTGTATACTTCTCAGTGGATCAGTAGGAATAGGAAATTAGTGCTATAAATTGAAATTATGTTATGTCTAGGAGAGTTTGGGGATAGAATATCATCCATAGAAGACAAGGAAAAACTCACCACTAACTGATTTAAATAGAAGCAGACTATACTTTTTATATTTTTTTAAATGAAAGTGTTTGGTGATATTGAAGGATGGAGTATAACTTTTAGAAAACAACAACAACAACAACAACAACAATAATAACAACAACAACAACAACTTATATCCTGCCCCTTGGGAACCCAATCCGGGCAGCTTACAACAATAAAATCACATGAAATATCCCAACAACAATCCCTCCCCCCCCTTAAAACAGTATTAAATCAGATAACAATTAAAATTACAAATGTAAACAGTTAAAAATGAAAACAGTTAAAACACACTACAAAATGACACATTGGCCTACGGCAATGTTCTCCCTCCATCCGTAGATGGGGCCACGCAGAGAACACTGTGGGTGGGAATAGCCGGGGCCGGGATCATTAATCTGGAAAGGCCCGCCAGAAGAGATCCATCTTGACAGCCTTTTTAAAGCTGTCTAACAATGTTAACTGACGGATCTCATCCAGCAGGTCGTTCCAGAGTCTGGGGGCAACAACTGAGAAAGCCCTCTGGGAGGTAGCCGCAAACCTCTATTTTTGAGGCTGCAGCAAATTCCTCCCAGAGGACCGGAGAGCGCGGGGAGGATTGTATGGAGGAGGCGGTCCCTGAGATAGCTTGTATCCTTAATAAAGCCAAGAATAATAATAGAATAATAGTGTTGGAAGAGACCACAAGGCCCATCCAGTCCAACACCTTGTCATGCAGGAATACACAGTCAAAGCACTCCTGACAGATGGCCATCCAGCCTTATTCAAAGAAGGAGACTCCAGCACACTCTAAGGGAGTGTGTCCCACTGTCAAAATACTCCAGATTTATTCCATTCTGCATTTGGTTCTCTTCAGAAATGCTTGGAAATATTACCATACCAGAACATGTTATCCTATCAGAACATGAATTTTGCTTTTCTACAGACCAAAGTAGATATGATATTAAATTCACCACTTAAAGAATTATATTTCTATAAAACTGCTAATGGCCACTGTATGGAGAGGGGCTGGCATAAAATTTTATCAGGATTGTAGAAAGTGCTGTTGCCCCTGCTTATGCTGCCATAGGCATGACAAAATCTTCTCCCACCAACTGCAAGATATGCAGTCATGGGGTCCCTCCACACTGCAGAAATAATTGGTTTGACATCACTTTAACTGCCATGGCAAAATTCTGGAATTCTGCCCCAAAAAACTACCATTCCCAGAATTCCATAGCATTGAGCCATGGCAGTTAAAGTAATGTCAAACCAGATTATTTCTGCAATGCGGATGCAGTCATAGACCTCCTTCCTGTGAACTTCCAAATGGTGACTATTAACAGTTAAAAACTAACCATGACACTTCAAAGAAAAAATTTAACATCATAGCTAGTTTAATCCTTAGTTGCCAAAATGTCAGATACGGTACTTGTTCATTTAAGACAATATCTGCTCTTAGTAAAGGCACTAAAACCAGTAGTAGTGTCCCACTATGATACATAAGACTAAAAGAAAAATGAAGTATAATTTTAGTACAATAAGACCAGAATTTAATATAATTTAATATAATCACTATATAAGAAGATAAATATTTAGATTTATGTGCATCCTGTACAAGGAGAAAGCCCAGGTATAAATTACACACGCAGGTGCACAAACAAAGAAAACTGCAGGATATTCTTTTGATGTCCTTGTGGTCTTTCACAATGAAGACTAAATACAGGTTTATTCATGTGATTTTTCCAATCTATGTAATTTTTCACTTTATGAAGAGATATTACTCAGTTTAGTTTTTAGGATCGTTCTAACAGTATCTTTCTAAACAATATTTTCTTTCTAAATTAGTTTGAGTCCTGTTTGAAAGTTTCTTTCTTGAAATGTTCTTATCACTAAACCTATCTGGCTTTTTTTAAAAAAGACCTTTTCTCACTTGGTTTATGGTAGATTGTGAATTGTTTGTTTTAGTTTGTGTTTTTAATTGCCCTTGATCAGAGTAATCAACCCTAGAATGGGGTTCTGGGGCAGTATAATAACACGAAGCACTGACTATCCAATGACTGAAGACTTAAGGGCAGTAGGGGGAATTTGCAAAGGAAACTTGTTTGGATGACCCTTCTTGGGATTCAGTATTAAACCCAAACTGGCCATTGTTCCATGTTCTTGTGAGATCTCATTTTCTAAAGCCTGGCAGAGAAAACTGAGTATCTCTGGATGGACAGCCAGGGGAAGAAGAGGAATAAACTGATACAGCCCCTTATTGTCTGTTCTGTCTCTCATTCTACCTATCTCATATGCGTGTACACACACACACACACACACACAAAAGAAACAGTCCATGCTACCATCAACATCTAGTAGTACTTTGAAAGTGATGGAAGAGGATTGACTTACGTATTAAAGTGTGTGTCTCTGTCATCACCTGCTGCACATGTATTGTTTTGATTTGCATTTCTTTGCTGCATTTGATTGTAGTAATTTCGAATGGGGAGTGGGCAAGCTCAGCTAACATGTTGGTTTTCACTGCAACTTGAATGGTGCTGCCTTCCCCTTCCTCAGCTCCCTTCAGTCTTGTTCTTTGCTCTCTGTGAGACAGTCAGAACAGTTCAGGGATGTGGCTCTCTCTTGCAGCTTCCCCTCCCTTGACCACCTTGTTGTTTTTCTTTTCTTTTCCTTCATGTTACTTTTGCTCTGTGGTTTTTCTTTGCTGACACATGATTGGTTAATACAATGAGGCTTGTTAGAAAACTATTGGTTTTCACTGCCACCACTGCTGCTGCTGCTGTTGATTATGCTGTGTTCCCAGCTAACTGCATGTCTTTTGTTTTTGTGTCTGTGTCTGTTTTTTGTTTCTTTGCAATCTCCTAACCCTACCCCTTCACTCTCACCTCCATATCTTGTACCTCTTTGTGATGTGGCACACCACTGCAACTCAAATGGGCTTTATTTCTCTGTTCACCCACTTTGTGTGTATGTGTGTGTGCATTTTGCTTTTCTTGATGTGCATGGATACTCTCTCTGTGTGTATCTGGTAGCCTATCAGAAAATTTTTCATCCCCCCTCAGACTCCTGACCTCCCTTTCACTTCCCGCCCCCAAGTCTCCCTGGACTCCGATACGTGTAGGAATGCTTCCAGGCCCGGACATGTTCTGCAACCAAAGCCAGCACTTCAACCTAATCCAAAGACACAGACTTTACCATCCAAGAGCAAATTGGCTGAAAAACCACTCCAGTCTACCAAATCCAACCCACTCCCATCTGGCAATGCTATTGCCCCTGCTCCCCAAAATACCCCAGCACAAAACACTCAGAGCCACCCACCTGCTCCTGGGTTTAGCCCACAGCTGGCTGTTCCTGCCGTGCAAACCAACCCTCTATCTCCTGTTAGATTGCTCCCTTCTAGTACTGACCCAAGCACCAAATCTATCCCCATCATACAGGTCACCCCTCACCCCTCTCCAAGGGGCAGTCCCCTCCCTACCCCCAAGGGGACACCTGTCCATACGCCAAAGGAGAGCCCAGCAGGCACACCCAACCCTACGCCACCGTCCAGTCCCAGTATTGGAGGAATGCCCTGGAGAACACGGCTCAACTCAATCAAGAACAGCTTCCTGGGATCTCCTCGCTTCCATCGCCGGAAATTGCAAGGTACAGCTGTCTGTTCCTTAAACATGGCTATTTAAGTTGGACAAGTAAAAGTCATAATGCAGAGAACACTTGATTAGTAGATAACAAAGAGAGAAAGTATTGGAAGAAAATTTGGAAGTCTCTATGTCACTATTTGCTTCTGTTGCTACCCTTGCTATTCAAACAATAAATCCCAGTTCTAATAGTGCCACTAATGCTTTATACAGACACACACTTCCTAAATATTTATTTTCTGTCCCTGAGATTGGGAAATCAACCTTAACTCTCTCTTTTTTTCAGGAGGAAAAATATGTTAGGCTTTTGCAATCAACAGTGCTATTACAATACTTGACAGTAGATGGATACTGCTAAAAAGCTAGATTGAATGAGGCAGAAGGATGTTAGGAATATATCTCCCATTCCATAGTCTAAAGGTTGGCCACATGAGCTGCAAAACACTGTTGTCTTAATGGAAAAGAGCAACAAAATTGCATGATATAGAAGTTGTACCTTAATCTCATTCTTTGCTTGGGTCTTTACCAAAAAAAAAAAAAAAAGTCTTCAATCATAGCATATATCTTTTAGTTTCCAGTATGCTACCTGAAAAATAATAAGCCGAAAAAGTTAATTTTGATGTCAAGATTATATATGTAGAGAAGCTAGCTGTGCACCATATACTGTGTCTATTCTGTTGCTTCCATCATAAATTCAGCACTTGCACCTCCATTGTGGTCTGGTCTAGAGATTCCTCTCCTGTTTCTGAACAGTGCTATCCACAGTATTCAGTCATTGCATTCTGTTAAATACTCATTGTCAGTGGTGTCACCAGGCTAGGTGATACCTAGTGTAGAGAGGGGGGCTGCCAAGGGGGGAAGCCTGCCCTGTCCTCCCATCCTGCTGCTCTCCCCTCATGGCCTCATTGCTGGCCCAGCTCCCTCCCTAGGGAGAGACACAGGCCAGTGATGAAGCCACGAGGGGCACACTTACCCCTTCATCGCCCTCATCTCCCTCAGCCTCCTCCCCACGGTGAGAAGGTTGCACTTGCCCCTGTGACACCCTTGCTGCCACCTTGGCTCCCTCCTTGGGGTGAGAGCTGGGCTGGTGGCAAAGACATGAGGGATATGCTTGCCCCTCTGCCGCTGTAGAAGGAGGACCCCACTGGATGTCACCTCTCTTCTGGAGCGTCAGCTGGTGTGGTCCACACACCTGGCCAGGGATGCCACTGCTCATAGTATGAGCCCCTTAGATCCTATGTTCTCCAATTCAAATATATCTAGTATGTGGAAGAAAAATGAGTACATCTACTTTCATTAAATTTGCTTCTTTCAGCTCTGAACACATGCCTATTTAAAAATAATAAAAAGATGCCTTCAGGTTCACTTGAGGCATGGCTTTTAGAATGACAGAAAAACACTTATGTAAAAATAATCTGCATCAAATTATTTTTACAGCATTTGTTTTATTTTCCTTTGGTGGAAAAAAAATCCCCTGTATTGTAATCAAGATGAAGGCAGACAATGCACTTATGTTTAGGAAAAAGAATACTTTTAATTTATTGATAGAGGATGACTAGGGTTCATGAGAGATTCCATATGGCTGTTAGTCTAGAGGAACTGAAATTATGGAACGGACATTCTGGCTAAACTCTAACATTTGCTGTGCATTCCAGCAGATTCTTTCTCTTGTGCTTTCTTTGTCCCAAGAATATTTCCACCTAGGCACAGACCTTCAGTCTGCACTCACTCAGCCAAAATATAGTATCCAAAACACAGAATAGAAGGATTATATGTAATATTAGACATTACATGCAACAGTCTGTCTTTTTCCTGAGGTACAAGTGTGGGAATACATAGATGACCATTTCTTATCTAGGGGACAGACACTCTCAACAAAACGTCTTAGCATTCACAGTTCATAGAAACACAGTTCATAGAAACAGTTCATAGAAACATACAGAGAGAGATGGGGAAGTAAGTAAGTTAAGGTTCTGTATGTTCCAGAAGGACCAAAGATTTATATACCCTCCATGGAAGAGCTGAAGAATATAGAGTGCGCCTTCAGATTGACTTTTCTATACACACTTACACACAGTGGGCATTTACACAGCAAGTGTTATAACTTTGTCCTGTGCAGTACTATAAGTATGGCTTCATCAGCATCTATTTCTCTGCTCATAAGAGATGAATGGTTCACCTCTCTGATGTCAGGAAGCTGCCTGACCAAGAGTCCAACAATATAAGGAATCATGTCTTCAATCCACATTATACTGAAGGTTTTGTGAAATTATCACAACTTAGTTTTAACTGAAATGCTTTATCTCTGAATATCAATAAATGCCTTTCTACAACAACCAGTTTTGGCTGATTGTTCAGCCCCATAGTCTTTTCAGTTATGTCACCATAGTGTGTAACTAATAGGCAAAAATGATATTTATCCCTTCAAGTCACAGCAAGTCATGATCTGAAATCCATTAGGTTCTAGGAAGAGTGCTGTCTGTAGCAGACTGATGCATCAATCTGGAAATCTGTTTGGGTTTTTTCCTAATCCCAAGATATTTTTTTTAATGGCAAAAGCTACAGAGGGACATACAATATGTTTTCAATTTAAGGAAAGTTTAAAAAGGTACAATTTGTTGCTTTCTGTTTTTATTAATAAATTGATGAACTATCATTGGAAATCCATATCCTGACTCAAAACTGGTTAAAGTATATGGCCAGGAAATTCCCACAATGCCACATTCCATCTCATTTGTACAATTGCTTGCTCTGTGCTGGAATACAAGCTGCTAATGTGAGGCAAACTTCACATTCTATATTTCAAGGGAGAGGGGTAAAAATATCTCATTTTCAGATTTTCCAAGTAATCGGGCTGCTCAGGCTAAATGTGCATGTACTAAATATTAGGTTTCTGTATATTACAGTGCCAACATAGTTATTTTAACATCTTTTGTATGATGTTTTAGTGGACCAACAATGGTACATTTTTAAATTATATATTAATATCACCATTACTAAATTGGCAAGCTGACAGATCTAGATACGTAGATGCAGCATAATAATAAGGCTATTAGATGCTCTAAGAGCTTAGTCCTACTATAACATTTCATTATATAAGTACTTGTATCAATCACATTTGAATACAGGATCAATGCAGACCTAGAGGTAAGATAAGCAATTACAAATTAAAACAAGTGTGATGTACTTGAGATACATATTCTGATTCCACATTTCATTTTATTGAAAGTGAAGATGAATAAAAGAGGCTATATTTCCTCCCTTCTCCCATTCTTCTCCCTTTTTTTCTGTTTGTGTGTGTTTGCATATACAGTACCTACGCCAGAAGAGATGTCCAATTTAACTCCGGAATCTTCCCCAGAGTAAGTATTTCACAATATGCATTAATACCACTACCAGTTAGGTTCTTTCATGTTTAACATACTGTCAGAGAAGAGAAAGATATTCTGTACCCAGCCTTCCTAATAACTGAATCCATATCACCCAGATTATAGCATGTTATGGACAGGGTATTGAAGCAGCTGATTGTACTAATAGAGATACTGTTATGCCAAACAATTTTGTTGTTGTTAGCTGCCTTCAAGTCAACTTCGACTTATGGCAACCCTATGAATGAGAAACCTCCAAGTCCCCCTATTCTCAACAGCCTTGCTCAGGTCTTGCAGATTCAGGGCCATTACTTCCCTTATTGAGTCTATCCATCTGGTGTGTAGTGTTCCTTTTTTCCTACTTCCCTTAATCTTGCCAAGCATTATCATCTTTTCTAGTGAGTCGTGTCTTTTCATGATATGATGAAAGTATTTAATAAAACAGTTTATAGAAACAATGCCTTTCGGTAAACTAGCTGCAGTAGTTCCAGGACAGTAGTTTATCTGATTAAGATAAAACCATCATTTGTGACTCTTAAAAGAGGTGTTAGCTAAATATCCATAAACATTTAAATATCCATTTAAAATGTTTATTTATTTATTTATTTAAAATGTTTATGTGTCACCTCTTAGTTCACCAGGGTCCTAGAGGCAATGTGCAACCAATAAAAACATTTGAAACATTAAATTTGGTTTTTTTGTGGGTTTTTTGGGATGCTGGCCATGAGATTTGTTGTTAAATTTGTTGTTAACTGCCATCAAGTCAGCTTCCACTTAGGGCAACCCTGTGAATGAGAGACCTCCAAGTCCCCCTACAGCAACAGCCCTGCTCAGCTTTTGCAGACTTAGGACCTTGGCTTCCTTGATTGATTCTATCCATCTGTAATGGGGTCTTCCTCTTTTCCTACTGCCTTCTACCTTACCAAGCATTATTGTCTTTTCTAGCGAGTCATGTCTTCCCATGATAGGTCCAAAGTACAACAAGTTTAGTCATCTTGGCTTCTAGGGAAAATTCAGGCTTGATTTTCTCTAGGACCCATTTACTTTTCCATTTTAGCAGTCCATACTATCTGTAGGACTCTTCTCCATGAAATAAACATTAAATTCATAGATGAGAAAACCTTCAAAACAAACTAAAATACATCTTTAAAATCATTTAAAACCAGTCAATTGAAGGAGCAGAGAAAATTCAAGAACCAAAGGCCATGCAAAACATCATTTTAGCTGCCCTCTGGAAAGTCAGAAGAGATGGAAACATTCTAACTTCCTTTGGCAGGGAATTTCACAGTCAGGGTTTTGCTTTGGGCAAAAAGAGTTTGGGCAGGCTCCCATGGGAAAAAGTGGTCTTTCAGGTATCGTGGCCGCTGCCATTTAGGGCTTTGCAAGTCAAAACCAGTACCTTGAATTTTGCTCAGAATCAAATTGGGAGCCAGTTCAGTTCTTGCAAGACTGCTGTTACATGTTCTCTAATATGCAGACCTGCACTAACTGCAGCTTCTACACACTTTTCAGGCCCACATGGAGAACATTATAGTAGTGCAATTGGGAGCTATATAAGAAAAAGGCATGGCTGATCCACCAAACAAAACTAGGCAAGGATACGTCTGATTACCACAGCCATCTGGCCTCCCAGGTGCTGGATACAAGAGTGCCCCCAAGCTATAAAGAATAGGTTATACCCATTGTTTCAAAAGAATACAGTCCCATCCAGAACAGGCTATGATCTCAACCCCAGATTAGCTTTCCTACTGTCCAAATTTATGTGGCATGTTTAGATTGTCTTGCTATATTCATCTACATCCAATCCTTCACTGCATCCAGATTACAATTCAGTACTTTCACAGCCTCTTTGTCATCCATTGTAAAGGAGAAATGGAACTGGATATCCTCATCATATTGTTGACACCTTACCCCCAAACTCCAAATGAATTCCACCTAGTGACTTCATGTTAAGAAGCATAGGGAAAATATTGAGCCCTGTCTGGTCAAGAGGCTGAACAACAGGCCCCCATCGCCACCTTCTGGGAACATTTAGTCAAAAAAGACCAGAACACTGCAGAATGGTGCCTCAAGTTCCCTGTCATTAAGATAGCCCCAAAGGATACATGCCTGGTGATATCAGATGCTGCTGAGAGAGCCAACAAGATCAATAAAGATATAGTTCTCCTGTCCAGTTCCCAGTGCAGATCATCCACCATAGTGACCAAGGCTGTTTCAGTCATCTAAATGGGACTCAACCCAGATTGGAATAGATCCAGGTAATCCATTTCATCTAGGAAAGCCTGAAGTTATGCTACCACCAATTACTCTTAAGACCTCTTAAGACCTTAATTAAAGAGACATTAGAAATTGGCTAATTATTATCTAGGGGAGTGAGGTTTCTTCAACAAGGTTCTTCAACCTTCAACCTTCAATCTAGGGGAGTGAGGTTTCTTCAACAAGTGAGGTTTCTTCAACAAGGTTCTTATAAATGCTTCGTCTAGAACAGTGTTTCCCAAACTTTGGTCCTCAAGGTGTTTTGGATTTCAGCTCCCAGAATTCCTGATTGTTTGCCAATCTCACTAGGGCATCTGGGAATTGAAGTCCAAAGCACCTGAGGGACCACAATTGGGGGCTGCACTGTTCTAGAGGAACTGGAATGTCTCCCTGTTTCCAACAAGCATTTAGCAGCAACCCAGTGCAAAAATGTCTCTGATGCATCATTGCATTACTCCCTTCCTCCACCTACCCATACACCTTGTGTTGGGCTTAAAATAGTACAGTGGGTCCTAATCATAAGGATGACCTTTATTTTTCACAACCATTTTCTTGGAAAAGGCTTAAGATGGTGCCATTACCACAGTCTTTCCCATAGAGTTGCATAAATAGTTCCAAAGCTACTTCAAGCAACCTTCTTTAAATATGTGGAATCAGGGACATTCACTACACAATTATAGCACGGCTATGCCACTTTAACTGTCATGGCTGCAACCTATGGAATCATGGGGTTAGTAGATGAACTATCATTGGTCTCTGAGAATGATATATCCCTTCCTCTACTATAGATCCCAGAAATCCATCAGATGGGACCATGGCTGTTGAAGTAGAATAATAGCACTATCATTGGGCAGTGTGGAAGGGTTCCAGATCTTGTGCCTCTCTTTGCAATATGTGGGGCAACTAGCCTTAAAATGTAAAGCATCTTAACATCTTACATTGTTCACAGCAAAATACCACTCTTTCTTTTGAGCCTGTGCCAGGACATTGTCCAGTAGGTTATGACTCAGCACAGCATAATCCATACTACAAAGACTAGTGTAGGGACAGAAGTTGCTGTTAGCCTTTCAAAAGAGCTAGTGTTTGGCAGAGCAAATAAAATAGCATCAGAACATATAGATGTCCTTTATTTCTGTTATTTCTACTAAAAAATGGAACCAAAATACATTTAATCTGGATGCAGTGTAATGGAAAATTACACATATCTGAATGTTTGGGGTTTTTTTGGGGGGGGAATACCTTATTGAGAGTAGTTCTTTAAAGACTCTCTTTCAAAGCACAAGAAGTGCATAGTGGTCATTTATATTTTCTTTTATTTGAACAGCTTCTTTTGTTACCCCTCTCCTCACCACTAACCTGGTGACTGAAATGATCTGACATTTGGTTGGACCCAGGAGTCTCTTAATCTGAGATTAAAGCTGCCTAGAGCTTGCTTAGAAAACAGGCAGGATATAAATGTTTTAAAATAAACAAATATGTTACCTTTGTTGTTAATGGTGCTGCAGACAGAAGTTTAAAGGAAATAGCAGAAGATAAAATGGGCCACTTTTGTCAGATTTGTTAAGAAGAACCCTGAGCTCCCTCCCACCACCTAACCATCTTTCTTTCTTTCTTTGCTTCCTTTTCTGCCATGATCCCCTCTTTCTCTTTTTTCTTTTGTAACTGTGCTACCCTCCCCCCTTTCTTTCTGATTTATTTTTGTGATCTCCTGTGAGTGTGCTGACTCCCCTCCACACACACACACACACACACACACACACACACACACCCCTCACTTTCCCTTTAGGAACTGCAGGGTGGAAGTAAAGCTGCCTTAGTAGGCAGTTTGGATGCAGCTCGAGGCCTAAGGCTCTTTCCCCGTTTACAATATAATTGCTGAATTAATGAGTTCAATTGGATGGCACCCTGCAGTAAGCATAATAAAAGCTGTAAAAAATAATGAACTGCATTTTTATTTCAGTACTCTGTGGCCTCTTTGGAATTGGTATTGTTTCTGCAGGAGAACACTTATTGACCCCCATGACTGATATGTTACATAAATGTGTTTCCTTTCTCTGTTGCTGCATCTTTTAATGAATCTAATTCATTTAACAGTTCTGATGACTGGATATTATACCTTGACATGTCTAGGTAATGTGTATCATTTTATTTGTGGGCAAGTCTAGATCAGTTAATAGAAGTCAAACTGATAGGCCCACATCCTCTTCTGGTGTAAAGCAGCATGACTCCATCTGCTTTTTAAACTTTTGAATAACTTCATATTGAATTTTTAAAATCTACAGTCCTCCAAATTACAAAGGTATTTATCCTTAATTAATAATGAGCTGGCACCTTCATTATAAACATGCTCATATTTTTAAAGACTTCTTCATACAGCTCTTTCTGGGGAGTTATATGAAGCAGAAAGAACTGTGGCTGTTGGTCTGTCCCTACTGTCTTATCCACACCAACTCTAGTCCCCATAGTCTTCATCTTTCACACACTGAAGTAGCACCTGTAGAATGGAAATCTATGTGTGTAGATTCCTCTGGGAACTGAAATCTTTGAGTGGATAGAGTTTACTCATGTAGAGGAGTCTTTTTTCTACAAACTTACCCCACAACTTGTGGAACTGCCAGGGAGGCAAGCACAAGTGAGCATGGCTCCTCTCTTCAATCTGATAATGATCATGTGGATTTAATAACCAAATAAGTTTAATATTTTTGTAATGCCTCCTATACCATCTTCTTAACATACCCTGAGATCATTGCATTACTTTCTTTCCAAAGCATCCAGTTGGATATCCAATCCAGCCAAGATGGCTTTTCCACACTTATCATTTGCTGGATTAGGAGTCACTGAGAGCGTACATTTGAATGTCTCCAACCTGCAATTACTCACTGTTTTGCTTGTATTCAAATATGTGCCTCCTTTTACATTCAGGCACAGTTAGTCACAAATAAAGAATTAAAGAATAGATGGTTACATTAGGACATAACGTACAATCTCTACCTTAAATAGAGTGGGGAGAAACAATGAAGATAAAAATCTGTAAGACCCTGTAACCATGCCCTCCAAACTTCTTGGTCAGCTTCATCATGTGATATGCTTCTGTGTTTTCACTTTCTTGGGACAAGTTCCATATTCATATGTGGCATTTTGAGACCCAAGGATGGGGCATCTAGGAATTAAATTAAAAAGCCAGTATGTTAATCAATTTTTTTCATGTTTAAAAAATGTAGTCTCCGCATTTCTGGAGGGTACCAAGTTGGAGAAGTCCAATATAATATATAAGATTATAGACACAGGGAAACATGCACTGAGATACCTACCTTTGACCACAAACCAATGGAATCAGGAGTTGTTTCATTTATTTCAAAGTTTCAATTTGCTATCATCCTTAAAAAAAAATACTATCTGTTTGTTTGTTTTTAAATGCCTTATGTGCCACAAGATGGAGCAATGTTGATTTGCAGCAGGCCCTCAATTCAACAAAGGACGTTATCACACAGGGGCAAATCTGCTGGTTAATCCACACAAAATCCAGACCGAAACTGGATTACTGCCCAGTGTTTTCACATGACGTCGCACAGAAACTGGACAGAAAGTGGACAGAAACGCGATCTTTTGTAATCCAGTTGTCTGGAGGAAATGCAAATACGTAATTACGGTAATTACGTATTTATCGTAATGTGATCGCCAAATGCGCTTTGGGGAGCATTACCCTGCTGTTGCCATGGTTCCAGCGAGCATTCCTCTATCTGCACATGTGCAAGAGGCACATTTCTAGTACATTTAAGGGGTTTTTTCTCTTGTCTGTGGACGTTCAATGCACTTACTGTAAATTCGCAATTAAGGTAATGACGTTTGCGGAAACAAGGTTTATTTCCCGTTTATTTTCAGGATGCCTAATTTCCACTTTATTTTCAGTTTCTGGGCCACGTGTGATAATGTCCAAAGTCCTGAATTATCAGACTTGTTGAATCGGGCTGTATGTGTCCTCTAGGGTTTTGACTTAGAACTGAGCCCATAGGGGACCATAGAAACGCCTTGTTGTAGAAGCTAGAGCCTCTAGTAGAAAATTAGATTGTGTAAGCCCTCCTGAAAGTATGTTTGAGCAAAAATCAAAAGAGAGAAAATTGTGTTTAATTTCATGGGATTATATACAATAATGTTTAGCTTGCATTGTCTACAGTGTCACTTAGGTTTTGGACTCTCTACCAGTTGCTTAAAGAACCTTTCCCATGAGCTGGGGAGTACATGTGTTCATATACATGTGTGCTTCTGCTGTTTATTGAGGTTGCTTTTTTTTACCCACTTCCTATCTTTGGGTGATAAAGTACAAGTTCTTCCTCTGTATCCTCAGGC
>CM034701.1:115865798-115878800 GCA_020142125.1 Phrynosoma platyrhinos | reverse complement strand
TGATCATTTTGTGTGGTGGTGTCTCCTGCTCTTTGCCTGCCCATGTGAATTCATTCCTTTACTGGTGTCTTTTGCTAGTAGTAGCAGTTGGGAAACTCTTGTGAGGCTTGGGCACAGGGCATCGAAAATGTGGCTCAGAGCTGCACCATTTTGGGACAGACTGGAACAAAGAAGAGCACATGGTGGCAGGGGAGGAGTGGTGGCAAAAAGGAGCTTTCACATTTGGGATCCCACTTAAGTTTTGTGAGCTTTGCTGGGACTTGGCTAATAGGTTGGAGTTGCATTGCTGCTCCTGCTTTCTTTCATTAGACAGGCTGAGAAGAGGTAGCGGAAGAAACAATTCTTTTGTGTGAGAGTGGACATTTAAAGCTGTGTGGGAAAGACATGTCTCTGGGAAAGAGGCCTTTGTCTAGGAGCAGCTCCTGTAGTTAAAATCTCTCCCTTTCTGGCTCACACCAGTCTCCAGTCCAGAGCACGTGGCCTCTGTAAAAAAACCACACAGAGACACACCAGCTATGCCTTTCTCTGCCCCGATGAAGGATTGAGAGTCCCTCCTCTCTAGAGAGGCAAGTATCTGGTCACCCTGGGAGCAGCAACCAAGAGGCTTCTTGTCCACACTGGCCTTTACTGCAAGGCTGGCATGGGTGAGAGGCCTCTGTATTTTACTCTGAAATTAGTCTGATTCTATGATAGTTCATAGCATAGTTCATAGCATAGATAGCTATGAACAATGGACATGTTTATGTTAAACACAACAAGGGGCTGCAAACTATTAAAAAGATGAATTGCTGATCCTGGAAATGTCTAGTAAGACCATTTAATCTCTACTTTGGCTAGAAAAATAGGGCTAAAGGCTACAAAAACAGCTGTGTGGGGTGCATGCAGCCCTAAGGCCACATTTTGCCCACCACTGAAACAGAGATAAAGTTCTTAGATGAAATACAAGGCAGGGCTACTGTTCATATGTGCTACAAGTTGCAAAGAGGGGGCAATTTCAGCAGATGTTGATTGTCCAACAACCAGGTAACAAACTACACCTGCTAAATTCACTCTTCTACATAAACTTTAAAGCAGCGGTGGACAAAATATGGCCTGTAGATGATGATTATTATTATTTATTTATTTATTTATTTATTTATTTATTTATAGCCCACCCCTCTACACAGCAATCGAGGCGGGTTACAACATTGTAAAACATACAAATTTAAAAACATTCCACCAGGATGAAACTGGTGGAAATGCCCCACAGCCCCTAGAGGTGTTTGGAGACAAAATTATTATACATCGTGTACTCCTTATCTGAAATGCTTAAGAAGAGTTTTGTATTTCTGATTTTTTCAGATTTTGAAATACCTGTATTTTCATAAACACAATACACAATACACAACACAAGTAGTGCAATACATATTTTGGTTAATAAGGCTGGAGAGAGACACGAGGCTCAAGAAAGACTAAGGATCTGTGAAATGGTGGGAATACACAATTTCACAAATCCTTGCATCTCTGTCCAGATGCATCTGTCTCCACTCTCTTGCCTTACTCCTGCTTCCCATCTCATTCATTTGCTTCTTGTATTGTGTATGAGATGTAAGGCTAGAGGGAAACTGAAGATCTGAGAGATGAATGAGGAGAACTGCTGCAGCTACTGTCTTTAAGGCTGAACCAGGCAAAAAAAAATCAGTTTTTGGAGGTTTTCAGGTTTTGGATTGCTGGAGTAAGGGTGCTCAATCTGTGTTGTTATTATTATTGGAGCAGATGCAGCCCTCCAATGTCTCCTGGGGCTAATCCAGCCTCCTAGTCTTCCCTAGTTGCCCACAACTATTTTAAAAGTGCCTGAGTCCTGTCCTTTTATTCACCTGGTAACCCTAAGTATAGGATACAATAAGTGAGGGGCTGTTGAGACACGTGAAACAACTTTTGGTGGTGCCCTTATCCTCCTGCAGACACCTGCACCCTCCAAACCTCTACTCTCATGTGCTAGGTGCTCTGGAACATAGTGGAAGACTGCAAGGAAAATTGGAATTGATGGGAAAAAAACCTCCTCCCCTATTTCAGCAACAGTGAAAGAAAGTAGCCCTTTCAATTGTGGAATGCTGTGTTAGGATCCAACCTGCTTCATTCTAAAAGGCTAACCTTTTAATCCCATTTTTCTTAGAATACAACCACCTTTTCTCTGCCATTGTTAATTTCTGACACCATTTTTTTATGTATTACTTCCTTGCTCAAATCTGTCAGGCTCAGTTTGCTTTCTTAGTATAATTTCCTTAAGAAATAATATTAAACGGTGAATATATTTATGTATATTTTCCAAATTTCCACAACATAGCAAACAAGATTGCATATAAGATCACTTAGGCTAAAATAGTGGCACAACTTATTTACCATCCCATCTAGTAGTTAATTCTTTCCCACTTCTGAATACCCAAAGAAGAATCCCCCTTTGTGATATATTGTGCAAGTCAAAATGAACTTTAGGGATTGATTTGAGCAGAAAGGCAATTGAAAAGTAAAATGCTGAAGTAAACGTGACACCAGTCAGTTCCATTGCATTCTTAAGCTCTTTATAGTGCATTTTAGCACTTACACAATACTCTCATGTACCCCTTTTCAGTCCCAGTAGCCCAATACTCTACCCACACCAAGTAGATGAAGGAGATACATTAACTACAGGAACAACTATGGTAAAAGAAAGAAAGAAAGAAAGAAAGAAAGGTAAAAGGGCCACAGAATGGCAGGTGTTGAAGCAGATGAGTGAATGATATTCAGCTGAAGTTCTTTACTGCTGGTTTTAGCAAAAAATAAATTTCTTCATTTAAAAAAAACCCTGCAATGTTATTTATTAATCTTCCATTAAAAAAAACGAAAATCCCACAAACTATGTATCTTTCCACTTTTCAAATAAAAAGAAATAGTTTTTGAAGAGGCCATGGATCCTACACTGGTACTGGGCATTTATTTCTTTTAATGTCATTTTCTTTCCTTTAGATTCCCAGTCTTAGTCATAGTGTCATCTCTCAGACAAGCTTCCGTGCAGAGTACAAGTCCACAGGAGGCCCTGCTGTCTTTCAGAAGCCAGTAAAGTTCCAAGTGGACATAACATACACAGAAGGTGGGGAGGCCCAAAAAGAGAATGGGATCTATTCAGTCACTTTCACGCTTTTATCAGGTAACTGCCACCAACTTGCTGTCTGCATTCAGTAATAGAAACATAACCATACCACTGAAGACTGCCTGGAATTAAGTTGATCTCTTCGACAGGTAGCAGCAGTTCCATATATACAAAAATGTCAAAATGTTGTGTAGATTGTCATAAGTACACATTATACATTACACTAACAGTGGAAGTCAGTAACCATATATCATGAGAAGCTCAATAAATCCATTTTTGCTTCCTGCCTGGGACTGTAAATTAGAAGAATTGTCAAGGATCCAACAGACCACATACCTGATTGGTAATGATTGGAGTGTGATACCACTGTATGCAATTTTAGGCAGCTGATAGCTGTGATCCAACCAGCTTCCGTTCAGGTGTATTTATCAGAATTTAGTCCAGAAATCTCAATTCCTCCCCGCCACACACACACTTTTTGAAACTATCCAATTTTTTTCCCCTCCCATTTCTTTGGACACTGATCACTAGTATCAAGTATTCATCGTATCATCATGGCAATATGTCATGCTGGCTTGCTTTAAAACAAGAGAAAAGCTATGGATTTAAATTGCTATTACACATAGTCTTACTGTGTTGAAAGGACTTCAGTTAAACGAGATCAAAGAGACTAAGCAATTGTCACTTAAGAAAAACTCAGCCAGCCAGTCAATGAATCATTGTTTGATCTTAGCAAGTTGAGGGAAAGTGGAGCGTTTAATACAGCAGTCAGATAGACAAACTGAATAAAGGTTCTTGGTATGGGGGGAAAGTGGAATATCTAGTAAGTCTGAAAGGAGATGTGATGCTATAAAGCTATATGGACAATCTGACAAACATTATCTGTGTCAGGGATATGTAAAAAGAAGTCCAGATATTGTTGAACTGCACCCGTCATCAGCTGTAACCACAGCCAATGGTGAAGCATAATGGAAATTGCAATCCAAAGGCATGGATCTCTGGAAATCTCTCCCATAAGAGACTACCCTACTTTCCTTCTGCTGGCAGGCAAAAACCTTTTCGTTTCAGCAGACTTTTAATATGTACTTTATTTTTTTTTAAATTAATAATTTTATATTATTTTAACTGTTAACTGTAGATTTTAATTGATTTCCTTCAGTGAGCTGCCTTGGGTCCCACTCTGGGAAAAAGGCAGCCTATAAATAAAATAAATATTATTTTTAAAAGCATCTATAGAGACCCATGTTTCCCATCCCTGCTGTACTGCTGCTTATTTATATGCTGCCTTTTTCCCATAATAACTAATAGTTATTATGTCTCAACAAGGTTCTAAACAGGAACTGTTCACCATGCCCTTTCTAGAATATTATCACTTTTTGTCAGCTAGGCAAGAAAGGATTGATATTATGGAGGTGGAGGAAAGAATCAGTAATGGAGGGACAGGTAAGGTGAGCTTAGAAGTGGTTTCTGAAAGGCTTTGTTACATAAGTATAGAAAGCAGCAGGACAGAAAGACTTGTGGCACAGAAAAAAAAAGATAAAAAGGTAGGTAAAAGGTAGAGATACAGAAGAGAAGATAGAATTAACAAGAGGGAAATGTAAAAGTTTAACCAATAAGGATTCGGAAGTCTGAAGATGATCCAGTATTATGGAAAAATGGAAGCAGCGTGCCTCTCTCTCCTGTCTATCATCCTACATTATATATCACAACCACTTTGAGTTCTGCCTTGTCTCACAGTCTAATGTGTTTTTCCATAGGTCCAAGCCGTCGCTTTAAGAGGGTAGTAGAAACCATTCAGGCACAATTGTTAAGCACACATGACCAGCCTTCAGTGCAGCAGTTATCAGGTAAGTAGCTTCCACAGCTGCTTTGCTTCAGGCAAGGACGTGAATTGGAAGCAACTCTCAGCATAGCCCCACACATTACACCTCAAAACTAGTTCCATTTTGAACAAACAGTAAGACTCCTCTGCACGTCCCTCCCCTGCCATTTGCTCCACTCCCACCTGCCTTGCACTAATCCCCATTCCCAAAAATGCATTTCTCCCCATCCCCACCTGGTCTGCCCCTGCCCTGCCCTGCTCCAAGAGCCATCTGTCCCCTGTCACAGGAAGTGCCATCAGTAGTTCATGTAATTACAACATCTCCCCAATACATAGACATGCTTTAAAACAGATCTGATGAAAGGCCCTCAAAAATTTGTTTTTAAAAGACAAACACTAGCCTCATTTAGCCCTGGGTAGGTAGACATCTATTAGCAGGTAGGGGTAGCTGAAAGTCTAGGTCAGGACTGATTTTGAGAGGTAACTAATTCTAAAGAATCCATGTGCCATTGGATCTCTTTAGAGAATGTATAATGGTTAAGCAATAAACAGCTTGCCTACACTACATAATTTTTGTTATACTTTCCAAACAATATACTTTGAGAAGTCGTAGGCTTTCATGGCCGGCATCCATAGTTTTTGTGGGTTTTTCGGGCTGTGTGGCCATGTTCTAGAAGAGTTTCTTTCTGACGTTTTGCCAGCATCTTTGGCTAGCATCTTCTTTTGCTCTGAAGATGCTAGCCACAGATGCTGGCAAAACGTCAGAAAGAAACTCTTCTAGAACATGGCCACACAGCCCGAAAAACCCACAAAAACTATAATATACTTTGATATTATTATTCAGTCTCTTACATCAATGGGATGAAACATGCCCTAAGCTCTCTACTGTCAAACTCTTGTTATAGTAATTCACCTTTAATCTCTCTAACCTTCTCCAAGCCTTGCATCACCTTGTGAAAGTCAGAGTTTGCTACTTTCAAGAAAAAAATACACAGACTTCTTGGAAGTGTGTGAGAAAAAAATAAATAGGAAAATGTAAATATATAAATGCAAATAGACCCAAAGTATAGTTTTGCTATCTGCCTAGAATAAGGATATCTTGTTACAAATATTTATGTTCTCTTTTGCAAGATCTCTGAAAGACTGTTCTCCCTTGCTGTTAGAACAGTTAGATTTGAGTCTGTCCTTTAAAAGTGATCCTTGTGATGACAGGCTTGTGAGAAACAAAGAAAGGAGAAAGAGCAGTTTTCAAAAGCTGTAAGGACAGGGAAACATTTGCCAGCCAGGTAGGAAGTCAGTTGCTTGTCCGCACCAAGATCATACCTGTGTTACCTCCATATTTTGATGTTGTTTAAGATATCTTAAATTCATTGCTAATGACTGCATAGAACAAGCTTATCAAAGAATAATGGGATAATAAGCAGCTGCCATGCAGTGTGAATTTAGACTAAACCAAACTTTTGACAAGATGGAATGTTTGATAAGAAACATTTATTTTGTATGTAGCTGTATCTTTAAAAATATATAGAGAAGTCCAGGCTGTGATTGAAGAGACAACATGGAAGCAAAAATAATGCCAAAAAGAAGTGATTCAAGGCATGCAGTTTACCAGCTGTTTCGAAATGAAGCAAGAGTAATAGCAGGTTGATCAATCCCAGTTGAGTTTTGACTGGAGTGACAAGGAATGCTATTATCATTCTAACATAAGATCCACCTTCTTGATCCTTGTAACTTTGGAGATAAGAACCCATTCAGTTAGCATAATGTCTTTCAGCCTGAATAACTCAGACTCAAGTTATATGTTCTATGAGGAACAGTTGCTTACTTAAAAAGCAGCCTCAGTCGAAATCAATGTTCATTTAATCTGTAATTTACAGATTAAAAAGGAAAGTGTTCTGAGCTCTGGAGGGGTCAGACAGCTTGTCTTCTGGCAAATAGTGTCCCCCATCTTTCATGTCAGGTGCCATTACAGGTGAGTGACTGGCACCTTCTATGTGAACAAAGTTAATGCACTGTGAGAGAAAAGTATGACACAATGTATTACAACCGATGTGCCTTATGGCTGGGCAACCCATCTGCGAACGTGTCTCCAGCTCAGTCTCCAGTGAAGACTTGAGACATTGTGGAGGTGATGCTTGTTCTCTCTCCTGACCCTGCTTGGTCTGCTGAGCTATGGGCCAGCCCATTAAAATGGCTTGCCTGGGTTTCAGAACAGAAATGTTTTCTGTCGTTTCTCATTCTTTGCAAGCTCACACCAATATTGATAGACATGTAGTCTTTCTTTCTCTCTCTCTCTCTTTATGTCTCTGTGTGTACACATGTGCGTATCTCATTTCAGTGGTGTGTTCCTGTGTCACACATGCTCATCCCAATTAGTATCTTTCATTCTCATCCTCATTTCTGCTTCTTGAGACTCACTCTGCTTATTACTTTTGCTATAAAGCAAACTAGAACAAACCCATATACACAGGTAAATGAAGTCCTAGAAGTTAAATAGCTTATGGGAATGTCATTCAGCACCAAAGCACTTCAACACTGCTCTCCCTATAGTACAGGGAATTCATAATTTGAAATGATCACTTCTCAGATAATCTTAGACACATACATTCCTTCATAGTTATTCATGATCTCCAGAGTGGAAGAAGAGAATTTTGTCTTTGTTTATATTTATTGTGCTTCAAAATCCTCCAGTCTATAGATAACTTTTCTTTGGATTAAAGGAAAGTCCTGCTTGCCTAGGTAGAAGAAGTGGCTACAGTTTCATCCACTTCTCTGTTCAGTACATTCTTTTGAGGTGTAGATCCACAGCAAGAATCCATACCAATTAGCAAAAAGTGACATTTGCGTTAATGAACAGTTTTCCTTCCACCCACCCACCCAACAATGTCAGTTCTGTTGTCATAATGGATTCCTTTCCTCAAGTTGGCTCTTCCTCTGGAAAGGAATTAGCTGTCTGCGTGTCTCTTTCAGTAAGTGACAACATCAGATAAACTATCATTCCATCTTGGCAGTGAGTTTCCTGCTTCTCCTGCTCTGTTTTATGTTTGTGGTGCTTTTCAGACTTTTCAGTCATAGTTGCAAGTTCCAGCTTTTAACAATAGAATTGTCAGGTTGTAGACCAGAGAATCTGACTCTACTTGTAATGGTAAAAATACACTTAGAAATTGTACACAATCCATATCTCCTGCTTATTTCCTCCCCCCCCCATTCCCCCTGTATCCTTCTTGTTCCTTCATTTTATACCTGCTATGGGGCTGTATTAAAGTTGCATTTGTAGAGTAGGGAGTTGAGAAGGACAAGCAGAACGATTATGGAAGAAATGGACAGCAAGCTCAACAACTATGCAACTTCCTGTTGTATTGTTAATGTTAAGGGGTAGTTGCAATATCTGGGTTGCTACCTGTTAACCTTTCTTCATGATTAGTTATGCATCTGTAAGTCTGAAACTGACAAATTTAAAATAGGTCCATATGGTTCATTCATGTCGTATCTCTGTACTGGAGCAAACATAAATGGTTTCTCTTTTGATTGGCTATTTTAAATGTCCTGTAAGATAAGGAATAACAAGGAATAATTACTCATATGTAGATCTCCACAGTCTGCTCAGTGAATTAATTCTCATATATGGTATATAGTAATTCATACCAGAATTGCAGTTTCCAGTATCTGTATTTGGAAATTCGTTACATGATTGAGTAAATATAAAGAATGTTTAAGCAAAGAATATGGATTGAACTGGTTTCTGGTGAAGACCAAAATATACTAATTTGATGTAAGGCTAGGAATATCCAGACCAAAAAAGAATAGATAATTTGAAATTACCTTGAATCTCAGCAGCCTATAAAGAGTGATATTGTGCTCTCTGCTTAATGTTGATAGTGATGTTGTACTCAGTAGATATTAGGAACTCCAAAAAAAAAAAACCCAAACATTTGAATTTATCTTTGCAAGGAAATGTCAAAAAAAGTAGTATGTTAAGAAATCTGGATCAGAATTCAGGAGAGTTTTGATCTGTGCTCAGAGTGGCTTGTTGTTTTCTCTGCTGGGAATTGGTTTCCACTCCTTTCCTAGATCCACTTTATGGATCATCATTAATTATTATATCCATAAGTCACACACAGATTGTGCCCGTCTCCTGGCTCGGTGCTATAAATTCATCTAGCATGCCAGAAGTTTAAAAGCTCACTATAGTAGGCACAGTAGTTTTAATGAACTCACTGTACACAGAGAGAGGCAAACACACACAAAATTCCCAAAGTATCGGTTTTTATTTTGTTTTTTAAGGTAACAAGCAGCTCATTTAGTCAGGTTTTCATAGAAGGCAGCATCTTTGCTTTCTGGGACTGCAGATGTGAATTAAAATAGGAGTTGATCAATAATTATCTGGCAAGAAGTTAGTATTAGTGAAGCAGAAGCCTCCTGATCTCCCCTTTGGTGCAACTTCTGAAATTTATTTATTTATTAAATATCCCACCTTTCTCACAGCATGAGACCCAAGAAAATATGAAATGAATGCACACCCTTCAGCAGGACACCATAGATTCAGTCTGCCAATGGTGAAATAAGTACATCTCTGGTAACTCAGCTCTATGGAGGGATGGGACATTATTGTGGAGAAAATCAGAGCTTTCATTTAGGGTGAACTCCTTTGAGTAAGGCAGAGTATGTACACGGATAAATAATGTAGCAAGTGATGAAACGTAAGGCAAAGCACAACAATGACAATATTTTACAGCCATGAAATGTCCCTTGAACATTCCAAAGTGTACATATCTAAATATATTTTATGAACATTTATCTTCAGCACAACTTGAGTTTGAGTGTGCACATGTAGCAGAAGGAAATGGTAGAGTTCTGAGGTGGCAAAATGGACTATATAAACTTAGACTACAAATAAGGGATTACATTTTTGAATGATTCTCCACATTTTAGAAAATCTTCTGTGACAAGCTTAGCGTGGCAAGGAAAGAGCTGGACTAGAACCTATCTCCCTGATATTCTCATTTTCCAATTCTGGGAAATTTCATATACTGAAGCACTCAAAAGTTATACCTGGAGGTCAAAATGGGGCAGTTCATTCCACTGCTTTATTTTGCGGCATATGCATACCAGTCCTGACTTGAGGTTGAATTATTGGATAGCTCTGATTCTTGGAAATTTCCATTAACAAATTGTATCTATATACAAGTTGTACATATATGTGATTGGAAATTGTTCCAGACATCAGCATCTGCTAGATAAGATGAGACCTGCTAAGTAACCTGTCTCCCATAGTATCTATCCAGATGCTTCTTGGGTAGGCTAGAAGAAGTAGGGAGAATCATAGTTCTCTTCCACCCTTATCTGCTGGAGATGGGGTATTTAGAAGCATGCCTACTCAGAACCTGGAGCCATAATGACCAGGAGCCATTGACAGCCTTGTCTGTTGTGAATTTGTCTATGTTCCATTGCTATAAAAATCTTTTATAGAATCTACATTTTAAATAATGAAATCTAGTCATTCTTTTTTCAGTTCTTGACTTGGCAAGATAGACATAGATATGAAAACTGGTATAAATACAGATAAAGGTAGATATGCCTGTCCTTTCTTAGTCAAATTCTCAACATAGTATTGACCCTTTCTTCACACTCAGTAATCTTGCAGCCTGCTTCCTGTAGTCCTACCTCTTTTTTCCAAGATCCTCCAATATTGTTTTTTTGCATACCTTTCCTATTGCTTTGCTCCTCTCCCCTAACATTTAAACAAGCTAGTCCTTTTTCAGAAAACTGCTGTATTCAGCCATCTCTGCTAGAATGCTTCTAATTCACAAATCAGGTGGTGCTGGAGTATATCTGATTCTTAAATCACAAGTTTAGAAATTACAGAAGTCAATAGTGAGTGATTTAAACAGGGTATTTTAATCATGTATTTGGTCAATTTCTATACTGCTTGCCATGCTTAAAGTTATATTATTATTCTAATGTGGCCTGTGGTCCAAGCACAGGAGGCACCTCACCACAATATGACATGGTGATATATGCCTTGAACTTGGATTACAAGTGGCCAGTCCACTACTGGCATTGCTACTTTGAAATATTAGCACAAAGCAGTCACTCTTGGCTGTCCTTCCCAAACTCTTAATGATGAATTTTGCTATTTTCTGGAATGCAGACATTTCTATATTATTATGATTATTACAATTATTATATTCTATGGAGGTGATCTGCAATCATTTATATTAGTGGAATAATATAAATTCCACAAATTATATTATTAATTTTTGTTATAAATAATGTGATTCAATGTCATTATATTTTTGAAAGGAGTACACATTGCTCTAGGCTGATGATAACAGAGAAAGAGGCCCCAGATGTTGGACTCCAGCTCCTATCATCCAACACTATTGAATTTGTTAGCTAATGAGAGTTGCAGTCTAACTACATCTGGAAGCCACATATTCCCCACCCCAAATGGAAGGCAATTAAGAAAGCTGGGAATAACCTATGTCAGCAATTCATTTAGAAATTTTATCCTTGATCTCCACAAATTCTTCAGTTTGGGGAATCATGAAGAATGGAAATTTATGATAGGCTGTATTTCCCAGCATTGAAGGGTTGTGAGGATAATTCTATAAGGCCACTTCTGATGGGTTAAGATTTTCCATCTCTGACCAGGAGTCTATGCATTTTCCATTAATACTCCATAAGTGCTCAGAAAGATTTGGCCCATATCAAATCCAGATATAAGGGCTTCTCTTATCTGTGCTTTTTACCTTTGGATTCCTTTATTTTGTACCCCATAGAAAGGAAAAACATCTGGTGAGAGGGAGCTACAGTAGGTGGGGAAAGACTTAAGCACTACCTCTGGCTCTGTCCCACATTTACCCACTCAGTGTCTCCCCCTCTCCCAATGGTTTTTCTCTTTAAAAAACAAAAGGAATTGTAGTTTGTTACAAGCATTTGTATGTCATATGTAGTTTGGCCCAGAAATACTGATAATCTGAGGTCCTACCAGAAATTCTTAAAGAATTCTTAAATAACTAAATTGTATCTTTTAAAATGAGCTGCTTTGCCTTTGTTTGCAAACCGTATCTACTTACATTTTCCTTTGTGTGAGCAAATTAAATGGAATGTAGCTCTTTGATCTTATGTTAGAATGACAGGTTACCAGGATTAAGTTTCAGAAGAAAGGGATGTGTTAATCTGTATTAGCAAAACTTGAAAGTGTGCTAATTGGAGAATTAACTATAATGGAAACAGAACCTCTGTTGAATGGGACTTGGATTTCTCAACAAAAATATTTCAGGTTGTTGCCCATGACAGTGACCCTTCTAAGGATTTTTATGGGTAATAGGTCATTTTATTAATTGGAGCCACCATATTAATTTTGCTTTAGGGTCATTAAAATGGCTCAGCAGTATTGAAAGGCACAATGGAAACATTTTAATTTGACTATGGAAGGAAAAATCTTAGAGTAGTCTCCAAAACAACATGTTTTGTTTCTATGGGTCAAATCACAGTGTACAAGCCTCAGACTGCAATGTTCATTTGCTACCAAAAATTTATTTCTTCTCCCAACAAGGATAAGTATCACAGCCATTTTGCTGTGGTTGTGCTACTATCAAAGAACCCATTGGAACATGCCTCTACTTCTCTGGTTACCATCTAATAATTAGACTTCAAAGACAGCCATGATAGTTTGGAAAATCATTATGCAAAGAGCTCTTGTGGCACCTTTGAAACTAGTTGAAAGAAAGAAGCTGGTAGCATGAGCCTTTGTGGACTTGAGTTTACAGAAGCTCATGCTACTAGCTTCTTTATTTTAGTTAGCTTTAAGGGTGCTACAGCATCTAATAATTAGATGCTGAACCTACCATAACTGCAAGCCAATTGCTTTTCCTCCACTTCCATTCCAAGTGTCCCTCGGTCAAACTCTCTTTTCTTTCTGAGACTCCATCTGCAGTTGGAGTAATGGTAATGGGTACAACAGCTTCTTGATATGAACTGAGCTAAATTCCTCAAAATAAGAGTTAGACCCAAAAAGAAAACAAAAGCATTGATTATACCAAAATATGATCTAAATAATTTCTCA
>CM034701.1:115832695-115861552 GCA_020142125.1 Phrynosoma platyrhinos | reverse complement strand
GAATAAGACCAGTTTAAGTACTGCTACTAATAAGAGATGATATTATCTGCTAAGCTAGTAGTGTAAATTCTGAACAAAATTGCTAAACTGAGTGGACTAGTTTCAGAATAAATCAGGCACAAACAAGGTCAGCACATGCAGCAACTCAGAATGATTACCTTCTGGCTTTATCAACATAGCCCTTGAGGCGAACTGGCATCCTAAAACACTTCTGTTAGCTCATGGGATTTCTCAAGCAGCATAAAAACCTAAGATCTGTTGTGTTATTCTTGAAGCTCAAAGGGTACAATGTTGCTTTTAAAAAACATAGATCAGGAATGTTGAGTCTTCCAGGTGAGCAAAAATGCCCCCATTCACACTAGTAAGTGTTTTAAGTAATGTGAGGGCAACCACCAAAAAAATTGCCAATCTAGCCAGAGAACCAACTCTTTGGATAGATTCATACAGTCAGAAGAGACCGCAAGGGCCATCCAGTCCAGCTTCCTGCCATTTGAGAATACACATTCAAAGCACAGTCATAGCAGTGATGCTAGAGGAGCCCACTGGGGTTTTTTTTTGGGGGGGGGTTACTTTTTTCAAAATGAACAGGCACAGAATTAGGAGTAATAATATGTACAATATACTCCAGAAATCCCAAAGTCCATCTGATGTTATTCTTTAAGGGGGTGTTTGAGGAAAAAGCAAGACAGAAGAAATGGGAAGATGGGGAAGAAGGCAGGCATGAGATTCATGGAATAGTGGGGTTGGAATCACTGTGATCTCTCAGTTCTTGTCAAGCTTTTGTGTTTTAGCATCTTTTTTTTTCCCTGGATAAGTGCAGGGAACACAACATTACGCAACATTATATCTGTAAATGAAATATAACTAAACCAAGTGGAACTGTATCTAAGGCTTTGTTATATGACATCAGAATTATTACCAGAATTGTTAGTTTGACATTGTTATCCCAAATCAGCAGCCCACATTGAAGGAGTTTGCACAGGAATAATGCTTCGAATTGTATTTCTTCTCTTTTATATTCTGAATTTTCTTGGTCATTTTATTCCTCTAGTGGTTCTTTACATGTTCATGTGTCTTGAAGTGACACTCTGGAGGCTTTTTCCTTCACTCTTAATTTTATTTAGGACTTGAATTACCCTTTGACTCTGTAAACAAATGTAATGATGTTGCTTCAAAATGATCGTGTAAACAAAACAAGTAAGACAGCTAAATAAATTAACAGTTGGCAATGGCTGTTGGTGGCTGTTGGCTAAGATATTAAAGACAAGGTATTCCCATGCTGTAATCCTTGATCTTACACAACTAGAGTAAACCACAAAGAAAAATATATTTTATTGATGCTTTCTATAGTATATTAGAATTGATCACTGTTGGAAACATGACACTGGCCTGCAGCCAGTATCTTGAGTCATTATATATCAAGCATTCTCATTGCAGTGGGGAATATTGTCCCCATTGTACTGGAGTGTGGAACAGACACCACTGAGCATTTAAAGAAAATCATGACATTTTTCTTAGTCTTCCTTTTTTCTGGTTTTTATTTCACAGGTAGGGATCAGATTTTCAGGGGTATAGCAGTTAGAGCCAGCTTCCAAAAAGGAAAACTTTATTTTTCAAGGATAAACCAGTAAATCAACTAAATGCCACTTCACAATTTGTGCAGCAGCCTGGATGCCCTAGTATTGCACTGGTGTTCTTTGTACGAAAGAGAAAGTCTGCAGAACTGATATTTCTAAATCCTCATACCTGTTAGATGAGTGTATTTCTTTACCAGTAGACACATGTCCAGTTCTGCAGACTTTCTCTTTCGTACAAAGAACACCAGTGCAATACTAGGGCATCCAGGCTGCTGCACAAATTGTGAAGTGGCATTTAGTTGATTCAGCAAATCATGTACTGTGTAACATAGGGAGGAAAGAGTGAGATGAGAGAACTGTACCACTGACCTGTAGCTTGCTGTTTCCAATCCAGTGGATTGTGCTTAGTAATAATCATCTCCCTTCTACCTGCAAACTCCAGTACAATGAGCTGCAGCAGGGACTTATTGCAACTGCTTGTCAGGAGGGAACTGGACACAACATCCTTTTTTTTTTTTTTTTTTTTTTGAGGGGGGGTGCCACAACCATAAGTCTAGCTTACAACATCATAAATAATGAACAGGATGCCAAATCTTAGGGTAATGGTATTGATGGAGAAGACACTACATTTATTTTACTAATATTAAAGGCCAAACAATACAGTTTTCTCTATCAAAAAGGGGAAGGCTTTTATTGTAACAACACACATAATTTGGGAGGTTTCAGCATAACAGCTAGGATTTTCTGTTTAAACATACTTGTTAGTCTCACACACATCCATGCATGAAATGAGTATCTGAATCATATGGGTAGTCTCTACTAGAGCAGCCCATTGAATCAACTGTTGACATTCCCATTGATTTAATGGGTCTGCTCTAGTTGGGCAACTAACATTAGGATTTAGGCCAAAGTATAGTAGCAAGACAAACAGATGGAAGGACATGTGGGTTCCTGAAAATAAAAATTCCTGAGGCATGCAGAAAAATGTTTAGTATGAGCAGAAGGGATTTGCCATTCTCTAAAACCCTCCACATTGTGAGATACAAAAAGCTGCATCTCCATAAGATTATCCTGTTGTTGGTGAATTCTGAAGCAAGATAAAACAAAAGAAAGCATTTTTCACTTGCTTCCCTTTAGCCTTGGCAAGGCTGAATGACATGTGCCATCCAACTTGAACTCTTCTGCTCATCCAAGATCCCTTAAGGTTGTAAAATAAGAATTATCCCTATATCCTCTTCTGCCCCATCCCATGCACACTGATGAAAGAATCTCATTTGGACAGAAGTCACCTTTAAGGGTGTCTGTGGCATCGCTCCTCTCATTCCTCAACACTATGTCCTTTGTAGACCCTTTGTAGTCCTTCTGCTCCAGATAGAAACTTCCTGGTTTGTACACTGTGGCTACCCTGGTGCTAAAAGGAAATCTTCCTTGGGGCTGTTTCAGCAGTCCGCAAGATAGCTGAGAAACCCATTCAGGCAGACTGAAACAGCCAGGTGAAGAAGCATTCATAAATCCAGTATAAAAGGAAACAAATTCTTTCCCGCCACTGGTGTTTCCTCAGTATTTTAAACTGCACCCCCCTCCTCCTGCACACACATTACTTAGCATGAAGTATAAGCTTAAATACATGAAACAGAGAGTAGCCAGATATAAGCCAGATACCATTTTGCATCATCTAGCTCAGGGGTAGGCAACCTTTTTGAGCTGGAGGCCGGGTTGCTGTCCCTCAGACAATTGGGGGGCCGAAGCACCAAAAATAAATAAATGCATAAATAAATATTAAAATAAAAAAATTAAAAATTAAAAAAAATATACATGCACACTCTCTCAGCCCCGGAAAAGCCATGACAAACCCCTGTGGAGATTTTGCCAAGAAAACCCCAAGAACAAGTAATAACAATAATCAATATCATCATGGCGGACGGCGGCAACGGGGGCATATCCGGCCCCCAGGCCTTAAGTTGCCTACCCCTGATCTAGCTTCTCTGAAGGTAGAGAACATATAGGATCAGCCTGTAAAATCTCTATGTTCTCTACCATCTATTCTAGCATTCTGTTTCTAAGAGGAAGCCATTTGACAGCTCTGGAGTCCAACCAGTAAGGCATGATGTTGATGACTTTCTCCTGTTGTTTGTCCTGAGTAGTTAGTATGCACTGGTGAGAGTGATTATGCATCGAAAAACTGATATTCTATGTAGATGTCATTGGTAATAGCCATTTGAGGGGCCACTACTTCTTGAGCATGTTTAATCCTCCTAAAAACCTTTTCAGCTAATGATCATTACTACATTTAGCATAAAATTCCTTAAACTAATGGTGCACTGTCTGAAAGAGGACTTTCTTTGGTAGGTCTTATATCCTCTTTGTCATCATTTACTAAACATTAATGCATCTAACATTTTAGCTTTTCTTTCCAATCATGATGTTCCCTATCGGTTTCTTCATGAACTGACACACATGTAACCATCTTAGCCTTACATTTATATCTATGGACTTGCTTCCTTACCTAATATGCTTGCAACAGCCATCATTTCTGTTGTCTAAAAACCCTAATCTTATAGTGATGATGTTCTTCCTCCTTACTTTTTTCCTTCTTGCCTCACCTGCATGTCCTTAAATATTTCTGTTCAGAAGTATTCTGGATAGTGTACTTGTTCACAGACCAGCAATACAACTAAATCATTCCCTTCTAAACATATTCCAGTATTCCATTGATGTTTCTGTAAGCTATATTAGAGTTATACACTTTGATAGCATTGTTTAGAGCCAGCGTGGTATAGTAATTTGAGTAATAGACTATGATTCGAGACCAGGATTTGAATCCCCATTCAGCCATCAAAATCCTCTGGGTGACCTTGGACAAGTCACAGTCTCTCAGTCTCAGAGGAAAGCAAAGGTGACAAATTCACCTCAGGGCTGCCATAAGTTGGAAGCTTGAAGGCACACAACAACAATAGCATTGTTTGCTTTAAGCAAGTTATTAAACATTCTAGTAGAGTTTTATGACCCCCATCATAGCTGTATTCTTTGTTGAAAAGAATGACATTATGGATATGACAGAACAGCCATTACTCCAATGATCTTGTAGTCCAAAACCTGGTACAGTAGCAGTTGACATGACAGTTTTACAATGGTCAACGCTTACATAAGTTATCAGTCTTTACATAATTGCTAGGTGCTGCATGATAACTTCCACCGTATCTTCCATTTATTCAAGTCTATGAACCAGTACCTTAAAGGAAAGAGGATATGTGGGAGCTTTAGATTTTATGATTTTATGAAAATTGACCATGGTCAATATTGCCGCTTGCTTTGTTTCCAGCAAGACATTTCATTTTGCCTCCATTCAGGTGCTGTAATAAACACAGATGAAATACATATAAACCACCTGCAAGCTTTCAGCTTTCTAGGAATGCTTTCATTATTTTTAACAGTGATCAAAATTTCAGCCAAACAGTTTGATTGAAAGGAACATAGTAATAATGGCAAGGCTCAACCTTTATTGTTAAAAAAGTGGGGGATACATATTGAGAGGTTTTTTTAAAAATGCAGAGAGGAAATGGGGAAATAACACACCTTGCATTAAAGTTAAAATATAATAAATTACATTTTAAAATCTCAAGAACTAGTGAGATAATGTGCACTTGTATATAAATGGCACTTGTATAAATGGCACTTGTAATGTGCACTTGTATATAAATGGGTCTTTGGTTCATGCTTGCCTTCTGCATTTTTCTAAGAAAACAACTCAGTGCATATTCTCCTCCCTTATTCTCCCTGCTGCTTATTCTGCAATTCCTTTGCTGAATACACTGTTCAGTTGCATAAACTGAAAACACTTATATATACCTTTGCCCTTCTCAGCGGCACCTGTAGCTTTTTCTCACTACTTTATTTCACTTTTTTCTGTTTCCCAATTGTATTTGACATATGAAGACATGGGGTCCAAAGCCACATGGCAACCCACATTAACCACAACAGGACATTTAAGGATGACTTTTGCATTAGTTTTCCTTCTTAAGGATTGTTTTCATACCCCAGGGCTACATCTCTCTAATGCTGTTTTTTGTGGGATTCTTTCATGAGCGTTTCTTAAGATATTAATGTTCCTACATGATTACTACTAAGGCAGAGGAACATGTGGAAGAACAGTAGCATTTTTAATATGAAAGAGCATGCTAACCAATGTTAAGTCTTATATTCACATTACAAACAGGATTAAAGGGCAGTTCTGTCTGTGAAAATTATATATTGGAACAAATCAAATAGCAGGGTTGAATGATTGAATCCTGACGACAAAGGGGAAAAGTGTGAGGAGGAGGAAACAGACATTTTAAAAGCAGCTGAAAAAAGTGGAGTGGCAGAGGATTAATCAGAACTGTCCCTGACAAATCTAGACAGTTGGGGAATATGCTGCATTTCAAACTTCTTTTATGCCTTCTGGATCAGGCAACCTAAAGTCCATAGATGTGCATCACCTTTCCCTTACACCACCATAAAGATATGTTTCAGCTTTATAATTATTACAGTTCCTGCAAGTTTAAGTTTCTTTCAGTCACTCTCTGCAAGTTAGATTGTAATTCTTGTGGTTGATCCCTATTTGGAGATGGAATTGACATGACCAAATGAGGTGAAGCATAATCAATACTTCAACTGAAGTTTGGGAGAGAAGAATATTAACAGGAGGCATGAAGACTCCACTAGCGTGGTCCCCACAAATGTCAGGGCACTCGCAAGTGGAAATGAAAGTTCCATATAGCCTTAAAGCTGGGGTAGGCTACTGTGGAGGCAACTATGGCAAGGAAAAAGACTGCATTTTCTCCTCAGGAGACCACGAAGTACAGTACCCCCTGCCACTCTTGGGGAGGGATTACTTTTATGCCTCCAAATGCTCTCTAGGGTACAAGGGAGCATTTTTGCTTTAATTTTAGGCCTTCTGCTGCCACTTTAGACTCAGGAGAGGCCTTTTTCACAGCAGAAAGTGAACAGAGGTCACTTGCTGTCTGCTTCTTCTTTTCTTTTAAAAGGCTCTCTTGGGCCTGAATTGGCCCAGAGCTTGCCTCAGACATGATGGCAGTGTCCTGCTCATATCCTAGATGGCATTTGGAGGCAAAAATTTGAATTGTAAAATATGTTTTTACCCCCTGCAAGTGCCCTGGGAACAGCAGGGTGTCCAGATATCCTAACCACAAAGGAGAACAAGGCACCATGAAATGTAGGACATTCAATAAAATGTAGGGCATTGCAAAATGAAAGCTGGGAACACTAATATAAATATTAATTCATTTCACACGGTTCAGTTACAACTATATTACCTGTGCCATATTTTATTACATATTCAACCATATCTTTCGGATGAACTTATCTTCATTAAATTGCCTTGTTGGCTTGCAATATGCTTATAGAACTCTGAGCAAGACAAATGCTTAAAATTGTACTTTACTAGGAACAAACTCTTGACCAAATTTGTATTTAAATTATTCCTGTCATTTGTCCATTGTGCTGAAATTAAGGAAAATCTTTTTCAACATCTGCATTCTCTGCAAGCTCTGGTAGCAAATCTCATCTGCTGCTGCTGCTCCTAGGAAAAAAGAACTTTAGAAAGATCCCGTCTATCTTCCTATTTGCAGCAAGGACAGGCTGCCACGTAGATGCATTTCTTGAAAGTGAACACAAACAGGTGTTACTCAATAAGCTTCTTAGTCATGCTCAAAATGGAATACATTTTGAAATTCCTCCTGGACAGAAGGATGAAATGTAAGATACGTCCTGGAAAAGAAAGAGGTCTGGTCACCCTGCCTGGGAGGGGCTGCATGCCACCTACAGTCCACATTCTGGCCATACTTACTTAAGGTGAGTTAGCATAGCCCATTCTTTTGTCACCTTGTAAATTAGGTTATGGCTGGGCAGAGATCAGTCAGGGAAGAGGATCAAGTCAGACTCTACCGGGAAAGTCTGGATATGATGAAGAAGCAATAATCAACTGTTAATCTGGAAGCAGAATGAAGTCCTCTGCCAAACAAAGCAAGAATGTTGTCAGTATGTGCTGGATTTTCTGAAACCAAGACCTGAGAAACTTTAGTCACTACAAAACAGTGCTTTGAATGCATCCTACAGAATCCAAGGGTCTTTAGTTTACGGAGGCACTAGGGGACTCTTGGACTAATGATTCTGAAGGCTCCTCCCTAAATAGCAAGTCTGAGGATTGCATAGGATATTGCCATAGCAGTTAGATAACCATATAAATGGTAGAGGGAGTTATGGGAATGTGGTATGATTCTGGTGCCTTTAAAGCCACTGAAGTCATTGGGCTCATGTGCTCCTAATTTTGTGACAAACAGGATTCAGAAGGATCTTGTAGCACCTGTGAATGAACACAGGTGAGTGAAAGTTGTTGTAGCATAAGCTTTCATAGACTTCGTGCATCTGAGGAAGTAGATCAAGTCTACAAAAGCTGATGCTACAACTTTCGCTTACTTAATCTCAAAGGTGTTAGAGAATCTCTTTGCATGCTGATATTCCAGACTAATATGGACGGCCATGTCTCTGAATTTTACAGACAGGATTGTTAACATTACTGCAAAGCCTCGTGGATGCAAAACACTAGATAAATTACAAGATATAGAAAGTTATACCAGAAGCCAGGGAAGGCTCCATAATTAATATATAAGCCCAGTAAGAACAGAAATGACTAAGCCTACAACTCCTGCTGTTTTGCTTCATTTGACCTTAAGAAAAGGGAATGTTGACTATGAAAAGAGCAGGAAGGAGTTACACTGAAAGCTAATGAGAGATTAACAGTATCCAAATTATATTGCAGGTAAAATGGTTCTGATGATGTTCTTTTCAGGTTAGCACTTGGCTGGGAAAATTGTTGACTTCCAGCTAGGTTTCTTATTTACTATAGACAGGGATGGACAACTTACAGCCCTCCTGGTGCTGTTGCACTGCATCTCCCATCATCTCTTACTATTTTCCATACTAGCTAGGGCTGCTGGGATTGGAGGCCAATAGCTTCTGGAGGATCGCAAGTTGACAACCCCCAACATAAGATATCCATTCATCAATACTGAATATAAATTGTACTTATATTAATTGATATATAAATATATAAGCCATCATCACATTTCTTTAAGAAAGATGTTTGTATTTCTACAGGGGCTACAAGGGACTAGTTTTCAGTGAAGTGACTATTGGTACTTCATACAGCATTTGTGCATCTACTCTTGTATAAGCATTTTGGTCTGCCATTTCACCCAAAAAATTTAGTTGTATATTTATGAGCATATGCCACGTTCCTGGTGATGTCTATTCAGCCATCTCATAGAATATTTTTAGAACTTTGAGCATTAATTATAACTTTACTCAAGGTAGGGTGTAAAATGCACTAATCTTTCATAGGGTACATACTGGGAGAAAATGATGTTTGCTCAAATGGTGCATTGTTTAGATAAAACCAATATTGGAAAAGCATTTCACTAGCTCTCTTACCTTCTGGCATTTTTTTAAAGTCCCTCACAGAGGGCTTGTCTAGTGGTGTATAGTTTTCTTCTAAACAATATCCTGTGTTTCAATTTGTCCTAAAGGTAAAGTTTCCTGACTGGTCAGATTTTCACCATCTACATTCCTCATGGACTTGTTAGGCACTTCTAATAACAGGCAAATATAGTTACACAATTTGGTCAATCAGTTGGCTTAACTCTGACAGATTGTGGCCTTGGGTGGTCTCCCAGAAAATTAGGAAGCAAGTTGCATTTGTCCTATTTTCAAGAAAGGCCACAATTCTGTTTTGGATACCTGTCATCCAGTCAATTTTATAAAGTTGATGGATATGACATATTTTAGTCATTTCTTATACGTCTGCAGCAAGTTAGATACTTCCTTTGGCTAAATCCTGCAATACAACATGACATCTAAATCTAGTAATCGTATACGATGAGTGTGGAAGATGGGCTTTAACAACAGATAGCATTCTCAGCACATTGCGTGTCAGTGTGTGTACACAGATGTGTTGCTACACTAGTGTCCAATATCATCTGCCTTCCCCATTTTAGAACTGAATTTAGTCATTACTGCTACAGTGTGGGATCTTATCATAGGGAAACAGCAACTATAGACCAGTTGTAAATGGATGCATTGTGGACCATGGATGAAGAGTTGTGTACTTCCCATGGGTGCTGAAGGTGGGTGGGCTTTCCTGTTTTGGCATTTTCCCTTGCATTTTCTCTGAAGCTGACTCTTTAAATGCTAAATACCATAACTAGTTTACAGCAAATGATAGGAAAGTTTCAGTTATCATTCCTCAAGTTTGGAATAAAGTACTTAAACAGCAAATGAGGCATAGAGAAGAGCATAGTGTATATGTGTGTCCATGTGAGTGTGGGCCTGAACAGACTGCCAGAAATAATCCAGCTTGAGACTACTTTAACTGCCCTGGCTCAGTGCTAGGGAATCATGGGAACTGTACTTTATTGTGGCGCCAGAGCTCTCTGACAGAGAAGGCTCAATGTCTCAGAAAAAACTACAATTCCCATGATTTCCTAGCATTGAGCCAGGACAGTTAAAGTGATCTCCAGCTGGATTATTTCCGGCAATCTGTTCAGGCCTTGTGTATGTTATTTTACAAGAATTGAAAATCTGACGCTGTAGTTTCCACAAGGGTTTCCTCATGCATTTCAGTGAAGCACTTTTGCAAGTTTATTCTTTTGTGCTTAACAGATCTTGTTTCTGAGTTAGTCTGCTGATGTACTGCATGTAAATAAGAGTACATGTCTGACTATGGACCAAAGTTGCTTTAAGGTAGAAGGTTACCTACTAGATCACACATGCTTAGAAGTAAGGTCCACTCAAATCTTTGACTTCCCAGAAAGAATCCTTAGGATCAGAATACTACATGCCACTATTAGTCCCAGCCAATGTGGCTTCCATAAGCTTTGACTTAACAAATCCTATTCATTCAGTGGTTCTAATTTTAGTCAGGCCCAACAGTTAGATATAATCCAGAGTGCCTGTCAATTTGTATTGCTCTTGACTACCTCAGCTTAGGATACCTTCAGAAGAATATAACATAGGCCTAGTATCTACACTGACTATACTTTGGCATTCTTCACCATGTCAGGCTGTCTGTTGTCAAACAGTTGCCTTCCTAGGCAAACGTTCCACTCTTGTAAGTTGCTGAACCATAGCAGATGCCAACCACCAAATGTGGCATTCTTGACCCCAGGGTTTTCATACTGATAGGCAGGGCAGTGCTCCCATCTGATGCTCTTCCTCTTCTGCTCATTGTCTTCATCCTCCACACACCCCCATGCACGTGGCTCTGGACCGCTCATCATGTTCTTCTTGTTTAAAACCCCATTGTTCATTTGTTTGTTGTTCTCTTCTCTCTCCCTCTCTTCTTTCTCTCTTCTCTCTCTTCTCTCTTGCTTTCTTTGTTTTCTTTTTCTTTTTGTCTCCTCTGTTTTGTATACCCAGGCAGCCCATTGAGTAACTTCTTTGACGTAATTAAACAACTTTTTTCAGACGAGAAGAACGGGCAGGTGAGCCATCCCCCCGGCACGCCAACCAAGCATAGCGCAAACAGCAAGCGGAGCGAATCCGATGCTAATGACAATGGGTCTAGAGGAGACACTAAGTACCCTGCTGGCAAAGAGAAGGCAAAGATGGTCTCATCACCCGGCCTACAAGACCAACCTTAAATAAATGCATTTTTTTAAAACAAAAAACAACAGATTAAATAACTAAAAAAAACTACCAAAAAAACCCCACACAAACCCAAATGAATGAGTATTCTTTAGTAAGCTAGCCTCTAAAATAGATGGATGTATATATATTGCTACATTACAAAACTGTCTATAGACAACTTTTGTATGAAGGAATGATTGTATATATATATATATATATACATATACATATATACATATACATATATAGATATAGATAAAACACACACATACACACACATATATATATTTATATGATATAATATTTATCTCTGAAACAAAACACAAAAACAACGAGAAAAGACAAAAAAAGGTAGCACAGATGACAAACCCAGTTTGACAAATCTTGGGTTGCTTTTTTTCATCTCTCAGTTCTTTTCTCCTACATCCCTCCCTTCTGACCCTTCCCTCCCATTATCTTCTTGTTTCGTTCTCTCTGAGTTTCTGACCACCACCACTTGTTTCCACTCTGCTACCAGGAATTATCCCGAAAAGTTAACATGTCAGCCAACAGCTTCACCTTCTGTGCTCTGCGAATGCTTGTTCACGGAAGGCTACTGATGTAAGACTGTCCACGGACTGGTTCTGTTTGGGGACTCCCAGCCTCCCCTCTCTCACTGCAGGAAATGGGTCTCCTCCCTTCCACTTGCCCTCAATACACATTTTTCTTTTGGTGCTCTGCGCTGGAGAACTGCTCAGTCACAAATGTCCTGGTTGGAGTTACTGGAGTGGCATCATCTTCATGGGCAAATCCAGACTATGATGGCTCAGCCGGGGGGGGGGGGGGGGATGTTACAACATATTCAGGCAGTGTTCTCATTCAACATTCAGATGTCCTTCCCCTCCCTCCCGAGGAAATTTGTCCTTGGATTTCTTTTCTTCTCCCGTCCCTTTTCTCCGCTCCCCCTCGACTCTTTTTTTTTTTTTTTTCAAATTGTGTTTGCGTTTTTATAATTGTAAAACTTCTTTTTTCTCTCTCAACCTGCTGGAGGGGCAGGACACAAACTTAGGGAAAACTACAAGATGAAAGTCAATTAAATATGGACACTGAAACTTAGGGGAAAGGCAACTTTTGGCAGTGAGGAAGAGGAGGAGGTCTGAGAATCCACCTGTTTGAGGACAATCTCTTCTGCTGCCACACGCTGCTACCACCGCCACCACTGCTGCTGCTGTTGTCCTCCTCTTGTCTGCAACTCCCTTCCTCCCTCCTTCCCTCAATTCCTTCCTTCCACACTGGGACTTCCTTCCGCCAGCTGACTTCTCTGCTGCATCACGCATTTGGATGCAATTATTGTGTTCTTAGTGCTGCATTGGTATATCAGTATTATTCTTATTCTTATTTGCTGGTTTTATTTATGTATTTATTTATGGTTTTATTTATTTATTATTTATTCATTTGGGTTGTGTGTGCGTGCGGGTGTGTTTTTAATGCAAAAGGAGAACGTGGAAAGAGAGTCCTTTCCCCCCTCTCCTGTGTGCGTGGGTGCGTGATTCATCTGAGCAAGATATGGAGGAGATAGCACTATGGGCGAGTTAAACACAAAGCTACTGTAAACTTTTAAAAGTAATGCAAGATATTTTTATAAACTTTTTTTTCCAAAAAGGGTGGGGGGGATGGAACTTTCTTGTGTGTGTTTTAAGTTATTAGGTCTCTTTATTATTTATAAGGCATATATATAAATATATATATATATTTAAAAAAAATAAGCTATTAGATATATCTTCTGCTTTCATTACTGTGTAGAGGTGACACTGATTATTATTTATTTGGGGGAGAGGAAAAAAGAATGATGACAAGACCACATAACCTGTTCCTGTCACCAATATTTCAATACTTCCCCGCCCCCCATGTTTTTCTCCTTTCTTTTTCTCTCTCCAATATACCTGAATTTGGCCCACATTCAAAGATTTTAAAAACCATGATCATGTGTGTCAGCGACAAATAACAGCAGGAGAATTTCTCCTTTACCGATATGTTCTAAAATGTAGATTTAGTATTAGTGTTCAATTCCCTTATTACCTTCAATTGCTGTTGGGTTCCTATGAGTGTATGTTATTCTGCAAGACTTTTTAATGGTAATATTAGATTCCTCCTTCACGCTTTTATTTCTGTTCCAGATTATTTTCCCCATTTCTTTCGCTCTGGGTTTTTTTTCTTTGTTTTTTATGGATTTCTTTATCTATCTGGCCCTTCTTGCACCTGTTTTTATTGTACATAGGTTTGAAGTAGAAGGGGAAAATCTTTTTTTATATATAGAGACACAAACGTGGGAGGGTGCTTTTTGTTTGTTTGTTTGTTTGTTTGTTTTTTCCTGATCTGAGAAAACTTTTCTCTTGTATTGCTGTGTGCATGTCAGACACTGGGAGGGTGATGGCTGGGGACAGAGGGAGGTGAGGATGCCAGAGGTCTGGGGGCAGTTTTAATTGCATGATATTGCTGTAAATTAGTCTCTTTTGCTTTTGTTGTCTTTTCTGCCTCCACCTTCTCCTTCCCTCTCCCCCAAGCTTCCCTTCCACCACCCTCAGCCTTTCCTCCTCTTTTCTCTTCCCTTGTGTATAGATTTTGATGCTTCTGTTACATTGTACCTCTACAAAAAGGCTGGGATTTCAATACAGAATTATACTATTACTACTACTACTAATAATAATAATAATACAGCAAAACCCACATGGTACAAGCAGGAAGGGAATTAACTTACACAAGACATAAGAATAAATGAAAGCAATACCTCTTGTTATCCTTCCTATTTTGTACTTTGAAGACACAAATACATACGCACACACACTCACACACGCAGACACAAACCGACATTATTTAACAGTTCAAATGGACAAAGAAGAACCTTCTGATGTATCCCTTGTTAAATAACTGTGAGCAACTTTAGTTCAAAAACAATAAATTCATTCAGAAAATATTCTGGCTGGTCTGTGTCTTGTTTTATGTCCCAGATGGGTGTGTGGAATCTCGTCCATCAAGGTAAAGCTCAGGTGAGTACCATGCCAAAATCTTACTAAGCCTAGGCTTGAACTATGTGAAGCATTAAAGCAGGGACTTCTTAACAGCAGTATAAGGCCTGGTCAAGATTTTTCATGGACCTTGAGAAGCATTACACTGGCTGACATATACAGAAGTGAGGATCCTGCTTTTAGGTGTGATGTTTCTAGAACAGTGGGACTAATTCAAAAATTATCAAAGTGCATTCAATTCAGACTTACTTTTTGACTCCAGGTTTGAACTTGAGAGGGGGGTATGGGGATCCAGTTTGTAGCAGAAGGCAACTGTGGATGGGCTGGTTGTCCAGCACTTATGATCTCATGAATTTCCCCAACCTAGATGTATCTCCAGAGCGTATGTGCATTTACTTGACATTCCTTTTTTTTTTTTTAAAAAAAAAACAGTTGGAATAGGGGAAGCATTTTGTAAGTTGATTGTAGGTGATTGAATGAGCATTTGATTCACTGGTGTGTACATTCATCATGCAAATTGCAAAGCCAGGTGGGAGCTGAGCTCACATTACAATCCCAGAACTTGCTGAAAGTCCTTGCTTTATATTACATTTATCTTTAACCTTACATTGATGAACAAGGTCAAGCAAAGGAAGTTTCCTTAAGGCTTGGATGAAGTTTAGAGTTACTTCTGGAAGCCACACAGGTAGCAAGCATTATGGGGCAAGTCCCTTGTCTTCTCAGAGGTGTACATTTTGTGAGTTCAGTGTGAATCAAGTGAATTTATGTGATACACAGTTGGGAGCCCTGCAGATAGTAGAGGCTCATGGCGAGAAATCTTAGGAGTTTATCACATGGGGAAAATTGGAAGTTTAAATGGGTCAGAACCTGTGGTTATCCAGGGTATTCAGTGCAATTGCATGAATGGTTTTCACACAACGACATACGCAAACCACTTGGAATCTGACAGGAAAGTGACATGAACCAGCAAATAGGAAAATACCGTAAATTCATTTCCATTTCATTCACAAATGTGTCTTTTTTGTGCAATTGCTCTAGTGTAAAAGCCATTTGCAGGACTCTCTCTGTTTCTGTATTTGTTGCCAGATTTCTCATTGTTCTTTCGGGTGAGTAGCCAGTGCTCTTAAAGGAACAGTTGCTGAGGCAAAGGCAGGGACACAGAGAAAAAGCTTGCTTCTCCCCTTGCCTTTCCCTGTTAGCCAGGGCTCTTAAAAGAACAGTTGTTGAGACCGGTTGCTGAGAGGGACACAGCCTTTTATACTGTTTTTCTACCTTTCCTGCTTATTTGGTAATGTTTTGTTCTTTTTACTTAGGTTAGATGCCATTTCTTGGAAAGTAAGGGACAATTGTAAAGAAAATTGTTTATTTCTCTGAGTGATTTCTGGTGATGCAACTACTTCTGTGCACATACATCAAAAAAAGTGATTCCCAAACCATAATTGAGATTTACACACATCTATGTGAAAACCAAATGCAGGTTCTATCCTCTTTCTCACTTTAGTAATGAGCTTCAAGCATGTTATTGTGTTCTGTGTGTGAAAATCATTTGCACATTGCACGGTTTTGTGGGTTGTGGCCGCTTAATCATTATGGAGATGGAGGTACATATGGTCCCCATGTGATAAACTCCCAAAGTAGGTTGAAGTGGATCAAGGAGGTCCTATTCCATGGTAGAGGGGTATATCACATGTTTTCCTGACGTTTGCAATGATAGCTTCCACAAGCCACACTCAAGTGTGGCCAATGGTTAGCTGTGGGTTGTAGGCTAGCACTTCTAGAGGCCACCAGGTTTTCTACTCCCACAACCACATATGCTTCTGCGACAGGAAAACAAAGTGTTTTCAGTCTTCCCATGTATATGGGAATTTCAGCCCAAATCCTCTCACTCTGTCTGCAGCAAGATGACAATCCTCTGAAGACTTGCTTTTCTTCTCACTTCTTGTTGCAGCATCTGTGACAGAAATCTTGATGCCCTGATGACAAGTAAAAGATTTTTTAAAAAAAAGGACAGAGGGAAAGGTAATTGGCTGCACTTTTAAAACTAGATTGTTTTTATAGGATTTTTTGTGGGTTTTTTTCGGGCTGTGTGGCCATGTTCTAGAAGAGTTTCTTTCTGACGTTTCACCAGCATCTGTGGCTGGCATCTTCAGTGGCTAGCATCTTTCTCTGAAGATGCTAGCAACAGATGCTGGCGAAACGTCAGAAAGAAACTCTAGAACATGGCCACACAGCCCGAAAAAAACCATAAAAAAAAACTATGGATGCCGGCCATGAAAGCCTTCGACTTCACATTAGATTGTTTTTATTTTCACATGAGCTTTTGTGGGTATAAACCTACCTCTTTGGGTGCAGTATAGAGTAATTTTAAAAAGGCTTGGCTATAGAACATATTTACACAATTGTGGGAGTGGGATAGCCTGTAATCGGATCCAGAAAGAAGCAAATCATGTCCCTCGTCCTAAATTTTCAAAGGGCTGTGTAATGTAGCTGCTTTGTGTCCCAATCCTGGGAGGAAAGTGGAATATAATAATAATAATAATAATAATAATAATAAATGTGTTATAGGTCTTTCAGATCTTTACAGTGGTCAGTTGGTGTTGATGTGTGAAAGTAATAAATCTGCTTAGGTAAAAAGATAAATTAAGTGGTCTGACCTATTTGCTTTGTAGTCATAAAGTGTAGCTTTACTACATGACAGTGTTCTACTATAGCATATGCAACTTCAACTTTCCTATTCATTTGCTGTTTGTAGGATCACTGTCAGAATACACTGCATTAAAAGATTTTACAAAATGATAATAAATGATGTACTGTTTTTCTATTACTGTCATTCATTTATTTTTGCCTTGTTTTTGGCCATGGACATGATTTTTTGTACATTTTGCTTTTGTTCTATTTTTTGTGATTCTCACCCACACCACAAGCTTCTCATCTCTTTGCTGCTTCCTATCATACTACCTCTTTATAAAGCATAAAGAGAAATAATGCGTCCCTCCTGATGTTGAGCTACAGCTTCCAATATTTCTCACCATTGGCTCTGCAAAATAAGGTGGTCAAGACTTGCAATTCAGTAACATCTGAAAGACCGCATGATTCCCACCCCTGTTGTAAAGACTGTGTTGTGCTTAATAGTAGGGTTCCCAAGTGAAATAAGGAACAGGACTCCTGTCCCTTTAATGATTGCATAGAAAGTAGAATTTCAGCAGGTGCCCCTTGCCTAGCAAGCAGCCCTGCTGGTATTCCCTTTTCTACATTGCTATTAAAGGGATGGGAGCCCTGCCCCTTATTTCACCTAGCAGCCCTACTTATTGCATGGTGAGGACACTCAGATCTACACTTATTCCTCCACATTTGTGGCTTTGACTTTTGCAGATTTGATTATTCATGGATTTTATTAGTATGTTCTCTCTAGGAATCTCTAGGTCCTCCAGCGCAACTTGAACCAAAAGTTGTAGTAGTAATAATAATAATAATAATAATAATAATAATAATAATATTTATTTGTATACCGCCCAATGGTTTCCCAATCCAGGTGGTTAACAGCATAAAAACTGTACAAAAACACATCCCTCCCACCATTAAAACAGCATTAAACAATTTCAATTTTAAAAAAAAGTTGTATTGAAGGGCCTAGAGATTCCTAGAGAGAACACTCCACTAGGGATTTGTAGCTCCTCCAGTGCAATTCTATGGTCAATGTCTGCAAGATGTTGACCACAGAGTTGCACTGAAGGACCTAGAGATTCCTAGAGAGATGTTCTCTCAGGTAAAAACATAAGTGTTTTTGTTATTTGCGGATTTTCCACATTCATGGGGGTCCTGTGCCCCTAACCCCAGCGAATGTGGAGGGACAAGTGTATTTCTCCTTGTCATTGTAGTCAGCTGGAGCTGTGCAGGATGTTAAAGCCTTTCCCATACCATTACCAAGTATTTTTGTATTGGTTGCGACTACTCAGTGATCAGGGAAATTCATGATACAACGAGTAATAATCATAGCATTCTAGCCAATTCACTGTAAAAATGTCAGCTGTGCTTGACATAAGTAAAAGCAGTAGTTGACAGGACTTCTGTTTGGGAATTTGTGTGTGTGTGTTTGGGTTTATTTACTTTTTTGGGACATCTGTCTAGCGGAGAGGATTTTGGCAAGGTAGTAAAAGAAATCTATAAAACATAAAATTAAGGAGATTCTATCCTCTTTTACCTTTGAACATCTGTAGCAAGTAAAAATGGAATGTGTGACAGGCCTAAACAAGAAGGAAATAGCTAACTAGTATAATTTCAGGGCATTAAGATCAAGGAAAATATTCAAAGAGGATATAAGCAGTAAATGTGGGGAAACATGACTGAAATTGGGGGAGTATTTTTGAAAGTACATTTCATACAAGGTTGAGTTTTGTGTGTGCGTGTGTGTTCTGTTTTAAATTTTGTAAGTCGGCTTGGGTCTCTTGGTGTGGGAAGTGTGGGGTATAAATTGAATGAATTAATGAATGCTTACATACATGTTAAGGCCAAATTTAGCTTGACATATAGATATGACTTGAACTGACAGAGAGTCCCTTCAAATTTCAGTATTAGGCAGTTCAGGTCTCTTGTGAGATGGGAAACTTAGCATCTCCAGACCTTTTTTTCGTATCTGTTCACAAATCAGTTAGATATGCCCAACACTGTGTAAACTCAGCCAGACATGAGTAAACTTTGCTTGAACCAAAAATGTATTACAGTCGAAGACCAGCACAGTTTTCCAGACAACAATATTGTATACAATTATATGCAATAAAAGACAATTCTAGATAAAAATCACACTGCTGAAACAAATTAAATACACATGCCTGTATCTACATATATACTAAAATCTCCAGTACGGTATTTAAAAGAAAAAGCCCATTCCAATTGCTCCAACTATTTACAACTCACTTCTTACATATAGCAGATGCACAAAATTTTGCTGCTGCTGAGAGTTCAGGTCTGACAGTGGGTAATTTACATAAAATGTGTCAGATCTCCCTTGATATTTCTGGACACTTGGGGAATTAATATCAAGCAAATCACAATAGAAAAGACAGTGTAATAATACATGCTTTACAGTTTCCACAGTACCTGTATTTCAAAAACATGAACACTCTTGTATGGGTATCACAAAACCTGCCCTCCAGCAGCATGGAAGATAAGATTTGAAGCCTAGCGAATGTAAAAACTCTTCTATATTTAATAAATGATAGATTTGACATACAGTTTGGGATTTTAAGTTTGGCATGACCCACAGAATCCCAACAGTCCCAATTTTCATCTTAAAAATAAAGCTAAATCATAGTCTCTTAAAATAGTCTAAAAAGCAGGGCTATCAAACTCTCCACAGATTGTGAAAAGGAGCCAGATTCTCAATCAAGCAGATGTTTGGAGACTACTGGCTGAATCCTGTGTGATCATTACATACTACATAGAATCATAACTATGTGCTACATAGTGGGTTTTGGAGGATGCAGAGTAGGAATGTACATCCTTGTTTCATTGTTGCATGTAAAATTATCTCCTTGCCTGCAAGGTATTTTCTCTCAGTATTAACATTTGCAAGAATCATTCGGACACCGATTGCCTGAATGGGCCTTTCAAAATTAGGACTGCATTAGAGTTGCCGGGTGAAATACTTCAATGGTTTGTAGAAGAGGCAAGAAGCGCCTGCAGAAATTCCCTCTTCTGCACATGCAAAAGGGACAGGAGCCCTGTCTCTTATTTCACCTGGCAACATTAGCCTAGATGGATGGGTTGTGCTTTTTAAATCAACCAGCCTGCTGTACTTGCTGTGTCTCTGTTTTGTTTTGCAAAGAGAAAAGAGACTAGTTGAAGGCAGGCATTATGCACAAATTGCAGCAATTCTGACAGGAAAGAAAGTGCTTGTTTCATTCATGTCCTGGATCCAAGTAATCTCTGGTGGGTTAATAGGCTCTAAGCAGGCTGCCTCCACAAGAACTAAGAATTTTGCTAAATTTCTACACATGCCTAATACAGAGTTGGCCTTGCTTAACCAAGGAAAAGATGGTGCAGAGGCATCACTCAGCAGCAGCCTCCCTGGCCTTGTTAAAGACATTGCTTCCTAGCCCTTGGTTCCTACTCTCTTTGGTGGTAAGATGCTAAGAGCCTATTGAGGCACACATCCTTATGTTTGCTTAAGAATTGTGGCTGGTACCTGGTGAAATCTACAAAGAAAGTTTTCAGTTCCCTGGACAACACACCACCTCCCCCAGAACTTTAAAAAAACTGGAATGTATTATGCAAACTCATTTAACTTGCATAATCAGCATAGGATGTAGAGTTTGATTGCACATGCAAAATTGTGAAAGTTTATCCAAAGTGTGATGTCTGGATGCTAGAGAACTGACCTGCATGTACATTACTTCTGGGCAGGATGGATAGAAGAGATATAAGGATCTCTTTAACCTTGGAGCAGGGGAGAAAGGGGTTGTGAAGAAGTAGGACAGAGGGCCACAAAAGATTTGTGCTGCAAACAGGTGATTTAACTTTACAGAACACATAAAAGCCTGAGTTAGGTTGGCCAATGCATAGTTAGCCTTTGCCCTTCCACGTGCTGGCGGGTATGAGAGGCTATGTCTTTAAATCCTGGTCCTCTGCTCAGCTTTATAGTACTTGTCCTTAATGGTAGGTGTTGATATACTGCTCTGAACAGACCCTTAAGTCTTCCAGAATAGGATGTGCAGCCAGCCACACAAGACATAAAAGGTAAGCAACCTATGGTATTTTTTGTAAAGAGTAGCAAGCTAATTTGTGGTTTACTTTCATGATAGTTGCAGAAGTTTTGCTTTACAGTTTACCACTTTGCCTCTGATTCTGCAAGTCTAACTTGCAGAGTGGAGATGAAATGTTAGGGCAAGCTTTGCTTGCATGATTTCAGTGTGCACAGCAACTGTCAAACATAAAGGAGTTGGGAGAGTCCTTTTTACCTCCCATCTTTGCTTCTTTCAGTGTTCTACTCTGAATTTTTCTGAAGAATACATAATTGAAAGAGAATAGGAAAATGTTAAGTGCTTCTCTTCAAGAATATTCTTTCCAAGAGGATGTGGCTGTTATCAAAGGAGGCAAGCTTACTTGTTGGAAAGGAAATTCTATTTTTCTGGTTCATTTTAAAGAGAGGGTCCTGTTTATTACAGACAGAGGCCTGTATCCAATTGCTAGGTCCCACTGGAAGAGACCCATTCAGTTTATTGCTAAATGGTAAACAAACACATAAGTAAATCCTATTAGTTCAAGGGGTGTACTCTAATGGAGATTAACAGTTGAGTTTAGGCCATGTGTTTTCTGGTGTTGGTGAAAAGTGTGGTAATTGTTGTTGTGTGCCTTCAACCTGCTTTGTATTTATGGCAACCCTAAGGAGAACCTATCCCAGAGTTTTCTTGGCAAGATTTGGTCAGAGGGGGTTTCCTTTTGCCTTCCTCTGAGGCTGAGAGAGTGTGACTTGCCCAAGGTCATCTATGCTGGCTGGTAACAGATTACATCTTTAATCCATTTAATATTGCTCTGGATTAGATGACACCAAGATTGTCTTCTCTACATGGGTCTTTTTGCACTACACTTTTACAGCACTCTGATTCTACTTTAAGTAGGAAGTCTCTTGCAGAGAATACTAAATGCCCCTCACCAAACTGCAAATCCCAGGATTCCATAGGATGTTGCCATGCAGTTAGAGGTGGGATAACAGTGCTCTAATTTGGGAGTGTGAAAGGGCCTCTTTAGATTTGCATTCGGAATCCTGTAGCAGTTCCTTTTAAAAAGCCTAAGTTGCAGCTGAGAGTGTTTAGTATCAATCTAAACTCTTGTTAAAGGCACAGGAGTAACCAGTCTGTCCTCTCCCCACCAAGAGGCTATCCAAGAGGAACAGGGAATCCAACCATGTCTTGTGCCTGTGTGCAGTTTTGTGTGAGTACCCAATTTAAAGGTGGCCACTGACGACTACCGTGGGAGAAGAAGGGTGGGATAAACAAAACAGCATTTGTAAACAGTAGGAGGTGTAGTATTTCCTTAGCTCTGTGTGTACCACTCCACCAAAAGCTGAAGTCTAGGAAAGCTCATGATGCCAACCTCTTTCTTTCAATTAGGGCCTTTGCAGACTGATAGAAATAGTGCAAACTGAGTCCACTTTAACTGCCCTGGCTCAGTGCTAGGGAATCATGGGAACTGTATTTTTTCTGAGACATTCAGCCTTCTCTTTCAGATAGCTCTGGCACCACAATAAACTACAAATCCCATGATTCTCTAGCACTGAGAGCCTTTGCAGACTGGCAGAAATAGTGCAAATTGAGTCCACTTTAAGGGTTAGGGTTATGGGAATTTTTTTTTCTGAGACATTGAGCCTTCTCTGTCAGAGAGCTCTGGTGCCACAATAAAATACAGTTCCCATGATTCCCTAACCCTTAAAGTGGGCTCAATTTGCACTATTTCTGGCAGTCTGCAAAGGCCCTTAGTCTCAAAGGTGCTACAAGATCTCTCTCCATACTGATTCTACCGACTAACACAGCTGTCTCTTTGAATTCTTAGCTCTGTGTGTTGTTGTATATTGTGGCCACAAGAGGTCACTGTAGCATTGACCTCAGCTGTGTCTGATAAGCTGCTCTGCAAATGCATCCCCAGCCATGGCAGAAGTTAGAAGTTGCTGAGCTTACTGCTGATGTTAGAACAGATCTAACTTTTGCTAGAACCAGTGCAGGGTATCTGGATATCTGGAGTGGAGGAACTTGCCCTACTAAAGTGATCCTACTTTTCCCAAATTTCATTACCCACCAAAGGAGGAAGAGAAACCTCTCAACAAAGCAGGATTAATACCCAGGCACCATCTAGTACATGACAAACCAAACACATAAAATGACAGAACATCCTTAATTGTTAATCCTCCATCCCTCCCTCCCTCGGTGGCTCCTCAGTGGCCCAAATCCCTTGCCCTTGGGCTCCCAGTGACTTCATGCAATACCAGCCTTAAATGCCAGTGCAAGGGCTCCAGTGCTAAAAGCACTCCTATATAAATGTCAATTCGTGCTTCTTATTCCTGCTCCAAATGGAGGACCCTTTGTAATTCCTTCTGGACAGAAGGTGCAGATGGAGGACATGCCCTGGGAAAGGAGGATAACCTCTAGTCACCCTGATCTGGAGGCATTTCCCCAGTCTTTCCATTTAAACGATGGTTGTGAGAGTGGGGGAAAACAGTGATGGGTGTGTTTAGGGGGATGGAATTGGGTCCAGCCTCATAACCAGGGTGACTTAATAATAATAATAATAATAATAATAAGTTTTATTTCTAGCCCGCCTTTCTGCATTGCAATCGAGGCGGGTTACATGAGACTTGATGTCCTCACCACCAAAGAAGACAAGGTTCCCCTTCTTTGGATATGCCTTGCTCTTCCTCTTGTTAAGAGCAGCTGGGTGGCAGCAGTGGCAGAGGAAGAGGAGGACCAAGGACTCCTTCTGCTGCTCCTGGTGCCCACCAAGGAGGAGGAGAGGAGCAGCATTGCCCCCTCGGAGGCAAACATGAGTGCTATGGAAACCTCCTCCTTCCCACCGATGACACAGTTTGATTGACAGTGGTGCAAATCAAGTGGGAACGACAGTCATGTCAATCATGAATTCATGAAATAATGAAAGACTACGCTTCAATAGTGGGAGCTATGCATTAGCCGGAATCGATTCAGAGACCTGGTGTCAATGCGACTCACAAAGCGATTTAAATGCAAGTGGGAATGAACCCTTAAAGTCCAGGAAATAAACTTTAAATTCCATTAGCAGGACAAACAGCTACTGCCTTTCAGATCCAGTTTGTCTCAAATCCTTTGTGAGGCTACAAGCCCCTTTGTTAGAAGGAGAACACTGGATTTCTTAGGAAGCCTCCATGCTTTTGCATCTGGAAAACTTTTAGGTGTTAAGGTAAAACATATCTCGCAAAGGATTTGAAACAAACTGGATCTGAAAGAGTTGCCAGCTGGTTGGAGCTGCTGCTGGCAACAGGCATTTGGGCAATAAGCCAGTCACCCATGTCATGTATGAAAATGACCACCATGCATCACTTTGCTCTCCTACCTTAGGAGCAACAAACTGGGCAAAAGTCAGTGAGGCTTCTTGGCTACAGCAACAGGGATGGGCTTCTGTGTGAAAAGATCATGCCATGGGAAGAATGGATGAAGGGATGAGTTTGTTCCACACACTCCTTATCCTCCCCCAGCCAGCCTCACCCGCCTTGGACTACAGACAGAGACATTCTAGCTAGCAAGCTAAGTTGGCAGAGAAACGTTTTTAGCTGTTTGAACCTGAGTAAAAATTTCCTTCCAGTTCCCTAAGGGAAGGCCATCTTGTACTTCCTACCTTTGAGTAGTTCTTGAGAAAAATGAAGGTGCCAAGGCCATAACCTGGCTAAGAGGAAAGGTTGCTCTATGAGACTATACATTAATGCATGGCTGTTGCCCTGTAATTACATGCAAAATACTTATTCTGATCTGTTTTTTGAAAAGAGACTACTATTTGTGAAGTTGTTGTACCTTGGCCACATCATGAGAAGGCATGACTAAATAAAAAACAATAATGCTGGGAAAGGTCGAAGGTAGTCGAAAGAGAGGAAGACTGCACACCAGATGGCTAGCCTCAGTTACAAACCTGAGTCCCCGTTCACACTACAAAAATAATCCAGGTTGAATTTTGTTTGAATCCTTGTTGTTCACATACATCTTGAATGCACTCAATGCATGGGGGGCTGGCAAATAAACCCCATTTAACCCAGGATATTCGATACCAGAGTTTTTTTCCTTGTTTTCCTGAAAATCTAAATCAATCCACATCTTTGGCAGTGTGAGTAAGCTTCCAAATTGATTAAGATCGCTCTGTATTGTTCAAGGGAATGGAGACGGTTCCATTTCATCCTGAAACGATGGCATGTAACAAAGGGGTTACAATGACTTGAAATGGGAACAACAAACCTAATATGCATCAGCACAGCGATCCACATTTCTTGGGTGTCCCCCGAGTCTGCAAGACCTGAGCAGGGCAGTGGAGGACAAGGGATCTTGGAGATGTCTTGTACATAAACAAGGTCACCACGAGTCAAAGTTGGCTCGAGGACAGCTAACAACCAACAAAATGTCATAAAAAGGGGAGAGGGTAAAGAGATTCACTACAAAGATTCTAGCAGGATTTGTCTTGGGGAATAAAAGCCTTTAACAATGGTAGGACACCTTGAAAATTAAACAGAGGTAGGACTCTGTGGCTAAATGATATGTAATAGCTGAAGCAGTACAGAAAGATGAGGTGCCACCCAATCTGAGCCATATCCCATGTGACCAAAATGTGATGTACTTTACTTTTTGACCACTTTTTTAGAACATTTGGCTCCCAAAAGCTTCAGAGGAAGTTCATTACCAGCACGATTGGTGTGCATAGCAATATATTATCTAATTGAAAGAGAGTATGGGCCTTTGCAGACTGCTAGAAATAGTGCAAATTGAGTCCACTTTAACTGCCCTGGCTCAGTGCTAGGGAATCATGGGAATTGTATTTTTTTTCTGAGACATTGAGCCTTCTCTGTCAGAAAGCTCTGGAGCCACAATAAACAACAGTTCCCATGATTCCCTAGCATTGAATCAGGTCAGTTAAAGTGGACTCAATTTGCACTGTTTCTGGCAGTCTGCAAAGGCCCTATGTCTCTGCAAGGCCTGCTTTTCTGGAGGAAGTGGTTTAGTCAGTCGTGACCTGCCAAGGAGTCCTTTGTTCAGCATTGCTGATTGTTTTTCTTTGATTGTCTGTGTGACATACTCTGAGGTAAATTTAGAAATGGAGCGGTGAGTAGGAAACATTAAAAATGAGAGCCAAGAGCAATATAGTGCATGGTAGCTATTGTTGTTGTGTGCCTTCAAGTTATTCCCCACTTATGGGGAGGCCTTTTGTTTTTGGCCATGTGCTTTCCTTGAGCGCATGGTCTAAGAGGCGGGGCTTCTGCTGAGTCACTTGACTTGCTTGGGGGTGGAGCTAGCAGCCCCTAATGCTCTATAAATGCTGCCTCAGTCTCTGCAGCTCAGTCTCCAAAGAGTCATATCAGTAAGAATTATTAGTCTAAAAGGGGGAGAAAAACAAACAAATAACTGCAGGTTACCAGCTTGACCATGAAAGCCCAGTAGGTGATCTTAGGCAAGTCACACTCTCTCAGCCTCAGAGGATGGCAATGACAGATCTCCTCTGAACAACTCTTGCCCAGAATAAAACCCCATCATAGGTTTGCCTTAGGGTTACCATAAGTTGGAAATGACTTGAAGGCTCACAACAACAACAGCACCTCAGTTAACAAAGTAGATGTGCTCTGGGACATGATTTCTTAAACAGAAAATTTGCTACCACAAGCAGATAGAACATGGAAAGAATAGTAGTAGCTGCTTTATTCAAAGCAATCAATATGCATATGTTAAATGAAACAACCAGGTTAAGAAAGGCTTGTTTTGAACCTTCTAGAGACCACTTGAAAGCTGCTTCAAAAGCACATCCAGGCATGATTTTTCACCCTACCAACTTCCACTTTTCTTCTGGTTTCCATTTTGGTGGTCAGACTTACAGATCTATGATTCTTAATTTGCTGGGGTTGGGAAGTGTTGGGAAGGCAGGCTTTCTCCTTTGCTTTCTGTTCTGCTGTTAACACATGCTCAGGAAGGGATTTTGGAGGCAGCTTCCATATGCCTAGCCTGTTTTAGGCAGGCACACACAGCTACAGTAGGATTGCTGGAGGAGAACCTCATTCTTTCCCAGCTCAAGATTTTAATTTTTTTAACTTTATTTCCAGCATACATACTGCTGCAGTCTGATACCAAAGTCTGGCTTTCTCTGGCCCTCTTTCTACACCCTCCCAATATCAATGCTTCTAAAAACTCCCAGCTAGACAGAGATCAAGGAGGAAAAGGGGACTGGGAGATTTTAAAAGGCTTTGTAAAAATTAGTTTCTTTTTAGACATTGTTAATTGAGGCATCCTATACACCTGTTTGCAAAAGAGATGGATCTCTATTACTGTGATTTTTCTGTGTTGCATTTGTAAAAATGCACATAAATACACAAGAGGTGGGAGGTGGAGATGCAGGAGGAGAGGAAGCTGTTTGTTACATTTGATCAGTTGCTTTGTGTGGGGTCTTGTGAAGGCTTCTGGGGAGCCAATTACGCTTGGCTTGCATCAGTGAACACTGCAGGTCTTCACAGTGATGTATGGTTGCAGCTTCCATAATCTCATTGTGAATTGACCTGGTGCAGTGAGCAAAGCTCAGCTTCAGCAGCTCAGTCTGTTCAGGTGCTTCTTTTCAAGACAAAGTGGAACAATCAAAGCCTCGTCTTCTGATTTTTTAAAGGCCTCAGCCTGTGAGTAGAGCTCTCTCTGTATATATATCCCCATATGGAGGGAGAGAGATGCTTCCAGTTGAGTGGCGGTAGTATGCAGTAATATTTCTTGTGTGTACGTGTGTTTGAGAGAGAGAGAGTGAAATATTGTGTGGAGTGGCCATGTTTAATGGGGAAGCTCTTATCTGAAGGAAGGAGAAAGAAAGAATTTTTTTCAGGGGAGCAGGGAAGGTTGTTCAAGAAGTGGTTAAGGGGTACAAAAATGGATGGGTTAACATGCAGCCTAGGGTCTGTGTGTTTCATAGCCCTGTTAGATGTGAAGGCCTGTCCAGTCAAAAGTTTTAAAGACAGTGAAACATTCAAAGGATGAGCAGGGCCCTTGAAGCCGCCTGTCGGCTTAGCACCTAAACAGCAGACTGAGCAGAGGCACAGGTCCCTTTGGTATACAATCCCCTAGTATGGTTAGATGTAGTGAATTCCTAGTCCATTGTATTAAATCTTTCTACCTTTCTATCTATGCATTATAAATTAATATGAGCAAGTTGGCATTCTCTTTCCCCCTCCTTTTAGAGGGGATGAGTAATCAGTCACCATGTTGTATTATTTATTGCATGATTAATTTTATTTATATATTACTTGACGATGACCCAAATGGCATCTTGAGTACTCTTGCTTATTTTATCTTAAAAAGAAGAAAAGGCCCAAACTTGAGTACTCTTACTTATTTTATCTTAAAAAGAAGAAAAGGCCCAAGACACAAAATCTGCCCTGTAGTGACACCTTTATTGGGCCATCCTAATGGTATAAAATACGTTAGACTAGCTTGTGAACCTTCACACACTTCTTCATCAGGCAGAGATTGTGTAGGTGTATGTATTACACACACACATGCATACATGTCTGTAAATGTGTGCACGTGTGAAATAAAGTTTAGGTCCCGGCATCTACATGGCTTCTTTGGGTGTTATAGGAAGTGTGCATAGACAAAAAGTGTTAGACTTTGTCTGTTCAATTGCCTTGAAGTCCCTGGACTGGCATAATAGGTAGACGGGCATTTCTTTAAACAATTGTTTTATCACATAAATTGTTACCCCTAGTGGCCCTACCCTAACTTTGGTAGATTGCTGTTAGTACGTGCCTTCAAATTGTTTCTGACTTATGGCAACCCTGAATCACAGGGTTTCTTGGCAAGTTTTTTCAGAGGATGTCATTGCCATCTTTTTTTCTCTCAATA
>CM034701.1:115750068-115823850 GCA_020142125.1 Phrynosoma platyrhinos | reverse complement strand
GTGGACTCCATTTGCACTATTTCTGGCAGTCTGCAACCCCCCTAAGTCGGATGATCTCTTCTGGCCTTCCTGAATAGATGTCCCAGCCCATCTTCCTCTTCCATTTTCTGCCGCAGCTATTGTTGGTTTGGGCTATTGTAACTTATTTTAAGTATGTCTTAATTTTTTTCTATTGTTTAATACTATTTTAAGAGGTGGGTGGGTTTATGGGATTTACATTATATTTTTATTGTACTTTTAATGTTGTAAGCTGCCCTGGTTGCATCTGTAGAGGGGCAGGATAGAAATAATAATAATAATAATAATAATAATAATAATAATAATAATAATAATAATAAACATTTTTTTAAATATATAAAATAGCTTGATATGGGATTGGAAGTAGGGTGTTATGCAGTGAACAAGAGAAGTAGTGCCTGGCCATTTAGAGTATAGTGATGGGTAGGGTTTAGTGAATTTTGGTAGATCAGGTAAACAGAAAAACAGGTCATTGATTAAGCACACACATTTGCAAAAACTCTTTATTTTGTCAGAATACTTGATGCTGATCTGTGACAAAGATATTGAACAGGTAGTTCAGTACCTGAGTTGGGGACCATAAATCATAGGCATGCCTGTTTTTCAGCCTGCTGCTTTTTGGCAATACTGCCCGTCCCTGGTGCCTATCAGTGTGAAAGTGAAGCAAGGCCACCTAGACAGAAGGGACTGGCTTCAACCTAAACACACTCCCCAGTATGCATAAGTATAACTCAACACACTCCATTAAGGTTTTGTAGACTTCAGGAAGAAGTTTTGGAAATATGCTAGTGTATATTTCTTCAGATGTTGTGCAAGAAATGTCCAGAGGGCACAAGGTGATAATCTCCCCTCAACCCAAATGGCCACAAATTGGCTGATGGGAAAGTGTGGCAAGAGAGCACCATCATACCATTCTCTATCTGGCAGCTATTGCTTTTCCTGATCTAGGCACACATATGCCAGCAGAGTTGGCCATGAAATGCTAATGGCAAAAGAATCTAGTCACAGGAGTTTATTAAATGGGATGGAGCCCATGCAGAAACCGGATTTAAACTGGGGAAAAGCCCGCAAAAGTGTGCTGTTTTTCAGATGATGTTCAGGGCTAACCCAAACAGAAAGTAGAAAAAAACTGGAGTTGTTTTTCAGATGACATTAGCATTAATGAGAATTAACACAATATTAACCTGAACAGAAAGTAGAAAAAACCCACTCCTTTTTACTTTCAGAAAATCCCGAAAGTAAAAAGGGATGGGTTCTGTCTACTTTCTGTTCGGGTTAATGTCACATTAACCTCATCATGTGTGAAAAACTACCCGCTTTTGCAGGTTTGTAAATCCCATTTCTGCACTGGATTTCTGCAGTTTGTCCCGCATGATAAACTACACAGTCACAGACAGACAGATGAACATAAGGGGTGTGTGTGTGTGTGTGTGTGTGAGAAAGAAAGAGAGAAAGAGAACTACCTTGATGGTTGAAGGCACCTGAGGCATTGTTTGCCAAAATGGGAGTGTTCTATAGTGTGGGGGGAAATCCTGCTAAGTCCCCCACTGGTCTATAAAAGAATGTTTCATAAGAGAATGACAAAAGTCCTCTGTCACTGGACTTCTCCCACACACCACTGCTATAAAATGCTCAAGTTTGGGACTGACAACCTCCTGGCCCAATATGGCACAGTGGTAATGCCTCCGAGTGAGAAGGAAGTAGAGGAGACCCCTGAATAACATATTGAAAGGTGAGTTAACACATAGGCAAGCCCCTGTGATTTCTTGAGTCTATTCTAGCTAGAACTAAAAACAGAACTCTGGCCAAATGTCTTTCACCCCTTTGCCTCTCTGAATACATAACTTAGCACTGTAGTGTGCTCAATCTAGATCTAGATGTTCAATCCTGCCATTAACATACAGTCATCTCTGTTAACCAGTAGGGCATTCAAAAACAGGTAGCAATGATGACACACCCACGATGGCCACCATAAAAATGAGAAAGCATAGCTACAATTCTCTTGGTGATGTCACATGTATGTATACATTTGGGGGGATGTATCTTTTGCCTCCCAGCCCTTGCCCTAGAGCAGGGTTAGGCAACCTTTCCCCTTTAAGGGCCGAGGGACTTCAGCTCCCAGAAGCCTCAACCATGTTGGCCAATAGTCCCATGTTGGCCAATAGCTCCTGGGATTCTGGGAGCTGAAATCCCTCGGCCCTTGCCTGCCCCTGCCCTAGAGTAACGTGTATTTTGGTGGGAATTATGCTGTATCTCCTTGTGCAGCATCCCTTACGCAGGGTGTGCATCAGCAGTTGCGGGGCTCAGCTCCATCCCCTTGATCACTAATCTACCTGGCCCATTCTGGCACCCTGTATGTTTGTGGGCATTAGAAGGTTTCTCCTCCTTTAAGAAAGCATGATAAGGTTTCTACAAAGGCAGCCATGCCTGGATGTACCCTATAGCTGATCAGTGGTCAAGGGAACAGAGCCACAAGTGAGGCCCCACCTGCCGTTGCCCACTCAGGGAAGATGTGTACCACACCACAGCAGAATATGTATGCTAGCTCTATCTGGTGCACTTACTGGATCTCAGTTTTAGCATCTGGAGAGTCATCTTTCTTGTGTACACTTTCAAAATGTAATCCATTTAGAACATAACTTTTAAATTTGTGGAGCCTGGATTATTAAACCCAACAGTCCCTGCCACCATCCATCCCACTTTATATGCTAAACTGGGGAAGGGGAAAACACATGGATCTGTTGGCAATGTAGACAGGTAAGAACCCTGGTAAGAATCCTACCTTTTCAATGTGGTTACATTGTCGTAAATGAACATTTTTTTCAGTAACCAGTGACTTATTATGAGCAATTTTCACATCTCCCTTTTGCAGTATAATGCTGGCCGTTTGATCTGCAGGATAATTATAATAAAGCCCTGAGGCCTACTAATCTGGTCAAAGTCTCTCGGTAAGTTAGCATGTAACTCTCCTTTATTTTCTAAAAAAATGAATTAGCTGTTCTGCAAGAGACCACCACCTTGATAGCTAAAACATCCCTTGAAAATTTATATAGCAGCTGACTTCCTTTCTGGTGACCACAGTAGCACTAGTAGTCATTCACGGAGTACAACAGATTTGGGGAAGGTGGAAAAGGATAGCAGGTAAACACATACCTGACAGAATGATTTAAAAAAATGAGTGGTTGTGTTTAATATACTTTTTTAGATCTCAGTCTTTCAACATGAAAATAATGAAAACCTTCCATTGGCTGCATATGCAGAGAGAGCTATACTTGCTTCTACAGAGGCAGCCGGTGTATGTTGTGAAAGGACAAACCCAAAACACTGGTTAATGAAACTGGACTTTTAGTGGGAGCACAAGTGTCCAATCCTCATCAAACCATGAAGCTTGCTATGTAGCACTGGGTCTGTTATGTGCATACACACACATACAGAGAACATGGCTGTATTTCTTCTCAGGGTTAGCTTTCTTCCCAGGTTTAGAAAAAATAGGATAACCCCCTTTATTCTGATTTAAACTCCTTAGGATGGAGTGTGGGATGGGACAGGTTAGGAAAATCATTTCTGGAACTTGTCCTGAAGCTCAGGACCAGTTTTGTGGCACTCTTAAGATAGAACTTAGAGGTCTAAATTGTTGTTTGAATTCTATAGATTAAGGTATACTTTAGAAGGACCCTGTTACAACACCTGAGAGTTTGTTTGCCTCAAAATGTATGGCAAAAAGCCACATTGGATCAAATTTAAACAGTACTGTTTTGCATGCATGGCTGCAAAGGTAACTTAATGCAGTCTTACTGTATCTGGTGAAATACAATTGCTATTATCCCCAACTAGCTGAAAATTATGAGAATGATAGGCCAATACATCCAGAAGACATGAAGCTGGGTATGGTTGGCTTATTAGGTTGCTTTTTGAATAAAAAAATGCTAATGTGGGTAATATGAATGCCGGTTGTTTGGGCTGGAATTCTATAGCAGAATAAACTAAGGTGTCTCACTTCATGACTATTGTGTCTTCTAACAAATGAAACTCTGGTTGTCTGGGAGAAGCCACATATGTGGAAAAACTAATGCACTTTGTGTGAAAAGTATCTCCGCTTTGTTAGGAACATACAGTGATTATGAGAAACTGGAGCTGAAGTTCTTGCCAGGAAAATAAACAAAACCCTATCTACTTACTCCTAGAGATCAAAAAGAGAAGCTCTGTCCTTTAAACATTTCTTCCCCTTTTTTGGCTAAGTTTTCCATTTCTTACCCTCAAATGTGTTGAGTTTTGCAATCAGGCTGTGTTGACGGTGGGTTTTGTAAATAACATTACTATCTATCACAAGATGCCAGTTCCTTTGCATCATTGTTGTGTCTGTGATGGCTGGTGGTTAGCCGTATGAAGTCCCCGTCCTACTCCCAGAGATGTACCAAGCAACCTTGCACAAGGCTTTTTTTCCCCCCCAGAGCCATTTCATTCATAGTAAGACAAAGTGCAATTGGCTGATGCTTCCTGTTCCCATTTCTTCATCATGCCCCAAGGGAAACTGTCAGCATTTCATTTCCAATGAGGCATGCAGGCTAATCTTGTATCAGGGTGGTTATATCTCTCCCCATGAGAGCAGAAGCCAAAGGTGTCTCTTGGACATGCTGGGGAACAGGAAGTACCGGTCCATTGTGCCTCCCATTTCCTCCTTAATAATAATGGCACATTTGCATCTGCTGCAAGTCATTCCAAACTCAAGCTATTCCTGTTATTCAGCTGAGAATTACTTGTCTAGTTGGGAGAATAACTTTTCAGGATTGTGTTGTATTTTGCCTTTTGGGGGGTGTTATGAAGATTGTACCTGGAGAATTCTACACAAGTGGTTTTAACTTGTTACTATGAAAGAAAACCATGCACAAGCAAATTCTTCTTTTTATATCTCATCCCAAAAAGTGCTCCAAAGTTAAGCTGGGAAAAGGCATGGTGAAAATCTTTTTTTTTAAAATCACAAATACTCCCTTCCCAAAAGTTTATATGCTCCTGTGGATTTCTGTTAATCATTAGCTTCCTCATATCATTCCATGTGCCTGCCTCATTTCTCAACCTCACAAGTATCATTTGTCGTTTTCTGCCTCACAAATTATCAAGAAAGCTACGTATTTTTAGACTCTGTGAGACAAGACTCTAAGGGTGTGCTGACGGAAGTGAAAAACTAAAGATTTTGGTACACTGAAATAAACCACTAAAGATTTTGGTACACTGAAATAAACCACCTCAGGCTAAGGTAGCTCCAACCTATGAATAAGTTCTGTGACTACTTCCAGCCACAGGAGATACTTGTGCTCTCCAGATTTGTCTAACATCATTTCTTTATCCCTTTAAAGTTTACTCAGTGCCCACTATGAAAAATAACATCAACTGTTCAAGAACACAATATAGAAGAGGATCAAGAGACTCTGACAAAATACTATAAAAAATCACGCTATGACCCATGAGGGCTATATAAAAGTCAGAAAATGTTTTTCCTTATGAATGCTATATATGGGTTGGTCACTAGAGGGTGAACTTGCTGCTTTAGCTGTTTCTGAGTCTAGGCTTGATCAGGTAGTAGCACCCAAAAGCAAGTTTTAATTCTGTTACATAACCCAAATTGTTAGGGCTTTGGCTACTGGACGACTAATCCCTTAGGAGTGGGGTGGGCTAATTCCACTCCTGCCAATGTTGTTGGACTGCAATTCCCATTAGCTTATGTCAGCAAACAGATGATGTGAGCTGCAGCCCAACAACATTTGGATGGCCATACTTTGCTCACCCCTGATTTAGAAGGTGGGATTGTCTAATGCAGGGGTAGGCAACCTTTCCCCTTTAAGGGTCGAGGGACTTCAGCTCCCAGAATCCCAGGAGCTATTGGCCAACATGGGACTATTGGCCAACATGGCTGAGGCTTCTGGGAGCTGAAGTCCCTCGGCCCTTAAAGGGGAAAAGTTGCCTACCCCTGGTCTAATGGAAGTACTCCAAGCTACTTTGAGCAGGGCCATTCCAGGAATCAAAGCTACCAGCCAGGACTGTACAGACAAACAAATAAGCTTTACCAGGATAACAGTTCCCCAGAGGATTTTTTTTTTCGTAAGCAGTTTTTGGACTTTTAGGGTCAAATGTTTTGACAGGGAAATAGCTTTAAATTAGTGAGAAACAAACATATATGGGGAAATGTTTAAGTAGTTTGGACTACTGTTCCAGTACTTTGCAGTGGCTGCCCTTAGCTCTGGCACTCCCATCCCAAGGGAGACTCAGCGTGAGCCATTTTAGGGCTTTCTGCAGGATGACTCAAATCTTTCCATAGAGGAGAATGGGGTGTGTGTGGTTAGGAGTAGTTGCAAGTCCTTGAACTGAACTGTTGTATATTATAACTTTTTAATATTCCGTTTCTTTTTATACATTCTGGTTTTATTGTTTTAATTGGTGGATCATTAGAGAGGCCTTGAGCATTAAAAAAAGGTGAGATCGGTCACAAATACATGTTACCATTAAAACATAAAAATGTTAGCTATGAAGTATAATAAATACAACAACATCACAAGACAGGAAGCAGAATTGTGTCCTCTTTTCTACACAAGTCTCATAGCTTCCTCAAGGTGATACTTTTTTCATATATTATTATTCCTTCCCTCGTCCAGGCTGCAGAAAGTGTGAGATACTGGCAAAGTGCTACTAAGGCTGGAATTTAGTTAGGGACATCTGCACATGTAGGTGTCCTTAGTGTGTGCACATCTCCCTTTTTTGGGTTCTGGAAAATGGTAGTATTTCTTTCCTCCCTATGCAACACCCAATCCCACCTCCCAACTTATTGTAAACCCCCAAAGCCATCTCACATGGCCATTTTGTGCTTCACACTGAAAAAGCAGGATCAGAGAAGTCTTTGGTTACCCTCCCATAGCCAGATGCACAAAGATGATATTAAGAGCCGAGATCTGTGGCAGTTCTTTGGAGTCTTTGCCCTGCTCTAATTGTTCTGCCTCTGGCTATGGGGAGGTAACTAGAGGCTTCTCTGTTCCTGCCTGCTTGCTGCAAAGCACAGGCTGTATTTTGTAGCATTCTGCAGGGTAGGTATATACAGTAAATTGTGTGTGTGGCTCAGTGTAGTGTAGGTCCACATGCAGATATTTATGCTATACTGAGGGAAAGTTGGATTGAGGTGTAAAAGTGACAAATGCCTATGAAGAAACACGTTGAGGTCTCCACATTCTGAGGACATCCTATGGCAATGCTGGAAGCAGTCAATTTGGCCTGCTTCTACTCCAAATTCTGACTAGCTAATAGTTTGTTTTTTTAAAAAAATAATGAACTATTGTATACCGATATGCAAAATGGTTTGGAATGCAACACAATATACACTGATTAAAAACTGGAAGATGCTATCCTTGACAATTATAGCTGAAAATTCCACATCCAATTTTATCAATAAAGCCCTGAGTTTGTTTTTTAAAAGAAAGTATTACAAAAATAAATGTCAAATACTTAGTATACACAACACTTGCAGCATGACTAGAAACTAGCAAGCACTTTTCTCCTGGTTAGGTATTTCAGTATTATGTAATTAGTTACATAATCACAAAATGCCAACAGATTACCATATTGTAAACCTAGAGCCTGGTGTCCTCCAGATGTGCTGGAGCACATTCCTAGCCCAAGGACTGGAGATGGCAGTGCTAGTCTAACCCATCTGGAGGGCAGCAGTTTTCATGAACACTGCTAAAATTAAATCTTTTTAACTTCTGCATTCCCAAAGAAGCAAATAAAGCTAATAATATGTTACCCGGCAGACAGAAAAACACAGATTTTCCTGATAGATTTTTTTTATTATTATTATTGGACAGATGAACTAAAATAAGCCAACAATATAATTATATGCCAACAGCCATCTCTCTAGCACTGGTGGTGATAGACGGTGTGCCCTTTTCCATCTTGCCCCTGCCCCTCCTGTTCAATGCAAAGTAAATGATTCTGGCTTTTACTACTGCACTTGAACTCTAATCCCTTCACTGTTTTTTTTAATCTTGGTATTTGTGTCTGGGAAAAGAGGAGCCAAGGGGCTGGGCAGAGAAACTAGGAGCGAGACTCTTTCAGATTCACACACTGAGACCAGGTAGTCTGTGAGCCACATCCATTAAGCGTGCTGGAAGCCTTATTGCTACTCTAGTTGAGCCAAAGCTCTTCTTTCCATTATAAGCCACCCAAACTAGATGCAAAAGGTCAGAGAAGGAGAAGGAAAGTGTCAATTTATGTAAAAACAAAGAAATCTCAATGCCACCCCCTCCCCAAACAACAAAGTATCCGTATCTTTACAAATCTTATAACATTTTTAAAATGGCAGTACCACCATCCTAGAGAGATGAAGAGAGACAGAAAGGGGCTGTCAAGGACTTTCCCCTCCCCCCCGGCCGCAAAGGGGTGGGGAGTGGCAGAACAAAACAAAACAAACCTCAAAAGCAGTAGCACAACTCAAAAAAAATGTGGTTCTTCTCTAAAAACAGCACTCATCATCCATCTGATGGGGGTGGGAAGAAAGGCAGCAGGGGAGGGAATAAAATAAAACTGGTGCAACTTCTTGCCAAGGATGATGCATTTAACCAAAGCTCCATACAGTCCCATACGTCTACATGTCCTGTGGTGGCAGCATAATTGCTTAAACTGTCATGGCTGTGTATGTTTGTATATATATACATATGCACATATACATACACATACACACAGAGATATAGAGTATTTTTTTAAAAAAAAAGTGTTAGCATTTAGCTTGCTCCTGTTGGGAAGACTCATCTCTCTTTCACATGATTCTGTGCTCCGGCGCTACTGCTGCCCCCGCTGCTGCCGCCACTACCATTGCCGCCATTGCCGCTTCCGTTGCTGCTGCTGCCACTGCTGCTACAGAGGACCTCTGTGAGGTCGTCCATGATGGTGGTTTCTTTAGGGTCCACCAGATTGAACTCCCTGATGAATAGGATGAAGTGTATGTAGAGTGTGTTCAAATGTCCATGCAACTCCAGTGCTAATGTTTCCTTGAAGTGTGACGAATAGATGTGGGCCAGTACGTGGAACAGGTACTTGCAAATCTTCTTCACTAGAGACTCAAAGGAGTTGGGAAATTCCTTGCCTGCCATGAGAAAAAAATGGGAGAGAAGCCATCAATAGCTGAATTCCCAAAACATAGTACTTGTAAATATTCTGGTCTGAATTATTACACACCATCTCATACATCCTACATTGAGTCTTATTATGCTGAGCCCCTTTGCAACAGGCCAATTTTAGACCCCACATTCTAAATGAACTTCCCACAAGTTTCTGATTGGGTCTTAAGTGTGCCAGAGGTAGCTACTGACACAACAACAGCAATAATATGGGAGTGACACAAAGACAGGCACACTTACAAACTTATTTAATTTGACCTGCATCAAATCCCATTAAAAGCTTATTTAATTTGACCTGCATCAAATCCCATTAAAACAGCAACCTTTAATATGTATGTCCATGGTTTGTTGTATTTGCACAAGATAGTGTTTGCATATACAATGTCTATAGTGAAAAATGACAAAACACAATGCCTGAGGCAGGTGTTTCTAGAACAGAACATACCATATTTTGTAGGAAAGACATCCTCATCTGTCACTAGCTTCTGCACCGAACTCATGACAAAATCAACATACTGAGGGGCAGTACACTTTATCTTCTTTCCCCGCTCATCATACCAGTAGTATTGTCTGTGGAGAGAATTGTGAGCAGGGTAACATCTGTTCTGGGTGTTTAATCTCATGTAGTCTCATCCCACTGGACTGAACAGAAAAGCACAAGGCCCAAGTCAGGGGCCAAAAATTCCAAATTCCCTAAGCTTCAGATCTGGCACCGTAAGGGTTTCTGGTAAACAGTCAAAGTACAGTTGGTGATGTTGCACCAGAAACCCCTGACACCTAGCACTGGAGCAGTGGTCTTTGTCATCAGGGCCAAAGTAGCCGCAATTGCCTGCTGTTTCCAAAGCAGCTTTGTAACAGCTCACAAGGGCACTGGTGCCTATTGGGAAGCAGGTATTTATGTGGCCTGGCAGCCAGACCATTCCACTCTGCCTTTTACCCACCTACTCCTTCAGGGTATTAATTAAATTCACAGATCATAGTTGCTGGTCCGCTTGCCAAAGCTAGAATGCTGCTTTAGCTATGTAGAGATAAATTCCCATCACCAAAACTGAAGGCTAAACTTTCAGCATTACATTATTCAACTGTACTTTGACCGTTTACCAGAAAGATAAAATGGGTAACATACATACTTGACTATAAGTGGACCTCATGTATAAGTTGAGGGCAGGTTTTGGGGCCAAAATTATGGATTTTGGTACGACCCGTGGATAAGGTGAGGGTAAAACATAGGGTCATATAACATAGAATCTAAAGCAGGGGTAGGCAACCTTTCCCCTTTAAGGGCCGAGGGACTTCAGCTCCCAGAATCCCAGGAGCTATTGGCCAACATGGGACTATTGACCAACATGGCTGAGGCTTCTGGGAGTTGAAGTCCCTCGGCCCTTAAAGGGGAAAGGTTGCCTACCCCTGATCTAAAGGATGAAGCAAAGGAAAGCAATGCCAAAGAACTTGCAAAACTGCAGGATGAATAACTGTTTGTGTTCACATTGAGGGATGGATGGACGGATGGACAGAAAAGAGAGGGGTTAGTGCTTCCAGGAGAGACTACACTCTTACATTTCACAAGGGGATGGTTTTTATTTTTATGAGAGTTAAAGTACAGTACTTACATTGACCCATGGATAAGTCGACTCAGATGTTTTGGGTCAATTTTTTGTCTAAAATTTCTAGACTTATACATGAATATATACAGTGAATACACAAGTAGATTAGAAACAAGTTGGGTAATAGCCAAATAATTTTTTCCACACTCAGTGGAAACCAGGATGAGTAAATCTCTTTCTCCCCACAAACCAATACGTGCCCTTTAGAGGTGTGAAAATTCAAGTGAGTAGGGGATTTTAAGCTCTCAACCTGATTTGGAACAAAATGTTCTAAATGTTCAATCAAAGCACAGGGCAAATTTAGTTCTGTGTAGTGATTTCAGCTGTCAGGAGATGGCACTTTAACCAAGTTTTAGCAACTCAGTCAAGGACACTCTTTCACCCCTACTGCAGGGTCTACAAAATCTGGCATTTTGATGTATCTTTGCACTGAGTGTGAATGTTTTTAATTCAAATATTGGGAGGGGGAGCTCTTTATTACAATACACCATGCAAGATGGGGGGTATTTAACCCCTTCCTTTCCTGCTGTGGACCTAGCCAAAACCACAGCTTTGAAACACTGGCAGGATATCCCTTTGGTACCACATTGCAGATTTCCTCCTAATGCAAAAAATATAATAAAATAAAATAAAAATTTAAAAAAATGCAAACTGCCCATTTCATCAGGAAGACTTCAGAAAAGGAAAGCTTTCATGCCACAGTATGGAACAATAACAAACATCTGGGGACAGGATCAGTGTTAACTCTTGAAAGGACTGGGTACATGTTCAAGCAAAACAGCAACTTCAAGCAGTAATTATAACTGCATAACCAAGTATTCTACTATTAGAATCAAGAGTGTAGTACAGGGGTAGGCAACCTTTCCCCTTTAAGAGCCGAGGGACTTCAGCTCCCAGAATCCCAGGAGCTATTGGCCAACATGGGACTATTGGCCAACATGGCTGAGGCTTCTGGGAGCTGAAGTCCCTCGGCCCTTAAAGGGGAAAGGTTGCCTACCCCTGGTGTAGTAGTTTTTTCACAGTGATACATTTTACCTATATAGCAATTGGTTATCTGCATTAATTGTGTACCCCAAAGAGTTTGCTATAATGCATTATTATGTAATATAGAAGCATTTACCTCCCTGGATTGTCTGAAAGTATAATGTGTATTCAACCAAGCTTCTTTGTATTAGAGTACAATCTCACTGATTTTGCTGGAAGACTATACTCATATTTCCAGTTCTACAAATAGATTTCTGTAATGGCCTTTAGATTTAGAGAGCAAAGTTCACAAGTAGTAAACCAGCATTTCAAACAGTCCTGGGGTTCAATCTACTCCCAGCTGACAACTGAAATCTAATTTTTTTTGTGACTCCCAAATGCTGATTGTTACCATCACCAAAGGACGTTTTACATATGACAATAGGTAGCATTCTATTTTTTTTACCCTGACACAGCATTAACTACCAGTTTCCACAATAATTAATACACACCAGTCCTACAAAACAACCTGTACAAATGGTAAGCTCCCTTGCTCCAAACACTATTGTATAAATAAAAAGGTGATACCTTCCCATGCCCTCCAAACAATAGGTTATGAAGCCAAACACTTATAAAATAAGAAGGATTTGGCTGTTGCTGGAGACTGTTAAAAACAATACTATTTCAAATGATGGAGTATCTCCAAATTCAGGCTGTTTGGAGGGCAAGGACTGCCAGCACCAGTGAGTCACTGAGGAAACCATAAAGTAAGACTAGGCTGCGTTTTCCAAAAGGGCAAGGTTTCCTTCCTGACTTCAAAACTATGCTCCCACTTTTGCATAACACTTTGGAGTTCAGCAGGTAGACCCACATATCCTTGCCCAGGGATTTGCTTGCTTTCTGGAATTCCTCAACCAAGTTAACCTTTAGCAGAGGATTAAATAGGATTAGTCAAGTAGCCACATACTATCTATGGCCTCACTGCAAAGTTTATTTTCTCAATAATCCTAGACCCTGCTATTCATCCTTTGACTCAGAGAAACTATCCCACTCTAATTGGCAACTGAAGTACTGAACAGGAGGAAACATAATTCACATGCCAGTTTTTGGTCACCATCAGCACCAGAAAACATTCTTGCTGCTTTGCCTGTAGATTAAGTAAAGATTAAGAGACAACAGATGAGTGTTTTGAGAATGTGAAGGAAAAATAGCTGCCTCTAGTTTCATAGCTTAGAAGACAAGACTTATTTCCAGTTATCAAGACCTGGTGGAGGAGAACATCAGCCTGCAGATTCAGACCAGAATATCCTGTCAGTCTGCTCTTGGGAGTTATCCATTATATTTGCTGTTGTCTTGATCAAAAACTCTAAATCATGATCCTTGCCTATGGGCAGTAAATACTCTTCCTGAGTTAAGAGGTCAGTGCACACCTTTTTGTTTGATTTGCTCTGTGGCAGGATTGTCCACACAGAAGATGTTTGCGGCCTAACTGAGTTCTTCTTGGTCACCAATCCCTTTGTGCTGCACACCTTCAGTGAACATGGACTTCCTACACTTCCATCTTTACTTGGTAACAAGACACCTTTCTTTGAAAAACTGTTTAAAAAAAACAAAACCTCACCATTGATATTAACCATGTGTACATTTGAAAAAGATTTTACTCAGAATAAACTAGAGCTAAAAAATTTCTTGTGCGGAATAGGCACTACTTTGAATACAGCTGCTTTTCAAGGCAGAAACAAAATCTGAGGCAGTACATAAACTCCACATTTATCACTTGCTCAGCAAAGTGTAATTAGAGGCCAAGCTTTAAGTTGTTTGTGTCCTCTGCTCCAAGAGAAACCAGACTGAATTCCAGATGAAAACATTCTAGAAGTTCAAGAGGCCAAACAGAGCCTTGACTGTCTTCTGACCCAGGCAGCTCAACAGGAAAGTCCTGCTTTGGACAAATAGTAGAAGTGTTCATATTAGCAAGACAGAAACAAAAGGACTTGAGAAAAATGACATTGGATTCCTAGCCAAATTGTTCAAGTGCTCTGTGAACTATGGACAGTTTAATTCCATTTTAATGTTGACTTTTGTATATTTTTAAGCTATATTGTATACATTTTAAATTGTAAGCCATCTTGAGTTCCAATTTTGGGGAACAGGTGGGGCAGAAATAAAGGAGATGGTGGTGGAAAGATCTCCTCTAAAGTACTGCCTAGATCACTAAATTTAGCAACAGAAAACCCTTGTGGAAGCTCTGATCACAGTTGTAGAGATAAGTGAGAAAGAGGTTACAACCAGAAAACTACTACCCACAAAGACACTGTATTTCACAGTGTAAGACAACCTCTATGCAACAGCTAACTTCTCACAACTACCAAATTTGATTGTCACTCACTACTGAAGTCTGAAAACAGATACAACAAAAGGCATGCAATGAGTAGATAGAACTGCATCTACTGCTGCAGTCATACAAATTACTTGGCAGTGATGCACCTAGCTATGGAGAATGCTTCTTCTCTTTGGAAAAAATATCCAGCCTGAGCAAGGGGGATACTAGACCAGGGGAAAAACGCCTCTCAAATCTTACATTGTTTTGCTTATGCTTGCACAGAAGCAGCAAATTTTTTGTGGAAGAACACAAGGAAGAAATTACCCAAGAGAAACTATTAAGCAGTAATACAAAACAAAGTAAAGCTTCAGTTTGCAAATATGATTGTTCATCTGCTCCAGAGCACAGGAAAAAGAGCTACTCTCTTTAGTTTGATCATAACAACTTAACAGCATTGCACCCAGATGCTGTCTATTTCCTGTTATCCTCAAACAGCTGGACCTTCACTTTCCCAAAGAATTCAGCTCTACTGATGTAGTTCTGTCCTTAATTAGCACTTCAATTGATGGCACAAAAAAGTGTCCTAATATTTTCCTTTACATGATCTTCTGACAGACACACAATTTTAGGCCACCAATTCTTCACTTCTATATTAAGCATTCACAGACTATTCTTAGTCCATTCTTCATCTAATAACACACTTGAAAAGTTTGAAAACAAACAGCTCTTCACTGTTTCATGGCAGAATTAAGATCAACTCTCTCACAAGCCCTAGTGGTCGTAAGTGGTGCAATGGACTAGGAAAACATTGATAATTATTGGGGACAGTCTTCTTAGGCGGATCCCATAATCCTATAAGGGAAACCAGCACCCTTGTCTGCTGTCCTCTTATTTCAAAGTCACTCAGGTGCATCAAATATTACAAATTATTCAAAGAGTTGTATTTCACTCTAAGAAATTCAATGGAACAGGATGCAAAGCAGTGAAGTTTTAGCAGATAGAATATAACCCTTGGAGCAGGTTGAATCTGCTCCATTCTGAAGCAGAGCTTGCAAGGCTTGTAAATCACCCTTCTCTAGCTAATCCTGTCCCACATGGTTGAGAGGATAAGACAGTATTATCCCCGTCTATGTTACCTAGAGCATCTTGAAGGAAAGTGGCTGAATACTTTTACGCTTTGGTAGATACAGCAATGAAAGTAGTGGGGCAGAGCTGGATATGGGAAAGGCAAATATTATTGTAGGAAAGCAAGGCAAACCTGTCAAGAAATTATGAAAACAGATTAGGGGGTGTGGAGATTGAGAGGAGGTATAGATTGTCCCACTTTTCATCATCCCCCAGACTCTTCATGGGCCGCACCAGTCATTTATGGATGTTGCTACATAAAAAATCTATTTGCAGTTTAAATAAGGTATGTGCTGGCAGGGAAGGGTGAACAATATTCTCATGGGAAACATGCACCCGGAGGAAGACTCACAATTTTTGGCCTTTCCCCCTTCCCACCAGCTGGTAAACGCAAGGAAGCTTCCAGAAACACCAGAGGAAGAGTACTGGCCCATAGAAGGGACAAAGAGGCAGAAAAAGGGGAAGAGGCACCATGCATTACAACAGAGAAGGTGATGAACAAACAGTGGGAATTCTACAGCAAAGAGGACAGATACAGTACTATTCTTGATGAAGACCAGACCAAGAATCAATATGGAGGCAAAAATCACAGAAAGAGGTAGGAGACGGAATGCAGATGGGTCTGAGGAATTAACTGAATGCTGGCTGCACCAACAAACAAAATCAGGAGTTTGTTTGGACAGGAAAAGAGCTGGGCAGGCATCGAGATTTGAGAGAGAGGTAATAGGGCAATACTGAAAAGCAACAAAGAATTGCTCACGGTAACAGTGAAATATAGCAGTGAACTTCAGCTGTGGAGGGGAGGCAAGGACTTCCATTAACAGTGGAAGGAAAGGCTAATAGCATCAAGATGAGAAGTGTGAGAGCAGGCAGCAAATCCAAAGAGCAGCATAATGTCAAAGGGCCAGAGCTACTGAGAGCAACAGTGTGGAAGATCACAAAAATAAAGGATTATGCAGAATGACTAGGAAAACATTTTCTTATGGCGTTAATTCTCTAGACAACCATACTGATGAATATTGGTACCACTTTTAGGTCTGTATTCTGAATTCTTGAGATCAAATAAAATTTCACGCTAGAAGGCGGCTTATGTTTTCTACTATACAAAAGGCAAATTATGCCTTCTGCTTATCCCTAGAAATTCATGTCTAGGTATACACTAGAAAACATGGCTGAAAAAAGTGGAAACCCCAAATAGGAATTAAATTTCCCATCAGTAAGTCTTAGCTTTTATTAAGATTCTCTAAAGTCAAGTGCCACTTAAGGCTATCTGCATTACATTTTCCATATGAACTCTGACATTGGTTATCACACTCTGAAAAATAAACAAGCAAATGCATCCTTTTGCTTTCAACAGTCCATTGCTTTTAAGAAGATCAGATCAACTACAACAGAGGGGAAACTCTAAAAGCATAGAGTTTCCTTATTCCCCATGAAATTGCCAACTCATGCTCACAGCACTTGAGAGTTCTGGCAGCTAAACTATTTGGAGGTTTTCTGCCGAATGGCCTTGTGCCCAGCTTTCATTCCTGAGGTAAAGAAGGCCCCTTAGGCTTGCAGCAGAAAACTGGCCTTTTGTCCTTCCACAATGTTCTTTGTGGTATTTGAGTTACACTCCCAAAGTGCAGAACTCTGCTCCAGAATGTTAGAACTGTTGGCCTGGGAGAAAATGGAAGATCTGTCTATTTTTCAGGAGGAATATCCACTTTTGTCTTTTTTTGCCCCCCCCTCCTTTTTTTTTTTTAAAAAAAAAAAAGAAGGACTCAATTAAATTAGATGCTAAATTTTTTTTTTAACTCTAAGTTTAATGCAATTCACAGATTTGGTATGTCACCAGCTAACAGCAAATTGTTTCTTCTCATGATATTATTTTTAAAAATAAAATACTGGTGAGATTTATCATGATATAGCTAATATTTGATTCTATTCTGGCTGCTTTTTTAACTTACCTTCTTGCCTCTATTCTTCTATAATAATTGATTGGATGATCATACATTAACCACCTACTAATAACTTTTGCTGTTAAATTGTAAAGCCTTGCTTTCAATCACTTAGTCTGAAATAAAAGGACTACCCAAGCTACCACATTACCACAAACAAAGTCATAACTTACGTATTGCACACTGCCATGGTCTGGCACGACTCTCCTGTACAAAATTCCGAGATTGTACTATATTGTAAATTGATATGATGGAAAAATGTTGTTGCTGAAAGAGAAAAAAAGAAACAACGCAAGATATTTACATTATTTTTGGTTGCAGAAAAAAAGATGTTCACACAAGTTTATATGGTTTAAAGATTTAAAGTGACAAGAGATGGGGTATTTTTGACTGTGGCACCCCAACTGTGCAATCCTTGTGCAATTCTTTGGTAGATCTGTGTAGTCTTTTATTAACCTTTAAGGCAGTGGTTCCCAAACTTTGATCCTACAGATGTTTTGGACTTCAGGTCCCAGAATTTTTGACTGTTAGCATTTCTGAGAGTTGAAGTCCAAAACAGCTGCAGGACCAAATTTTGGGAATCATTGCTTTAAGGTAACAGAATAAAGTGTTATTGTTCTCTGTTCTCTCATGCTTTCCATTTTTATATCTGATTAAGAACGAACTCTGGTTTGTGCTACTTTATTGTAGTCTAAGAGGGCACTCCAGAAGTACTGTGTTTTAACCACCTTGGAACTGATACAAGGCAGGTTATTATATCTATTCAATAAATGCATGCAATTATACAGAAATACATAAAATGAATACTTGAGATAGACTTAGGCAGGGGTAGGCAACCTAAGGCCCGGATGCGGCCCACCGAGGCCTTTGGACCGGCCCCAGGCCAGTCCTGCCGCCGCTGCTGCCGCCGCCACCGCCCCCCGCCACAATGATATTGATTATTGTTGTTATTACTTGTTCTTGGGGTTTTCTTGGCAAAATCTCCACAGGGGTTTTGCCATGGCTTTTCTGGGGCTGAGGGAGTGTGCATGCATATATTTTTTAAATATATTTTTTAATTTTTTAAAAAAAATTAATTTTTATTTATTTATTTATTTATTTATTTATTTATTTATTTATTTATTTATGGTGCTTCGGCCCCCCAATTGTCTGAGGGACAGCAATCCGGCCCCCGGCTCAAAAAGGTTGCCTACCACTGGGCTTAGGGATGCAAATAATGGCACTGCACCAGAACAAACTAACAAAACATACACACACACTTGTATGTTCCTCCTTTATACATGGATATTTACAAGGTCATTTTTGGTGATTATTCTACATGTATTTCAGACTTGAAGGTAAAAGACTCTGCCATCAGAAGCAGCCCAAAAAATTTCTGCCTGGCACACCATCATTAAAACTTTGCTTAAAAGAAGCAGGGGGCTATATAGACAAAGATCTGCCTCAAGATTTGGGAAAAGGAAGAAGACTTTTCCATCTCTGAATGATCGCAGATGGCCCACTCTTAAGTTATGCTTCTGTTTTCTTACTGAGCAGAGTTTTGTTTTTTGCTTAGGTAAGTCAGGTTTTTATTTTAGTACTTAGACTACTCTCTTCAAGTTTTGCAATTAGGATCTAATTCTCAACTTAATCAAAGTCAACTAATGTTAACTACTTAAACTACTTAAAATAAATCTCCTATTTAGGTATCTCTAAAATACCTAATGTGTATTGTTAATGTCAAAATGAAAGGAGTGTCTGTCATCATTTCCTTTAAATTGAAAATAAAAAATCTACCAGCAAGAAAACAAGTTAGCAGAAGAGGTTCAGTTATAAATACTATCGTACTTACTGTTGCTAGCTAGCCATTCATTAAGATCTATTTCACGTGGTAACATGACTAATTCTTTGAATTCAAAGTCAGTGATCCTGGACTTTGTATATTCTGGCTCTAAGTAGAGTTTTTTCTCTTCTGGTGCAGGCTTTTTACCATTTGGTTTTCCCTTGGATTTCCTGGGGAAGAAAAAAGAAACAGTGCCATAGATTATCATCTGAAATGCAGTTTATCTAAATTCATTCCATGTTTACACTCTGTATATATTCTTTCAAACTGCATAATACAATTTTCTTTACCAATAAAGAGGATATGGTGCTACTAAGTGTCTAGTTTTCTAACAGCAACCAAAAAAAAGCTTTATGTACAACCAACGAAAAGCTGGCTGTACATAGTTTGAAAATGCTTTTGCCTCTCTGCCCTTCTCATAACAACTCATAAAAACAGGATATGAGCCAGGCCATTTTATTTAAGCCTCCTTCTATTAGATGATTAATTCATGCTACCTTCTATAGTACAGGTGTGCACTTTAGACGACTGCAGCTTAAAATATTTAGTACCATATATGAATCCAATAATCATACAGACAGTGTTCTGGATGGTTATATGGAAAAACAGGAAAACCTGAGATGGTTCTCACTGCCAGCCAAAAGAATAACAAAGTGTTATGAAAGATGTAATAAAGAGAAATTTAGGACAGGTCCTTGAGATATCAAAAGCCCCAATCCTCTATTTATTCTTTCTATATTACATTTTACAAGCATCTAAAAGCCCTATCTCTTAATTCTGTGTTGCATTCCACCCTTTTGTCTTAACAACTGTGGCTGGTTTCCTGGCCTTGTCAGCTGAGTTTGGGGGTCCCAGTGCATGGCTGATTAACACTTTGCAAAGACTCTAACAGCTTTAATCTATAAATATATATCATTTCAACTCCAGTAAAACTGATTGGTTGCTTGTATGTTCTTAAACTCAGACTCTTCCCCATCACTGCTACTCCTTCCTCAGGATGCACTAAATTTGCTTTTACCAAGCTATCAGTTTGTGTTTATTACCTTTCCTCCCACAAAACACAGCTCTGCACAAATTGCAGTTTCTATACTTTGGCACCACATGCACACCCTAGAAGTAAATGCTGAGTGTGCCAATTCCAACCCTCTTCAGAAACTCATTTCAGGCGTTCCAAACCTCAGAGGAAAAGCTTCCAAAAGAGAAGAAACTGTGTTATATGGAGCAGCAACGTGATCACATTTTCCTGTCTCCCATTAGATTCATTGGGTAAAGAGTAGTTTGAACCACTCTCACTGCATTCCAATTCTGCTGAAGCTCAATACTGCAGAAAAGTTTGCTTTTACCAGGGAATGTACAAGCAAGGCATAATAAAATAATCCACAAATCACCCTACAACATCTATCCATGTTTCATTATCAGAACATATTATTTCAATAACTAATTTCAAATACTTGAAGCACAAAAATTCAGACATAGGAATTAAAGAAGCAAATGAAAAGCTTCAAGAATACTGAGCTTCAGGAATGCAAACTTTTTTCTTTTTCCCCCTGAAAGTCAGATCGCATCTCCATGCAGTTTCCAAGGAAATAAACCTCAACTATGTTAGCCAGTAAAAACATGAATACAAACCAATTCTCTAGGCAGTTCTTCAAACAAAGGTTATTTGAAAAAACTAAACTACTCTTGATGCAAATGTCAGAGGTACAACTCACCCTACAATAGAAAAGAGGGTACTATTAGCAGGGAAGAATGCCAGAAGAAGAAGAATACTGAGGTCAATATGCAAAACACTGAACAGGTTTGCTGCTTCTAACTGGCATCAATACACACACCTCTAACTTTACATTTGTCTGGAGGTATTTGCCAAGAGTGGGATAAAATAACATTAATACATGAAGTGTTTGCTATCAGCTTCTCTGACAATATTTTCCTACCTATCCTTTCCCTAAATGCTACTGTACCCAAACCACCTTCAAATCTAACCACCAAGCACAGGGCTGGCAAACCAAATGCCTGGAACAAAGTATTACTTGCTCGTGGCAACCTCAAAGATGTTTGATAATCTTGTCTTCTTGCTCTCCTACTCTTATGTTATTGCTTGGAGATTGAGTCTCAGTTCAGCTCTAATTAAGGATGAGCAAATTGTCAATTTTTACTTTTGTTTCACTTGAGATTCGCATCTATTCCATCCTGTTCACACATTAATCTGAGGTTTAATTTTATTTTTTTCCTATAATCCATATGAAAATGCATATTAAACAAGCACATTTTACTCAAAGTGCATTTTGATACATTTCAGCCAACATCTGTGTCAATAACATAATTATTACAGAATATTAAACTCTTCTCTTTCTTTATGTATTCTTAAAGTCTTTCATGCTACTTGAGTAGTGAAGATTCACCACCAATACTTTTACTGGGATGTGTTAAGAAAATGTGTATACAAAACACAGGACTTTTCTTTCAAAATCATGGAAATAGGGGCCCAATTCCTCCTTAACTATTTCCATGTATTGTAAAGAAAAAATGTATTGTGCAAGTAAGTTTACAAAGACCTGTTTAGATATGACTGAGCCTTTCACAACTGAAAGGGTACATATGTATCTTTTGTACTTTGATATTTATGTCATTACAAAATATCAAATTCTAAATTCTATGAAACTGAACTAGTGGAACATAAATATAAATCAAACATTTACAAGAGAGTCAAACAGCCAAAAAATAATGTGTTCGTAAATATTTCAAATAGTTTAAATTTATACTATGTGAATCAATGATCAAACAAAGCATCAGAAATTTAAGTACTACTTCCTAATGTTGAAACATCACCCAAATCATGCACACTGTAAGAAATTGCTCTAACGGTCAACTGAACCACTATAGGCGAAATAAAGGTTATTAAAATGTTTTATTTTTACAAGGTAACTAATGCTCATAAATAGAGCTTTGCTCCCTCATCAGTCATGTCACCCACTGAACTGCATAACAAGAGGCTGACCTGGTTGAGGAGGTTAAAAGGAGTCTTCCAAACATAATCACATAAATCTCAACCTTGTTAAAATCAAGAGAGGCAACAATGAACAGTTTGGTTCCCATTTACTGTCACTGCTAAGGTTGCCAGATGTCCTTTAGTTTCTTTATTTCAGAGAGTTACAGCTGCTTATAAAAGTAAAGAATGGCCCTATTTTACATAACATGGTCCAAAAGTGTTTCTTATCTTTTAAGTTCAGATTTGGCAATCGTGTCATCTCCTGGAATGCAAGTAAATATCCAGATGCAGTCCAAGTATGTTTATTTCCCTGGAAACTCATCTAAGAAAGTCAGACAATAATTCCATTCTAAGCTTCCTGTTCTTTCTCCCCTGTTCCCTGTAGATTGAAAGTTTTTCCAACCACATTATAAGCAATGTTCATATTTAAATGGATGTGCTTAAAGAGAAACTGTTTATAGCTATACCTTACTTTCCCAGAATAAGGTGTCTAGAGACATCTACCGGAGTAGTCTGAAGAAGGCTATGAAATGTCAAACCAAGCTTGCCTAGATTAGGTCTGCTCCTTGCCTGGTTCCTCAACATATTCTAAGTTGCAAGTATATTAAGAAGGGACAATGGGGATACATATTTAAGTTGCTTTTTGGTGTGGTTCATGGCAGATGCAATGTTCAAGGAAGCCCCTAAGACAGAGGAATATGGCACTAAGAACTGCACACCCATAATATATCACTATGCCTGTATTTCAACAACAGTCACCCCTCCTTTTTTGCAGGGATCTGCAAAAAAGAGAAAACACAAATAATCAAGCCCTATTGGCTTGAATGGAGGTGTGTGCCCATGAGGGTGAGCAAGCGCGCACCCCATTTTATGTCCCTCACAGATAAGCGAGGGTCACGGACTTCAAGTCGTCAAAAATGGAGGGACAACTGTAGTAATGAACTACAACAGAGCTCACATCAGTATGGCAAAAAAGGTAAACTTCAGATGTTTACCTATTAATGTGTATATGTACCCTGCTGGCTTTAAGACCGTTACATATCAAGCATCTTTTGCTCAACACACTTTAAAAGTCTTCTGCAAACCTGGGCACTCAACTAAAGGTCTAAGACAGCTGGTGTGTTGGCAGGGGGACTGAGCTTACATAAATACTAATATTGTCTTCTCTACTAGCTGCAGTCAGTTTCTTTTCATGTGAACATAAAGGCACAGTAACCTTGTCAATTAGGTAGCATAAGGCTAACCTGGAACTGGAAAATGTCTGTGATATAGTCCGATGCTGGGTCTACAAGGGTTGCCTTCCAAATTCTTGAAAAAGGAACTGCTATAATAATACATAAAAGCATGATTTATGATGACGTACCACTTGGAGGTTTTGTGCACTGCTGCTTTCTTGATGGCAACAGGAACAGCTCCACCATACAGCCATTACAATTTCTTAACTACTTGTGCTTAAACTTGCTGGACTGAAGATGCATGACAAGGATTACTATTTTAAACATCAATTAACATAAGGAATCTGGTCTTGCACTGAGCCCCTTTGTCATGTGAATCTTCCACCTGGGTGTGACACTTATCCACAGAGAGGGGGTTTTGTGGCAATAAGGCCCCAATTATGGAATTCTATTCCCAAAGAGGTTTGCTTGGCATGAACATTGTATCATTTAAAGACATAGCTATGCTAGTCTGTAAAATCAGGATACAAACAGAGCTTGCAGTACATTTGAGACTAACTGAAAGACAGGTCGGTAGCATGAGCTTTCGTAGACTTGAACCTAGTTCCTCCAAATGCATCTGAGAAATTAGGCTCATGTCAACGAAAGCTCATGCTGCCAAGTTCTTAATGGAAAACATTTAAATATGTTTCATGTCGTCCCCCCCCCCGCTGTTTTTTATAGTTCATTTTGTGTTTTATTCTGTTGATTTTTACGTTGTACACTACTCTGATATCTAACATGAAGGGCAATATATAAATATTTTGGGTTAATAAAGTTAACATATCATCTGCCTTAAGGACCATGGCCAAGAGCATATAAACACAGTGTTTAATGAGAGCATGTAGATATATGAAGAAACAAGAGTAAGGGCCCAAACAGACTGCCAGAAATAATCCATCTTGAGACCACTTTAACTGCCCTGGTTCAGGGCTAGAGAATCATGGGAACTGTAGTTTATTGTGGCACCATAGCTCTCTGACAGAGAAGGCTCAATGTCTCAGAAAAAACTACAATTCCCATGATTCCCTAGCAGGGCTGCTAAAGTGGTCTCAAGCTGGATTATTTCTGGCAGTCTGTTCAGATCCTAAATAATCTTGAAATATCTCAGCTCTGAGGGCCATTCCAATAGCCTCCAAGGAAGCAAGCTCACTTTAGTGTCAAGTCAGTGGAGATATATACAGGAAGAAAGCCAAAATTTCATGGAAAGTATGCAGCCAACAGCCAGTCCAAAGGCTATTCCCAGCCTCCTCGCAAAGGGATTGCCATTTCTGAAAGCCTTGCTTTAGTGTGGGCACGATGTTTCCAATATTGTTTTTAAAAGAAACAAGAAAGAAAAGAAAAGAAAAGAAAAAGAAAATAAAAAGAAAAAACTAGAAGTAACTTCCAGTCACTCCATGACAATCTTTGTAACAATCATTCCCCCAAAATATATTATTCTTAATTTCATTTCTTTTATCTCCTGGAGCTAAAAGTATTGTATATTATTTTCCCCCACCCCATTCACTCACCACCACCATTTTGATTTTAACAACATCTCTGTGAAGTAGGTTAGACTAAAAATGTTATGTCATGCAGAAGCTGGAATGCAACCAGATCTATAAAGTGCAATGGACAGAAGGGGTAAGTGTGAATATGAAAGTTCATGCAGTGGCATGTATCTGAGAAAAAGCTGTAATTTTGAACAGGTCTGATAAAAGTCTTTTTTATTTTACACTATTGTATAATATCATATTACATTTATTGTTAATGGCACTATGTGCATGCCTCCGACAAGAGTATTTTATTTATTGCTTTCTGAGTTTTTTCAGGCTTTGCTAAACGTAGTAAATAAATGCCAGGGGTTCCCTGCTTAAAAGTGATTTTTTTTTTTTTAGTTCTTTCTCATTAATAACTTTTGCCTTCTTGTCGCCTGGCTACACCCTTTCAATCATACACGGATGTTGCAAAGTATTCCAGTTTTCATTTTTATGAAATGCTGACAAGTATGACAAGTATGACAATTGAGCCTTTGCTATGCAACAAATGTTCTGTGCAGGAATGCAGTAAAATGTTCTTGTAACTCAGCGTAGAATACTATGAGGGGGTATCCTAAAATTTTAATTATCACCTTTAAAAAAAATTGACAGAAAGTTTGTTTTGATTTGTAGTTGTTAACATTTCTCTACGTAGTAACAATCCAGATTTACACATTTTCCCCAGTGTTTCTTGACCCTCCGAATACCGTTATTGTAGAAGTATGCAGATTGCACCTTAAACTACTCTTCCACTTCATGAATGACATCATTTGTGTTGTCAAATCTGCGATCCCGCAATGGATTTTTCATTTCTGGGAACAAGAAAAAGTCATTTGGTGTGAGGTTGGGAAAATAAGGAGAATGCTGCAAGATCTCAAAGTCACATGCCCTTGCTTTGTTAGCTGCAACTTGAGATGAGTGAGCTGGTGCATTGTCAGCTAGGAGACGTATGCTTCTGCAGAGCATACAGTGGTGTTTCTTTTTCAGAGCATCTCACAATTTGTCCAGAAGGTTGTTGTGGTATGTGCCAGTGATGGTTTGTCCCTTTGTAAGGTAATCTGTGAGAATGACTCCACGACAGTTCCAAAAAACTGAGAGCATGACCTGCCAACTTTTGCACCTTTGCCTTTTTGCAGGGAGGGGAATTGGCATATTTTCACTCCATGCTCATGGCTTTCGTCTCTGGATCATACTGATAGAGCCAAGATTCACCCATGGTTACCAGACAACCAAAAATAAAATAAAATAAAATAAAATATAAAAATAAAATAAAAAATAAATTCCCCTTCATCCTGTTCCAACAGTGTCAATATCTGTCTTGAAAGGTCACATTGTGTTTGTTTCTGGAAAGGGGTTAGCAAACGGGGAACCCAGTGTGCAGACACCTTAGACATGTGCAGTTCATCATGAATAATTTCCCACACGCTTCCATAACTGAGACCAGTTTTATTCATGATCATTTGGATGGTTCCTCGTCTGTCTTCCAGGATTAAACACTCCACTTTCTTCACTGTGGCTGTGTCGTCTGTCAACGATGGTCTTCCGGGTCTTGGCTTGTCTGTGAGGGACATGTGATCAGTTTGGAAATTCCTTTTCCACCTCACAATAGTGTCATAAGATGGGCAATCATTTCCATAAACAACCATCATCTCAACATAAATTTGCCAGGCACTATTACCCTTCAAATGCAGGAACTTTATCACACTGCGAACCTCAATATTCTCCATCTTACACTTTAATCACTTCTGACACAACCTGTAAAAAATAAATAAAACAAAGGACACAAAGAGCTTATTTTTTCAACATCATGCACTTAGGGATCAATGATGACGCTGACAACATTTCATCGATATATCATAATAACTTCCAGGTGATAATGATTACTTTATGATACTCCCTTGTAATTCTACATATGGTATTACCACTAGACCAAGCCATTTACCACCTCTGGCCCTATCATAGATCTGCTGACACCTCACACTCACTCAAGGCCATTCATGCTGAAGGAAAGTTGGGGGGGGGGGATTGCAGAACCATCTGGTTACGAGGACCTAGCCAGATACTACGCAATTACATCATGTACTTAGATCTGCCAGGGTCTTCTGGAGATCACAACAGATGATGTAACTGCTTCACATTTGACTGCAGGGACATAGCCAGAAGCCTTAGCCTCCCCCCCCCCCAAAAAAAACCCCTTCCTGTTCTTCTCCAGGTACCAATGGAAATAGGTGATGGGCTTCAGAAAGTCTACAGTAGGTCTGCAGGGATGCTTTGTTGTGTGTAGAGGCAGGAAGGGATTGGCAACCTACATTCAGAAGCATAGGATTAGCTTACACTAACTTACATTAACGTACGCCTATGTATGCCACTAACAGGAGGCCGGCCTGTGTCTGTTTACATATTCAGATCTAATCAGGGTTATTTGAGAAGAAGTAATAAAGTATGAGGCCTATAGCACCTATCAGCATAATTTAACACAGACTATCTGTGGACACAGAGTTAACAAAGTCTTCCCCACCCTCACCCCCTGGCAACAATTAAAGGACCACTGCCACTGCTTTATTTATTGCACTCTGGGGTGCATTAAAAACAAAATACAAATAATAAGCAATTATGTAAATGGCATATAAATTCAACATAAAAAACAGTAGCAAAGAATAAAAACAGATGGAACAAGCACCAAAACAAGAATACTAAAAAAAAAATGACTATAAACAGATGCTGAAACAATAAAAATTGGTGTTTTTAGTTGGCACCAAAAAGACAACATTGTAGCAAAAAAAAACCATGTCTCAGTAGATAATTCCACAGAGTTATCAATGAAAAAGCCCCCTCTTCTATAGCCATTCACTTCATCTCACCTGGCACCTAAAGGCATTCTGCATGGTATGTTGACCTAGTCATGAGATCACCTTCTCACTTTTGCTTCATAGAAACAATGTGAAAACCTACTTTTAGTACACTATCCCTGTCTCCAGGAAAGGCATTTCTTCAACCAATTACGCCCTGGAATAATAGAGCCTACTGTGTGATATTATGTCCCCCAGACAAAAAGCAAGCATCTTTTAAAAGCACCTGGCACTGTAGAACCCACTCTAACATAAGACTTCTGTACAATGTACAATTGTATAAATGTGGCAGTGATTTCTAACTTTGGCAAGCTTGTGATAAAGGTGGCTTCCAAACTGAAAGTCAATGAAAACTGAAGGAAAACAAAAACACTCAATAGATGGTCCAGACTACCTCTCTCAGCCAAACTATCTGGGGTTGCAGACTGCCAGAAATAGTGCAAATTGAGTCCACTTTTAGGGTTAGGGTTAGTGCTAGGGAATCATGGGAATTGTTTTTTTTTCTGATACATTGAGTCTTCTCTGTCAGAGAGCTCTGGTGCAACAATAAAATACAGTTCCCATGATTCCCTAACCCTAACCCTAAAAGTGGATTCAATTTGCACTATTTCTGGCAGTCTGCAACCCCCCTATGTGGAGATGTTGTGATCATGGTCTAAGACTGATACAGTGTTCTCCCCTTTTGTGGTAAAATTCCTTCAGAGCATCCTGCCTGAGCAATCAGATTTACAAATGAATCTTGTGCTTACCTCCTAATGATTGATCACAAAATAAAGCAAGCCCATTTGCAAAATGCAGTGGCATGAAAAGCTCATGTTAGGGTAATCATATGGCTTTTCTCACTTCAGGGAGCACTGCATCTAAATGTAGAGCTAATAACTGACCTTCAAACTAGCCCCAATATAAGCTTGTGCGTCTTCATGCGAGACTGGGAGGGAAACCGAGAGCAGCGCCACAGTAAAACAGTAAATGGATCGTGCCAAGCAATGAGAGATGCCTGTAATCTCTCATAGTGGAAAGGCTAAAGAAGTGAGAAACAAAATGAAAGAACAGGACTGCATTTAAAAGCAAGCAATGCTGTTTTACTGTTAAAATACAGTAGCACAAAACTTCAGGTATGCAACTTCTTCATGGGCATAAGAAGCAGCATTAAAACAAGATCAGTGAAAAGCACTGCTACCAATTAGCAAAAGGCATACCGCTGAATAAGCTGACAATCAGACAACCACAGCCACAGAATATTGAAAATTCAGCATACATTTGCCTTGTCTTTTTAGTTCCAGAGGGAACAAAATCCCTGCTCCCCAGTCAACTTGCCCCTTCTAACAGTATAAGTAGACAGTTATCTCTATTTTCCTAAGATACATGTGTAATTTCCTGAAGTACTCTCTTTCCCACAAGTTATTCTCATATGTTTTCTTTTCTTTCTTCTTTTAACTTTATCTGTCTCTGCTACCTAGCCACTCCTTTAACTTCTAGTACTAAAGATAGGAGTGTCTTTCTATCAAAGCTTTCCAATAGAAATGTGGAATTCTTTATTTAGACTTGGTGAAAGGTCCTTCTCCCTTCCCTGCTTCTGTTTTCCTATAATGTGAGAATGCACAATCCATCAGCAGATGTGACATATGCCAATTAATCACCATACAACCAATGAAGAACACTCTTTCACAGATGTTCACACAATTTAGTATTAACTCATATTTTCAATGAAACAGCTGTGTTGCTGTAAAAATAATGTTTATATTAATGGTGAAGTGTCTTTTTTTACAGTTCTGTTTTGCTCTAAGCAATATTTTTAATTTATAACAAATTTTATTCTGTCTGTCTTATGTGTATTTACCAGAAACAATATGAAATGAAAATACACAACTGTGGAAGGCACAAATTCTAGCAAACACATATCTAGTTTGAAAAAAACAACAAAACACAACATTATTAACTGTCAGTTTAGCTTCCTTAATAGCTTCATAAATACATTTGAATTAGCTATTTTGCCTTTCCAGCTAAATATACATACCTTTTTGTATATTAAAGTAAGTGAGAGATGTATGGAAAGACCAAACTAAATGTCACATAATACATTCTGTTTTCATGAATATAAACAAGGCTCTTCCTTAAAAACTTTTTGAAAAATATGCAAAGCTGTAATGAGGCTATATTGTATTATCTAGGCTTGCAACTTTTGTCACTGCTACCACTCTTGAATAGAATTTTAAATCTGTTTCTCCTCCCTTCCAGTCAAGATAAGATAGACAATAGCCTTAGTTCTTTTGTAGTGAAAGGGTACAACCAACAGCTTTAATATATCAGGGATAGGCAACCTTTTTGAACCGGGGGCCGGGTTGCTGTCCCTCAGACAATTGGGGGGCCAAAGCACCAAAAATAAATAAATAAATAAATAAATAATTTTAAAATAAAATAAAAAATATGCATGCATACTCTCTCAGCCCCAGAAAAGCCATGGCAAACCCCCTGTGGAGATTTTGTCACGAAAACCCCAAGAACAAGTAATAACAACAATAATCAATAACGTCATGGTGGGTGGCGGAGGGGGGCAGGACCGGCCTGGGGCTGGTCCAAAGGCCTTGGGGGCTACATCCGGCCCCCAGGCCTTAGGTTGCCTACCCCTGTTAAAGATTATTCAGACATTATCAAGAAAATTTGCATTTTATATTCAAGATAATATGATAATCCACTTGCCTATCCTGCAAACATGCATTCACTCTGTATGTTTTATTTAAGTCCAATTTTGGAGGAATGACTCCAGAATGAGCAGAGAAAGGTACAACACATTAGAATTGTCAGTGGGAGAACATGACCAAAAGTCCACAAGAGACAGACAGGTAAACCTGACAGCCTTTTACAGATATTGCCTGCATGCTACCACAGCTGGTTGAGAGAAACTGTCTCTTTTTCTATATATATATATATATATATATATATATATATATATATACAGAAAATATTTCTTGAAACGTAAATTACGCATCACAGTTGCAGAGCATTTTGGCATAAGGCAAAATGTACTAACAGAGATAAGAGGTTCTTTTACTAGGCCTGCTTTTTAAGTGTTGCATGATTTGTGCCTGGTAGAGATGAACACACCTTACCAGTTCTTGCTACAAAGCAAATATCTGATAAAATATTTCTCTATTGCTACAGCGAGTCTGTTTTCACAACAGGGAAGGCAACCAAAGCTTCTGCAAAACATTTGTGAGGAATCCTTCCCTTGCCAAACTGCCTGACCCCAGGACCTCGTTTTCCAGCTTATCTTTTCCAGTCCTGAGCTAGCTTCAGGCATAGGTGAACTGGCAGTCAAAAGGAAAGCAGTACAAAGATGCAGGGTGGGGGGAAACTGCAATAACAAACACCCCTCCCCTTTTTTTGTTCTGTTTTTAAAGGTTGCTAGTAGTTTGTTTAGGAAAAGAAGGAAGGAAGAAAGTTCTTTGCATGCCCGGGAAAAGCTTTTATTTCATATTCTCACAGCAGTTCTTTGCCTTAAAAGGCAATCTCTGCTTTGGCTCCAAATACTGCCGGGCTGCAAGCAGCCAGTGCCCAAGCATGGCAAGCAGACTGAAGATGACAAGCAGCATAACATTATTTCATAATGCTGCCTTCCCAAATAAGCATGCTCTGTGTGAAGAAAAGCTCTTAGCCAACAGGTCTGAAGACAAAACTGGGCTCGCTGAGAGTTCAGTTATTGTGACTAGCATTTCCCGGTGGAAAGTGTGTCCGTTTTATTTTCTATTATTTTAGTGCAACATTTGTTTACCGAAGGGCTTCTGAGGTGACATACAGCAAATAAAAAGAGATAAAAATGAGTAGGAAACACTCGGGAAATAGAATAAAACAACATTTTTTAAAAAAAGTTTTTAAACAAAATTAATCAGAAAAACCAGTCTGGTTTTAAAGCTCAGATGGCTATACAAAACAATACAGTCTTGGTTGTCCACTGGAAGCTAAAGGAGAATGAAGCCAGCCTGACTTCCCCTGGCAGGGAGAGCTCCACAGTCAGGGTGCTGTGGCAGAGAATCATAGGTTCATAAAGTTGGGAGAGACCTCAAGGGCCATCAAGTCCAATCCCCTGCCATGCAGAAATACACAGTCAAAGCCCTGCCAAGGTTGCTTTTCAATAAAAGTGTCTTGTATCTCAAGTTATGGAATGGAGATGACAATGTATTAAGTCTTATTCAGCTGATAGGGGGCACTGTGAACAAATGTGGCACACAGGTGTGTATACTAGCTAGCAGAATCAAATGCTCCTGTGAAAACAAAGGGAAAAGGCACAGCAGAAACGTAAGATTCAACCCCTTTTAACTGGCTGGAATGAAGGTGTTTTTTTCTCCAGAAAGAAGCTACACTTATATTTATTTTTATTTTTTTAATTAAAATGCATTTGGGTGTGGTCCTATGTGCTAACAAGATGGTAAAATGGACTGTGCCACCTGAGCCTGCTGGTAGGATGCACTGGACTGCTTGTCCACAGAAAGCTCCCTGGAAGTATAACACTGAGTAAAGCCAGGGTGGCGTAGTCGTTTGAGTGGTTTGACTATGACTATGGAGACCAGGGTTCGATTCCTTGCTGAGCCACAAAACCCACTGGGCGTCCTTGGGCAAGCCACATGCTCTCAGCCTCAGGGGAGGGCAATGACAAATCTTGCCAAGAAAATCCCATGGCAGATTTGCCTTAGGGTTGCCAAGTTAGAAAAGACTTGAAGGCACACAACAACAACAATGTATAATACTAGCACATCTGGGATAGGCTCACTCTTTCATCTCATTTTACTGCATATATGGTTACATAACTTCTCTAATTCCAAGCTATTCCTCTTTTAATATTGTTGGTGTTGCAATGCTCAGTAAAGTTAAAGAGAATACTAACTCAAAAACAAAAGTTGCCCATAAGAGCCCAAAGCATACAAGTTCTGGATACAATCCACGAAAGCAGACTTAAGAATGTGGATGGTTTACAAGTACCCTGAATACCTTTAACCCATCTACATGTGGATGTCACACCTCCATTCAACACCTCCATGAGTGAAAATATTTTGTTTATTTTGTGTGTGTATTTTCATATGTACATTCATCTATATGCATATTTTAACACTTCATAAGGAAATAATAACATTGTCCAAATTAGAACATTGTTATTTAAATAAATGCAATGCTTTTACTCAACATGTGTAAAATTTTACATATATTGTCTCATACACAGCCACACTCACATGCACCAATACTCACAGATATGTACACACTCAGTCATGCTCTTTCATTCTTTCTTTCAAAGTGTTCTCATTTACACTCTCCGACACAATAACACAAAAACATTCATTTTCTTGTGTATATATGAGGATATGCAAGTGCATATATCAGCAGATAAAAAAGAAATGAAGAGTGTGGCAGAGTGTGTGTGTATGAGTGAGACTTGTGTGTGAGACTGTTGTGTGAATGAACATTATCAGAAGTAGAGAAAGTTTTTAAAAAAAGAATATTACTGAGTTTGTATGAGAGAATCAGTGGGTGACAGAAAGTCACAGAGAGAGAGAGAGGTACCAAGGGTATGTGAGAGAATTAATGCATGCATGACTGTGAGAAAGAGTGTCATAGTGTGCATGCGTGTGAAAGAATTAGCATGTCAGAATGTTTGAGAATGTATGAGAATCAATGTTTGTGAGGGAGGGAGAGCCATGACTTGAGAGTGTGTATACAAGAATTAACTGGCTAAGAAGATGTGAGAGAGAAAGCAAGAAAGAAAAAGTATGCAGGTGAATGTGTGTGTGCGCGCATGTGTGAGTGAGAGAGAGAGGCTTGTGTCACACATAAAGAGATAAAGAAGTCCTATGTACTTTTGAGATTGAAAGGAATTTCTCTCAGATAAATGGATCAGTGGGTAAGGGAATTAGTGTGCATGAGCCCCTGCAAGAGCGAGCCTGTAAAAGAAAAAGAGTGGGAGAAACAACATGATTGAATGTGTGAGAGAATGAGTGTACATGTGAGAGTGCTCGGGGGGGACATAGAAATGTGGCCTTTTTGAAGCTGGTTGGGTTGGACCCCTACATTTACGTTCATTCCTCTTCTCCTTGGCGAGGAGACCCCACCATCCCACCCACCATGCCAGACTCAAGGTGCAGCTTGCCATGTGCCTCCTGCTGTGAACAGAAATTCCCAGCTGGCAACCAGGAAAGTAGAGGTGACAGTGTAGGGCAGCAGTGAGCCAAGACACATGCTGTGCTCCAGCAGCTCACAGGAAGCAGTGCGGTTGCACCACTCCTCTTTGGCCAGCTGGTTTGATATGCCATTCATTCAGGAGCAGAGCCATCAAGACTGCTTTCTCTCTGAGTCTGAGCAGCCCCAAGCCAAGAGACACTGTTGGCCTCATCCTCCTCCACCACCAGAAGCCACTGCGGACACTGGCACTGGACTGAGCAGATGCTCTGGTTGAGGTTGCAGCAGCGTCACATCTCAGGAACCACGGCAGAGATGGGACGGGTGGGGGGAAGAAATGGTGGCTTGGCGTGAGCCCCTCATGAGGCCATGATCCAGTGAGTTTCCCTCCTCCTCCTGCCCCCTCAGGCAGAGGCAGATGCTCCAAGTGCCCTCCTCACATTTGTCTTCTCCTCCAGGGCAGAAAAAGGTTGGGAAGAAGCAGAGGAGGAGGAGGAGGAAAAAAAGGAGGAGGAGTGGGGGATCAGGGCCCCCATGTCTCTTCCCCCCCCCCCCGGCAACTCTTGTACCTCCCAGGGTGTCTTGCTCCACTGTTTGAGAACCACTACTTTAACTTACAAACGTACAACCATAGGTTCCACCTATGAAGTCTCATCCCTATGTAAATGTAAGCAAATGCATTCTTTTAAAAAGAGAGCTAAAAGTGCAGACACTCAGAATAGTGATTTGCAACTTAGAACTTTTAAGCAAATTTTGAAAATGCCACTGAGGCTTCTAACTGTTAAATCACAGGAATCAGAATGGGAAATTGCTTGGTGCCCAACATCTTCATAGAGATTCATTTTAAACTGGACAGAATTACGTGCCAATTATTTCAAGTTTTTGTGTTCAAACGGTTCTCCCATCAGGATCTTTAGTGTGGAACTAGTCCAAGTTGAAATGTTTTACATTCCAAATTAAGCTTCTAGCAGGTGATGCCCCTTTTGCCGAAAAACAGATACAAAATGAAGGCAGTGCCTATTTAGTGTACCACTCCCAAAGATATTGTACTGTTTGATGTGGAATAGCAAAAAAATAAAAAAATGCTCTCCTACTTTTCAGTCATGGCAGTGTAAACAAAGTCAGTCAATTTTACCAATAGAGACAGAAAATCCCACATGCAGCCCTTTCTCCTTGGCAGTAAAACTACAACAATAATAAATTAATAACAATCTGCAAAACTCAGTTGCTTCAACCAACTGTCTCATCCTGTTTAATGATATGGCCAGTCTTGACCCCTACAGATAAACAGAAAATTCAACATTGTGAAGTCATTAGCACAGTGGAGCTTTTATTGGTTTAAAATATGAAGTTCTGGTTTACCTCCTTTTGTCACTGCTGAGATAAGCTCTTTACTCTGCCTACTCTCAGCAAGCATATAACCCACATGTTGATTACTAGATACAAAATTATGATGATACAGAAATATGGAAGTGTTTATCTCACTGAGCACCCTGTCATGAAGGTTCATAGTGTCATCTAGCTAAAAAGCTTTCACACCAACGTGTGAACACACAAACACACACACAGGCTGTGTTTAATAAAGTATAATGCCAGGTACATTTGTATCCTTTATTCTCTGGCTCATCATCACCACCACCCCCATCATCATTATTATATTTATCTTTACCCTGTCTTTTCCCCATTTTGGGACTCAAAGCGGCTTACAAGTTTTTTTAAAAAAAATCATTAAAGTTCACAAGATACGAAAGTTAACAGAAGATTAAACACTAAAAAAACCAAAACATGTATCATTACTCTCTCTCACACCCACCCCACCCAGCACAACAATTATTAGCAGGATCCAACACACTATTTAGGTGAGATTATATATTATTTCACAGACAAGTAGAAAGCTGCTAACTCTGACTTAGTAAAAAGATGAAACAGTAGTAGCAATGCCATGTTGCAGCAATGTGTTGTTCAGTACAATCCTCTAAATGTTTATGCAGAAGGAAGTTCTTTTGTTGTGTCTCTTTTGTGTGCCTTGAAGTCATTTCTAACTTATGGCAACCCTAAGGCGACCCTATCATGGAGATTTTTCTTGACAAGATTTGTTCAAGTTGCCAATGTCTACTGAGACAAAGATTATGTGCATCTACACTCCAAGTCAATAATACATATCTCAACACAGATCTCTCAGATACCAGTTTAACACTAACAACTATACCATACTAAATTTTAGAAATGTGCATAGCTTTTCCAAGCAGTGTGTTTTAAAGAACATGTCATACAGGAAGAACTTAGAAAACAGGAAGGCAAAGTTGATTTTATATATGAGCAATTTGACTCAAACAAAAATTGTATCTACAGGACCTATTTTTGTTTTTTTTTAAAAATCAGTGGCCATCAACCCACTTCCTAGAAGCCTACATATAGGGCAATTATAGCTTTCTTTTTCAACCCCTCAACTTCAGAGGCACACTCTTGCCTAAATGTGGGAAGTTCTAGGCAGCTATCACATGTAACAAACCCTTTCATTATGAATTTGTCTAATTTGTTTTTAATTATTTAAAGTCACTGGGCATCACTTCTACTATAGGCTCCACAGTGACAATAAACAGCAACAGATTTTCAAACCATTCTGCAGTACCTCTAAAATCCATGCTGATTCTTCCACAACAAATGTGTTTTCATATGAATTTTACCATTTTAGACTGAATGATGATTTTTAACAGATTTACAGTTTCCCAGACTCATTCTCATTGCAGTGACACTGTTACTGGCATTGCAATGACAATGGCTACCTTGCACTCCTCCAGAAAGGAGGCTAATTCCATTAAGATGTCACTGGGGGTAGTGGTGTAAAAATAACTTTCACGTTTGAGCTGTTTCTTCACTTCAGACTTATGACCTGTTACTGTGTCGGCCCTATAATTTAATCCTTTGTTGTTGCAGTATTCACTGCAAGTTAAGTGGCACTGTTCTCTTTTCTACAAGCTCACCTTGTCCACAAGCCTTCTCCAGCACCTGAAACAAATCTAGACCCCTTTTCTCAATACCATCATCCATGCCTTGAGACAGTCTAGTAGAGCTGTATATGGAATTAATAGTAGTCCTGAGTGTGATATGTTGAAGACCCACTTTTACCTTGCACCTCAATTTGGCTGCCAAGATTTTGCAATGTTGTTTCCCAAAGTTAATGGTGGAAATAGATGCCTATACAACACACAATGGCCCATCTTCGCACTAAGCAAGCAAGTCACCAGCTATTCACGCACCAGATACAAAACAACTTATCTAGTTTTTAAATTACAGAACCACCACCCCCTCCCTGAGGCATATTTTCAGCATGGGAGGATATTTGTTCATAACATAAGAAACAGGCCTCTTTTGAATGTATCGGCCTTTCTTTTTTCCTGCTAAGTTAAGTAATATTGAAAATTAACTGGATTAGTATCTGATGAATTGAACACTACATGTGAACTATGACATGGCTACAAGCTGGAAAAAACATCTTCATAGTGTTCAACCAGTCATCTTCAGATGTGCCACAATCCCCAACAGATAGAAACAATTTTCTTGTTCTGCAGAAAAGACATGATATGGAATCTTCCATGCAGCTACTGTACTCAAATGCTACTGACTACACTGACAAAGGCTTTTGTGCACTAACTTCCCAGATCTAAGGGACAGTTAAAATGTTTATACTTCAATAAATAAAGATATTTAGATACAGTTTTGGGATCACAACTTGCTAGTGTTTCAGAAGTATAGGTCTACTGGCTTTATTGTGCTACTAAATCCACTGAGAGGGGAAAAATGGTACAGCAATTTGTCCTGTTCTATCATGCTCTGGCTTTATTTAAATATTTTTATACTGCCTTTCAAAGTAAAAAAAAAATCCTCAAGGCAGTGCACAACCATAAGAAATTGGAACAGCAAATATAAAATGTAATTTATTAAACATCTGAAATGCATACAAGAGCAAACTCACACATACAGAGTAGGAAAGATGGATACACATTTCAAAATAGGCTTTAGGAGTGATTTCAAAATAAATGCTGCTAGGAGAAGTATTGAGCCCACAGACTGGCAAGCTTCAGCCAAAAAGAAGAATATATAGGACACAGAAAGATATGTGGTGGATAATTATACTATTATGTTATTTTAACAAGTAGCTAAACAGAAACTATATGGGAATGTAGGGCAGTAAAGGGAATAAATGAAAGATAATGATATTTAAACAAAATTTATAGAGTATAAATACTATACTCTAGAATAATAGTTGTATATTTCATCACAGAAATCTGACAGTGCTTCTTACCTGTTTGTAAAAATAATTATAAGTTGAATTGCACAAACGATCCCAATACATGACAGTATAAAAGTTAATTTTGTAGCATGTAAATTTAATAGAGAACAAGCTAAGACTTTGGCCACAGAAAAGTGGATACACCTTTAACTCTAGTTTCACAATATGGTGTTCTGTCCACACATCAGGGATCTTGCTAGGGACACTGAAGTAGACTCCTGGCCCCAAATTTATTTTGCAGTCCTACATGTAAAATGCACATATATACTGACATGTGCAAATATTGCACATATGATGTTCTATGGGTCTGGTCCCCCACATCTTAAATCCCCCTGCCACAAATGAAGCTTCTTCATAAAGGAGAGGTATTTTTAAGGAACCTTTTTTTTTTTTTACTACAAACTTTGAGTCATTTATCATCTTTATTTACTGATGTTACATTTCAAGGAAAAGGGCAGCTTTGACATCTTGTGGCAAAACTCCTCTCTGCAAGTGCAACATCTGCCTCTGTTTCAGCAGTCCAGGGGATATGCATTGGAAGGAACATACTGACAACAAGGAAAGGTTAGCTGCAATCAGTAATTTTCACCAAGTTGAGAGGGTAGGAAAAGGGACAAAGCAGAGCAAACAAGTATGTGTCAGATGTACATTCATGTCCATAGTTTTAAAACCCTCATATAGCTCGGCAGTGTACAAACCTGACTTGATCAGGATGCAGAGCTGGAGAATGAAGATAACCACATTCACCTATCATTTCCCATTAATCTGAGTACATGGAACAGACAGCTTCCAAGAAGCTGAGCCCTCCTCCAAAGGATAAGTGTCATTCAACACAGTGTAATTTCAGCTGAGATCAATCACAGTCGCCTCATTTCTTTTTAAAGTTACCTGGAGGGACGGAACAAGTTACAGAAATGACTTGTCCAAACTTGCCCAGTCCTGCCAGAAAAGCCATGTAGACATGAAAAGTGCTTAGAGCTGAAGAGATTTGCTTTCTCTTTTGTGGGAGTGGAGAGGAATCAGGCATTTCCCATATCTTCCCTGCCCTTATCTTCTCTTCCCATGGAGTATCAGAGATAATGGCTTTTCTCCTACTGATCTTTCTATATTCTCTCAGAATGGACCACACAGTAGTTAAGTTGTGAAAAATTATTGGACTAAATGTGCATAATATCGATCTAACTATAATGCCATACTAACAACCTACTGAAATTTAATCCACTACCGGATAAGACAAAACACCTGTCCTTGAAGCTGTTCATTAGTTTGATAGGACTGGCATTCAAAACAGCACACTGTTTAAGTTCTCCATTTTGAATGGCAAGTTTGCTGTCAGATAACATTGTTCCATTAGATTCAATTCACTGAGGAAGAACAGAAGATAAAATATGCTTTTCTGCTTTATAAATGGACATTCAAAATAAGTATATTCTATTTCCAGACAAATCACATTTTTTTTAAAAAAAAATGCATAGCTGGAATAACTGCAATGTATAAAACATGAATTTTATTCACTTCTCACCATCTTTCAGCATCTGTTTCTAATGCAAATATGCAAGAGCTTTTTAACTATTTCTTTTTCAACAGACTCCAAAATAATGCAAACAGCAAACATTTCTACAGTGCATAGACGCTTTCCAAGTATGTACAAACAAGCTTGCATTTCCCTACAGAATTAATATTGGACAGGGAGGGACAAGGTTAGCAACCTCCTTACTTGCCTGAAAGCACATTTAAGAACTCTATCCATGAATACAACATTAAAGATGCTTACAACATCCACCAAAGCATGTTGCTAAATACAAGTACTTTCATAATATTTTAAATATGTTTTTCATTATGAAACAACTTAATATGCCAAAAAAACAAGTACTGCTGCAGCATTAGAGTCTACATCTCTCCACTTAGCAAATTTAGTCATGCTTTTTGGAGATGGATGTGAGAAGAATGGTTCTGCCAACTACAAAATTGCTGTCAGATTAACCATTTGTTTTTAACTGCTACTGTATTTTTTTAAAAGTCAACAATTTTTGAGGGGCTTTAATAGACAATATAATAATAACAACAATAACAATAACAATAATAATTTATTTATTTATACCCCGCCTTTAGCCAAAGCTACCAAGGTACAGCCCACATTTTATAACAATCATATAACCCCCCCTTAAAATTACAATTAAATCAGAATCAATTAAAAACTGACATTTAAACAAAACACTAAAACAATAAAACAAAACACTAAACCAAAGGCAGTGAAACACTGAACAAAAGGCTTCCTGTGATAAATTCACAACCAGAGATCACACTGCACCTCGGATTAGAAACAGGACATAGTAAAAATATTACTGATGGATATAGCTGATATCTGACCTTGGATAAATGATGCTTTCATCAGAAAGCCTAAGTTGAGAATCATAAGTATTATGGCTCCTGTTCACACATTCATTTTCAAACATTTGAGTCAGACAAAACATAGAACCAGAAGCATAAGAATTCAAGCCCATTCTTTAAAGGTCTCTCTATAAGAAATGGATCCTATTTGAGAGCCTTCCACCCTTTCTCCCTCATGAATGCATATGTGGTTTTTTTTAAAAAGCCCTGCCTGACATCACTCACTTTGAGCAAATACCACATTGGAATATTCCATCATCTCCATACTATAATTGCCAAAGCTATATCACAAGTAACTCACATCAGAACAGCTGAAGCAGGACAGAAGTCAACCTTTTTGGTGTAAGATGTTAACATTTCTGTTGTGGTAGTGACTATAGACATGCACACATGTGTGATATTTTTTATCATCATTAAAATAATGCTGACACAACAAATAATAAGACCCAAATCTAACTTGGACCTAAATACCCTGAAGGCACCAGATTCCATCTGATCATGGAAGCTAAGCAAAGTCGGCCCTGGATAGTACTGAGATGGGAGACCACCAACAAATATCAGGTGTGTAGGTTGTATTTCAGAGGCAGGAACTGGCAAAACTAAGAAAAACCTATGAAATTCATTGGTCACCATAAATTGACAGGCGACCTGAAGGCATGCACACACACAAGTAAGGCAGGCTGCAGTCATCAATTGACAAGATTCAAGCATATGAAGAAACTTTTTACAACCACTGACCAAGCTCTAAGTCTTTATATCTCCCCCACTGAGAAGTGGTAAGTATGACTTTCAGATGGAATTTGCTTTCTGACATAAAAGAAACTTTCATAATGCTTCATTTTCAGGAAACACAAAGAGCTATTTAATTTATATGGTGTTTTGCCAAGAGCTGCCATCCTCAAACCCTTAAGCAACATTTTTTTGAAAGATCTAAGAGCCTGATTCATGTATCCATTACATGCTATTCTGCTCATTCTTCTGATATTCAGCTATCAAAATATGATGCGTGGAACACTTTAATAAGATTTAATAAAATCTGGCCAGATTGAAACTGAAGTATGCCATTATCAGAACCTGTTACACCAAGAGAGCCCAATGTAAATATTAGGAGTAAAGTCCCACTGAGTTCAATAAGGTTCACTCTCAGCTAAGTGAGTTCAAAGTTGCAGAAAGACGCGAATGCCAAAACTACAGAATCATAGAGTTTGAAGATACCACTTTTTTTTTTTTTTAGAGAGAGAGATTTTGTCATTTCTGCTGCAACCCAATGCCAAATGGATCCACTGGTGTTTACATGTTTGTAAAATGGTTGCCCTTCGCATATAGTTGTTTCTATTATGATTACAGATAGACGACACTGCAATAAACTTGACATAAAAACACTGCAAATTCATTTTACCCTCTTCCTAGTTAAGGACATGTGTATCCTATGATTTTGTGGTTAGAAGAAAGAGCAGGAAATTGTAGCTGTGGCAACAGTCCCCACTGGGTTGAAAATGTTGCTGTTCAATGCCAGGCTGGTGAATGGAAAAACAGTTGTCATTCAGGATTTGATCCTTGGTGAGCATGCTGATGTAGCTTGTATTACAGATAACCAACTGGATGAAGGTGGTGGAAGTGGAAATCTCACTTAGCTTTGCCTACCAGAATGCTCTGTGCAGCAGCAAACAAGACTGGGAGAAGAGATGCATTCCCCTGACCAGGTGACCTGTCCCACAGTCTGCAGGGTTTGAGCGTGTTTAGCTGTACTGTCCACCCCACTGCTCAACAGTCTCCCTTTCTGAGCTAAGCAAGGTGATCTTGGCTGGAGTCCTTGGGCTTGTGATGCTGGGGGACTTTAAGATCCATGTAGCACCTTGCAGTTTGGTTATACTCCTGGACTCAGCCCTGAACTTGAATGCTGAGTCTTCAGCAGTGACTAGGAGTGTACCTGCACAAATTGTACCAACTGTGCTGTCTGAATTGACCATGGTGATACATGGCTTAGTTAAATCCCACTTGGATTACTGTAACACTTTTCAAATGGGGATGCCTTAGAAGAATATTCAGAAACTTCAACTCATTAACTTCAGCTGTTAAAAGGGGCTGGCTAGAGGGAGCACAAGACCCACATTACAAGAGCTCTACTGGCTGCTAGTTTGTTTCCAAGCACAATTCAACATTATGACTTATAAAACCCTTGATGGCCCAAAGCCCAGGCTATCTCAAGGGCTGTATATTTCCCTATCTGCTTGCCCAAGCTCAAAGATCTTCAGGGGAAGAGCTTCTCTTGATCCCACCAGTTGCACAGACTTGCCTCATGGGAACACAGAAGAGGGCCTTCTCTGGGATTGCTCCAAAAAATCTTGAACTTGGCCTTTCAAAGGAAGTGAGGATGTCTTCCTCCTTAATGTTCTTGTGTTGGCAAGCAAAGATCTTCCTATTCTAGCAGGTATTTGGGAACCAGTTGTTTTAGTGTGCTATACTATTTTTGCCCTATGTTTTAAATCATTTTAATTTTACAGGTCATTTAATATTATTTTAATCTTTGATTTTGATGTACATGTACATAAGTCCATTTTTGTAACTCGTGGTTTTATTTGTATTTCTTTTGATTTATAAACAACCTTTAGTGAGGAAAAAGTGGGATGATTGATTGATTGTATTGGCCACAGAATTAATAGTCCAATCATATTATGTGCCTTTATATTTAAAGTCATTTTCCCACTCTTAGCTGTGAAAATGGGCTTAACAATACATGGACACAAACTTTTGGGAAAAATCTTCTAATGTCAGGGACTAGTGCTGCAGTATACCACTCCTTGTTTCTTTCATACATTGCAGAGAACGAACTATGCAACTGCTTATGCAAATTTAAACATTCTTATGTAGCATAATTTATTCAGACAGCATTATTTGGCTTTTTTCAGCACAGAATTGTTAGTCTGCTACAAGATATTTTTACTTGTACAAATGTTCTTTACCAGGGGTAGGCAACCTTTTTGAGCCGGGGTCCGGGTTGCTATCCCTCAGACAATTGGGGGACCGAAGCACCATAAATAAATAAATAAATAAATAAATAAATAAATAAATAAATATTTTTTAAGAAAAATTAAATAATTAAAAAAAACAAAACATATGCATACACACACTCTCAGCCCCAGAAAAGCCATGGCAAAACCCCTGTGGAGATTTTGCCAAGAAACCCCAAGAACAAGTAATAACAACAATAATCAATATCATTATGGCGGGCGGCGGCGGCAGCAGGACTGGCCTGGGGCCAGTCCAAAGGCCTCGGAGGGGCATATCCAGCCCCCGGGCCTTAGGTTGCCTACCCCTGTTCTTTACCATACACTACTGAAATACTATTTAAATGCAACTTAAGAACTTCTGCCAGATACAATTCAGTGAATGCTGCCTTCGTGCCAACTTTTTGCTAAGACCTAATGAGGCAAGTAGAATTTGATGTATACCTAATAAGAGGCAATCAGCCTTCAGTTTGGAGAGATTAAAAACACTCAATTCCATCTGCAGACAATAATTTATCAAATGTTTTCCCGGTCTATTTTACTCCAATGGAAAGTTAGAGAAAAGAATAGAACAAAAGCAGTTTAGACATCTCCCCATTTACCTTTTACCTATCAGTTTCCAGCCCATTTTAAACATTACTTAAACAAGCTTCTTGTTGATCTGTTTTCTACCAGTGTTCATAGGATAGGTTACACTGTAATTAATGAGTGTTTTGACTTAGGCATACAAAATCCTAAATTTTCCATTAAAGATCAAATGGACCTTGATAAGTAGTACTTTTAAAGTACGCAGAATTAAATCACAGACATTGTAAAGAAAAGTGGATTTTTGTTATAAAAATATTTAATTGGTCTGTAGCATCCCATTAAAACTTGTTGCATCAGATTACTGTACTATGTATATTGTGACTAATACCTAAATTAACCAGGGTTGCCAGTTTTGTTACATTCCTCTTAAGAATCCATTGTAGGAAGAAACAATTCTAGGAAGAAGAAATTGTAGCCTTTAAAAAGTTTGTAGTTCTCATGGTGATGCAGATATACTTGGAAAAATATTAATATGCACATATTTATGCAACAGGGCTTCTACTAGTCAGGATTTCAAGCTTTGGGGCTTTAAATATTTTAAATAATAAATATATGAGATACCTTGCTCAGTACATTTTGTTCCAAATCTTATTTTGGTACAGAATTCAGATTTTTCTGAAGTGAAGCACAGTGCTAACTCAATATTTTATAAACTCAGATTGCTAGGTTTTACATTCTTTTTCTACAAATTGAAAGATAAATAATCTAATAGGAAGCCATGGCTGGAAAATGAGCTATCACAATATTATATTGCTTTGGTCTTCTGTTTACACAGGGTTATGATAAAGTGAACAGGATTCACTATTACAAGTTGTGGCTGTGGAAAAAATGGAAAACATATTTCACACAAAACATTTTAGGGTAATGGGTATATGATCTAATAAATCTGTTGAAAATAATTTACTTTCAACAAAAGGAAATGCAAAAGCACTAAATGCAAAAATGGTCCCTTTACATCTAGGAGAGCCTTTCCAGACTTCTCCTCTATACTTTAACAGATAAGTGGTGACAGGGGATCTATATAAAATAAATCTTACCACTACCCAATTCAGAAAAAGTATTAATTTTAATATTCACACCATCATTATAGGCTTTTACCCTACTAGAGTGGCTGGAGGGAAAATAAGAGTAAAGTAAATGGGAAAATCAGCTCAATGGGTGGGGTCACTGATAAGATGGTTAGAAATACACAAGTGTTAACTGGATGAAAGTGGCATTTGTTTATCTTTGCTTTAAAATGTAAAGGCATCTCAACTGGAAAGTCTGGCGTGTCTGTGTCCCAATTTTTTCTACAAACACAATAGCAAAGGTGGTTCATTTCAGTTGCAACACAACTGAAAGGCTACTGTTCTTGTGACTTTAGCTTCTGCTGCATTCTGAGTCACCCAGCTGTCTTCTTTGAAGTCAGGCTAATTGAAAGGACCAAAAAAAAAAAAAAAAGGGGGGGGGGGAAGGAATCTGAAAATTATCACAACTAGCCAATTTATGTTGTTGTTCTTTAAGGCTATTCTAGAGTTGCAAATTTTCACAGCCTTTCTCTCCCATCACATACACATGCCATCTAACCCATTTAAACAATTTATTTACTTCTGCTGAACAGTCTATATATCCTATTTGCTCACATCCCACTTCTGGTCACCCTTTTCAGTTGTATCCCATTTCTTTTACTAGAACTATTAAATTCTCATATCATCAATCCTGCTGACTGAGAATAATTACAGGCAGAGATGAGGAAATATTTAATTAGCCATTTCCTTTCTTGCTGGCACTTCAGGTCAGTACCTGAATACAGAAAGAGTAACTCGTTTCATACACGAGTTTCTGGTTAGTCCCAATGCTCTTTCTTTTCTTTTCTCTTGAAATGCCAAATGATCTATACAAATTTTATTCAACTTGTCTTCACACACCTTATTCAGGGATTTGTAGTAAGGGTGCGAGTGAACTCACCACAAAACAATCTTACACCAAATTAACACAAATTTTGTTGAACATAAATATATGACTTGCATAAGTAGGCAAGCTTACAAGTTCTCTTCTCTTCCAGAATTTATTCTGTTGCTGATAGTTATGGAAAGGGCCAAGAGCCTAGTGTCTGGCCACTGGTTACCAGGAATCATAAGCTCCCTTTGACTTCTGAGATGTCACCTGAAGCTACTCGCTTCTACATATATCTTCATAACTATAAGGAATAAAAATGTGCTTTACTGTTTCTAATTAAATACCTGTTTCCTAGGAAGATGAAATGAGGGACTGGTCTAGCTTTTTGGTGATCCTGTTCTTTTCCTCCTTCATAATACACATACCTATCACCTCAAAGTATTGACTACCCTAAATACATTCCACTTTTTCATGAAGGAAGGGCAAACACCTCATTTAGTAATATATACTGAAAGTGACTTGTATACATATAGCATATTTTAATAGGTCCAGCAGTCAAAAATGACAGAATGATTCCATAGTGACATCATTTTCTTTTCTTTGTTAATTGCAATTTGATTCAGCAAAAGATCCCAGCCTACGCTGATGGGCAAGCCACAACTCCACCCCCCAAAGCAGTCATTATATTTAACTCTCAGTGAGGTTACCATATCATTAGTATTACACTCTCAACTTAAGTTGCCATTGCTTAATCAGCTATGTTTTCTCCATCTATCAAGTCATAGACAATGCATATGGAATCAGGTTTGGCCACTTTCATATAGAAAGCAATGATGCCATGACATACAATCTCACAAGTAATACTTACAACAAATTATTTTTTAAAAATATACAGTTATCCTGATGGACATGGGTGGGAGTGGGGAGAGAGAAAGATGAACTTAAAGTATTTATAGAAACTTTTAAAAATTATTGAATTATGAGTGCACAGTGGATTCTGCAAGCTACAAGAATTTGCCAGTATTTATTAAGATTTATTATTCTACACACATGTTTTCAACAAAACATTTATAACTAGTGCCATCATTTTCTCTAGAACAAAGAAGAGGCCAGGTTGGACTAGAGAAAGAGAAGATGGACGAATAGTACTGTGCTCTAGCATTCACAACAATTCGTGCCATATCTAAATGCAATTAGAAAGGGCCAGTCCTAAAGCTAATATTTTATATAATGAAATTCAGGTATTAATAAAAGCATTTACCAGCTTCATGCTTAAAAAAATGAAATCTAGATAGCCACCAGGTTTCCCTCCTACTTTTTTTATTGTGATAACTCACAAATTTTAAGTATCACAACATAGACTGGTTTAGCATCACATAAACCATTGGCAAAGAAGAAGTGATAATATTCTGGTTGACAAAATGTTTAAACAATTAGCCTTAAATAGTAGGAAGCAGCTCCCAAAGTTTGCCAAAAACAAGTTTCATGCGTGAATAATAGATTTCCCAGTGAAAACCAAATTTTAACAATTTTGTTTAACACAAACTTAAATAAGGATTAGTGTCTGATTTAAGTAAGAAAAACTCTATCTGTAAGGTAGTTTTCCATGTTATGTTGGTGGAAAATTTTTTCTACAGGCACAATGAATAAAGACATTTTCTAGTCAGAAGGCAATTCCTACCCCCTCATCTTAATATTACATTACTAATTCTAGTATGAAACATTACATGGTGTTTTCAACATGCTTCTGAACTTCATTCTTCGTATCTGATCAAAACTCTCTCATAGACAAGTTATGAGCACACAAACTTATAAAACTCTGTTAATTCATATTTTATGAACAAAAATAATCTATTAAAGGTATCTGTGAATCAGAAAATAACCTGCAGCCCAGTTCTGTACACCATTGGGGCAGAGGAGCCGCACTGTGAGACTTACTCCAAAACATGAATAGGATTGCATACTGAAAAAAGCCACAGCTGACATATATGCTGGGAATATCCTTCCCCCCCCCCCCCAATGTCAAAGCCAGTAACACTGGAAACAAAAGTATTAAGAACAAGTGTGCATGAAGGATAGGCAAGGAGAAATTACATATGTTACTTTTATTTTTCACTTTGAATTTTAAACAACATAATTGACAAACCAAGCCACTTAAGCTACTGTCATCTCTACTGAATCCCAGGCTAAATGTGCCTAAGGTCACGAGTCAATTGAACAAGATCTTTTCAAAAACCTCTCTTGCATGCTTTTGTCTTTGAGGAACAAAAATGCAATCTTGCGTCTTTAAATTCAGTGATGTTTTGCCACTGATCTCCACAAGGGTCAGATGGCCCCTAATTATTTAACAGGCAAATATTTTTCAGAATGAGATCGTGGCAAACACACCCTCTCACCCTCTCTCTCTCTCTCTCTCCTCACCCTCACATCAAGATATTTTGGTAGAGTTTGTTACCTTAATACTTTGCCCACTGCTTGTAGGACCATTTTGCAGCTTAATCCAGTTTTGGGAGTTTGAGAAAGTACAGGTCTTTCGCCGCTGAGGTTACAATGATCCCCAACCATGTTAGAGAGAGAGAAAGAGAGAGAAAGTGAGGAAAAGAGAGGAAATTGGGAACTGCCAGTACAGACTTGAGTCTACCAGATCTCTCTCCTTCCCTCCTCAAAAAAAACTAGTTCAACCACATTCAGAGTTTACACAGCTTACTTCACTCCAGCCCTCCCTGCCTCCCTCTTTCCTTCAACCAATGCGAGAGCAGCAGAGGAAATTTGGAGAGGGGGGGGCAGGCGGCTGGAAAAGACAAACAGCTGCTCCTTTTTACAAACCCTAAGTAAAAGCCAAGGCTGAGGAGCCAATGCCAATAAGGAAGGATTTGAATTGGCCTTTTCAGACTGGCGCCGGCTGTGCAACAGGACAAGGGAAGTAGTGTGAGGGACAAGCAAGCTTCTTTCAAGTACCCGGTTTGCAGCACAGTGTTACAGAGACAGTGCATGAACACAAACAAGGAGGGAGTTCTTTTACACTTAAACTCCTGTAATCTGTGGAGTATTCAAGAACACAACAAAGCTCACATCCAATGGATCTTCACTTTATGCACACACATGTCACTAGGAAAGCCTTTAAATTGATGGAGACTGCAGGCTTACTTATATATTGATTGATACCTGGCAAGTCAAGAGGTATAGAGTTTAATCTGTATGATCAAAAGGTGGATTAAAGAAGCCAACAGCTTTACCATAATGTTAATGGCAAGTATTTCAGCCGGTACCAATTACAAATGTTCTCTTCATGATGTATATAGCTCATCCAGATGTAAGTCAAAGAAACGTATGGGCATATATTCTCTCAGACAACTTCTCATTTCACCCAGCCTCAAATCAAGTATGTTTTGCTTGGAATTATTCTTCATAACATGAGAAATCAAGTGTTGATACTGAAAAGTTAATAACTAAGCTGAAATAAATCTCGTTTATCTTGGAAAGCAAGACAAACTTGATTTGTTTGCCTTGCCTTTTCAGAATCATGTCCAACTTGCGCACAGAAAACATTCATCTAGAAAGTGTAGTAACATCCCTGACACATGTCATCATCTCCTCCAAGTACAAGGCTTCTATTAAGGGCTTTACTGGTTATATGTTCAAGTAGGCATGGCATTCACTCTTCCCTAAACCACTAATAATGCTGATCAACAGTGGTACCCTATAAACTCTTGATTTAAGTGATGAGGGTAAACAAGTAGGCAAGGCAGCAGTTTACATGCCACACCAAAGTCCAGACAACACATTTCCTCTTCAAATACCTTGGCTGCCTTTGTACTAGGACTTACATTTGCTGTATGATCTAACACTAGCTCTACAGCAGGGTTTGCATTCTACCACCAAATTTTCGGGTTAAGAGATAAATTAATTAGCACCACTACATCTCTCCATTTCAAGCATACCAGGACTGGCAGTGGAGGAAGTGAAAAGCTACGTGTCTTCAAAACATGTTTGGCTATGTAGAGTAGTATTTCCAAATGACACAGTTTTTATGATCCTAGTAATACCATTAAAGTACACAGCCACTTTTTATGAAGATTTTAAACTCAAGTGTGTCGCTCAAATGAGGCAGTGGGGAGAGCTGATTAAAAATTGGCAAGATCTCAAACAGAATATTTTCCCATGTATATAGAACGTCCTCTGTCCATAATGCATACAGATACAGGAATGATTTCTGTTATTTGAAGTGAAGCAAAGGAAGACAACAGCTTATGGGTCTCATACAACGATGTAACATACCAGCATGCAGTAGAGCAACTGACACAACCCTAATTCTCTTACTCAAATCTTAAGGTCATCAGAAGCCATACATCATGCAAAAGAGACTTTGTACACTGAATCTTAAATCAACCCTGTGATAGTATGTCCACTGCAACGACATTGCTTTCCTCCCATTACCCTCTGAAGACCTTTGCATCACCTGAAAGCCCAAGAGCAGGGTTCAGGCATGGAATCCTTCTCTCCATTCTGAATATGGAAGCAACTTCATCAGAGCAATGACAGAGTTGATTCCTGAACTGATGATGCAATCCCCTAACACTTGATTTCAATGCACTTTTAGACAAATGCAGTTTTCTAGCCAGCAGCAACAGCAAACAGCTTCTAGTTTAAAGCAGGAGGATAACAAAACTGTCAACCTTTGCCTTGAAAATTAATCCACACTTTGAAAGACACTAAATTGCGTGCCTAGGTTTCACTGTTCGTTGTCTTATAACAAAAATTAATTTGCAGATGTTATGTTGTATCCCTAATGAAATAAAGCATATTGATGTGGCTAAACCAGTGGTTCCCAAACTTTGGTCCTCCAGATGTTTTGGACTTCAGCTCCCAGAATTCCTCACTGTTGGCCAACCTGGCTGGAGTTTCTGGGATCTGAAGTCTAAAACACATAGAAGACCAAAGTTTAGGCCCACTGGGCCATTGCCTAAGCATTCGTATCTATAGAAGAGACATTGCTAAGGTTGTTAACATCACATGAACATGTTCAAGAAAGGACTGTAAGCAGGAGTACAACCATCTTGTTTCACTAGTATGAACCTTATTGCTGCCAAAGTAAAATTTATATACTGAAAAATTCACTGCTCAAAAATTTACTACTCAAGAGATTTTTTTTTTATCATGTACACATGACATAAAGCTTTCTATGCAGCTAACAGTCACCAGTACCTCATACAGCAAGACCTTTGTTTAAATTGCTTCCCATTAATAGTATGGATCCAGTCAACACAGGCTGTATTAATTAGGAAATATTAAGGAATAACACTGACAGAATTTGCAAAACCACTTTATTACTAACTGTCGCCTAATTAGCTATTTATTTGCCTCTTTCTGTGGTCATAAAAATAAAGTATTCAGTAAGCACCCTAGAGAATATTAATATCAGGAGGCCTGAAGAAAAACATGTTGTTTTAAGGAAAATGACTCTATCTCAAGAATTAAAAGAAGCAAAGTTCATTTTTCTGATTAAAACTGCAAAGCAACATTTAGGAAACAAAAGTCTGCCACGTTTTACTGTAGAGAAACCATTTAAGAAAATTACAGAGTACTCATACTGTGTCCTGTCTAACACAAACAAACACTTTAAAACTGTTAACTGCCCTTTCTGTTGACTATGTGCTTGTTTTGCTGCCCAAACAGGCCCACTAAATATTTTAGAAAATGTTTTGAAACCGATGGGGGGAAAACACTCTCACTTAAAAATATGGGCTTTGTTTTTTTAAAAAAAGGTGCAGGCTTCAGCTTGCAACAAGCTAAAGTTGGAAATGTTTCACATGAAACTATTAGGAAAGTTGTCTTCCCTGCATGTTCAACAATACAGGTCTGAAGGTGTTGGAGACCACCATCTGTCAGGATGTTATATCAAACATTTCTTAATTTGAGTTCTCTCTTCTCTGATAGATTTCAAGCTAAAATTTCAAGTCATGACTCAGGAGACATGTCTGTTTCCCATCGGATCAAGACTCACAACTCCATATGCTCCAGCAGCCCACCCCTTACAACAAAGGAAAAGAAAACAACTCTAAAGAGTGACTGAAAAGATCTTGCAGTGTTAAACCACATTTCAAAGACTACATGGACAATGCAGCTAGAAATTTCAACTGTCAGAAGTACAATTAAGGACTAAAAATTATGAAATGGAATCTTGAGTTTGTTTCCAATTCTATTCTCCATGAATTTGAGCACAGAAAACATCTGAAAACTTTGGATAGGGATCAGAAAGTCAAAATAACGAAAGGAGAAGAAACAGAAACTGTAATAAGGTGGCTAGTAGGACCACCGGAGAGGGGCTAGACAGTGTGCAGAAACTACTAGGTACATTTCTAATCTGCTGTGTCCGGTGATTCTAAATAAAAATTAAAATATTATTCTTAGGTAAAAATCACATCAGCTAAAATACAAAAGTATTCTACTATAATGACACAGAACTGTAGTTTTCAACCTCTGGCCCACTAGATGCTGAAGACTTCCACTTCCAGGATCCCTGATCACCAGCCATGTCATCTGGAGCGTCTGTGAACTAAAATCCAACACCACTGGAGAACAAAGATTGAGAAACACCAATTTGAAATTATTATATAAATATTTTTCCTTGATTTAAGAAGAAAGACCAATCAATATGCAGGAATATTTGTGTTATTTTAATTTGTAGCATAAGGAGGGTGGAGCAAAAGCATTTCTACAATTTGTTTGCTATGTAACAGGCAAAAAAAGTCATGTTCGAAAGCTATCTGAATCAACCTTAGGGTTTTCCCCCTCTCCTGCATCCTGTGTAATATAAGAATAATTCTGATTTGCAGAGGACCAGTCCTGAAGCAGTTTCACTCAATGACTTTGACCAAGATCCTATTGCATTAAACAGCACAAGTAGTTTGACCATTGTTTTGCTTGGGTGCAAAACACATAACATTTGAAAATAATAACATTCTTAAGTACTTCAAGCTAATTAGCTATGAGATACTCTTTTTTTGGTCACCAATAACATTTAGCACCTTGATGTGGGCAGTTTATGGTAGTTCCAAACAACCTTTTAAGATATTTTGCTGCTCTGCCTTTGAAGTTGAACATTCATTCTTCTCTCAAATAGTGTTGACTATTATAACCACCAACATACTTTCCCCCTAGATCCTTAACTATACAATGCAAGTTTCATATAAAGAGTCTAGTTTCTAAAAATTTGGCTAAGGGGATCCTCCAGGGTTCAGTTAATGCAGTGTCAGCTACGCATTTCACATAATGTAACCATTTAACTGCACATTTTACAACACAACTACTGTTTCTAGAATAAAGTGTCAATAACAATAACAAAACTGAGACAGAAAATGGCTGAGGGTCAGATATTTAAATTACACCAAGGGGGAAGATTTACTGCATTTTTTCTGGAAGCATAACTGCTTAGTAGTACTCTGTGAAATGCTGACAATATCAAGCATCTGAAGTCATATTATGGGAGTAAAACAGTCCTACATCCAAGCTGGGCTTCTGACGCTTCCCTGCATATAGAATATGTGAACCTTGCAAAGAAAGCAAGAGCGAATACTCCACTTTTCATCAGAACCACTGCCCCCCCCCCCACACATACTGAAAGGTGGAAACAGGAATAGTAAGAGGTTTGCTTGCGGATTTAATCTGATCCCTTTTTAAGTAAACCAACCTTATTTGGGTTTCAGACTAGTATATGGATCAGAATGTAGTTATATTCTTTGGATCATGCACTTTCCTGAATTTTGTAGTGTGGGTTTGGCTGAAATGTTGTTTTTTTTAATATATATTTTAGGGTGAATGTTTTTTGCTCAAATTTGAGTGTGTGTACACTCGTCCCTCCACATTTGTGGCTTTGACTTTTGCAGATTTGATTATTCACAGATGTTATTAATATGTTCTCTCTAGGGATTTCTAGGTCCTCCAGTGCAACTCTATGGTCAACTATAACCAAAAAGTCTCACTGAAGGACCTAGAGATTCCTAGAGAGAACACTCCACTAGGCTTCTGTATCTCCTCCAGTGCAATTCTATGGTCAATGTCTGGCAGAAGTTGACCACAGAGTTGCACTGAAGGACCTAGAGATTCCTAGAGAGATGTTATCTTAGGTAAAAACACAGTGTTTTTGTTATTTGTGGTTTTTCCACATTCTCAGGAGTCCTGTGCCCCTAATCCCAGTGAATGTGGAGGGACAAGCGTACATGCCATTTTAAATTTGCAGACTGATGTGAAAACAGGATGAAAGAACTTACAATTAAACACAGGCAAGACTGACATACAGAAAGCAGTTTGGTTATATACCAAAATAAAATAAATTTAAACACTAAGGAAGCATGCAAAAACAACTGAATTCTGGGTCCTATCTCATTAGTTGATGTTCTCTTTTATTTCATCAAATGGGTACTGTACTCTAAGAAACACCACTGTGAATAATTGAGGCTCTGTCTAATAGGTCAAAATAGATGTCAGCTAGTCCTCAGGGCTTGGCTGTAAATAACAGATTTTGAAGTCGAATTTCAACGCACTTATATATGTAGTGGCAAATATCTAAATGGAACTCAGGACAAATCAAGCCTGAATTACCTCTAGAAGCAAAAATGACTAAACTCAGGCTGTTGTACCGTGGAGATAACATGAAACAATGTGATTCACAGGAAAAGATTATAATGCTTGGTAAAGTGGGAGGCATTAGGAAAAGAGAGACTGGACTATAGGTGAGTTAATTCAGTCAAGGAAGTCATAGCCCTGGGTTTGCAAGACCTGAGTAGGGCAGTTGTTGACCAGGGCTCTTTGAGGTTTCTGATAAAAATGCCATAAGCACTCAAGTCAACTTGATGGCAAAACAACAACAACAACAACAACAAACTGGTCAGCAGGATTCAACTTAAGGGCTATTGCAATAACAAGTCCATTATAAGACCAAAAATGCTGTCCAAGAATAAATCTGGTGCATAGATTCAGATGGAAAACAGAATAAATCTTGCTAAAATCTTGATGTAAGATGGTGAAATCGCTTCTGTCTTGACTCCAGATCCAGGCCTCTGCTTAGCAGTACGTACTTCTTCAAAACTATGTGAGTTATGTATGTACAACAGATCTCTCAGGAATAATGTATACATACTACACTCTACTACATACAGGAGAGGAGAAAACTCACATGGCTCTTTTATCCTGTTTGCACCTTCCACATGAAGCTGCAGAAGGATGGCTTCATATCCCCAAGGTAAAACCTGTTTGGACAGTCTACTTGTGTCAGCATGTCTGCAAGGGAAGCAGAAAGCTACAGAAAAGGCTTAAGGATCTCATCTAATAACCTAGTTACCACACACGCATGCCAGAAAGGTTAGCTGTACACAGCAGTTAATTTGGAAGTGCTCACGCTTCCAATTTCAGGACCCAAAGTGTGACATTCAATTTAACCTCTCAAAACCACAGTCTGAATCTTAGTGAAACCCACTGAATCAACTGCTGAATAGTGAGTCAATAATTATGTAAATGCCATTGATTCAATGGGTCTACTCTTTTCGGAACTAACCATAGTATTCAGGCCTATGTTTTCTTAATTTTAGCCACACCCCGGAAGTCTTGCTATTGCTTTATTCATTAGGAAATTAATATTCTTTTTTAGAGCAAGTGGTGTTAAACACAAACAAAAGGTCATTTGGCTTGAAGGCATCTCCTAAGTGTGTTTTATTTTGAGCTGTATATGGAGTATGCTTAGGGAACAAAAACAATTTTAGATGGGGGGGGGAAATAAGCATTTGGTTAAACAAACTGACAAGTGATGGTTAATACACAAGAAGGAACTGTGATAAATGGGAGTCTTCTCCCTTGTGGGAAGGGGGTAATGTAATATGAGGAGTTATGACATCACTGGTGAGGTGAGGGCAACCATCCAATCAGATGGCTGGGATAAAAGAACATTCTGGATGCTGGTTGGAGAGAGACAGTTGAGGGAGTTGAGAGTAAGAGCTGAGGAAAAGCAAGGTCCCAGCTTTTAACTCTTTTTATTAGTCAGGGATTCGGGTTTGGCTGAAATTATTATTATTATTTTGTAACTTTTCTTTTAAGTTTGTGCCTGGAGGACCAGTTGTCCTCCATGTGTTCCTCTTTAATGTTCTTTATTATATAATAAACCTTTTCTTTAGTACTCTGCCTCTTTCTTTATTCCTTTTAACAGCCTTAGATTGGCTATTGCTTATTCTGGTTTTTTGGTTACCAGTAGAAGGCCTTAGCAATGTCCCAATGCATTGCTGGGGTGTGACAAGTTAATCATTGGGTGGTGGCAGCAAGTTGTTTATTATTATTATGTTCTCAAGGAGTCCCATCCAGCTCAGTGGAGTGGAGTGGGACCAATTATTAATAATAATAATAATAATAATAATAATAAATAAATAAATAAATGAAAATTAGAGATTCTTTACAGCCTCCTCCCAGTTAAAAATTTAAGAATAAGTGTCTCAGTTCAATGTAGGAGAAGGCCAGAGAAAGATACTATGATCTCCTTTAAATATAAGCCATAGAATTCTTTCTGGATGAATCAAAGGCAGCATCTTTCAAAATTTAATTTATTTATATTTACATCTTTATACATCTCTGTGTCAGGACTTCAGGTCCTACATGCATGTTAATAATAATAATAATAATAATAATAATAATAAAATGTATTTATACCCCGCCCCTCTGCATAGCAATCGGGGCGACTTCCAACATAAAATGCAATACAATAAAATCAATCCCCAACCCAACCATCCCATCCCTTAAAAAATATTAAACAATAGTCAATTAAAACAATATTTAAATTTGGCAGAGCCAACAATTAACAATAAAGATTAATAACGAACAACAGAAACGGCTGTTATGGCAGCACTATGGAAGGAAGGGCAAGGGGAACAGTTAATCTGGCTCTTGTGACCAGGAAGACTAATCAGGAAAGGCCTGCTGGAAGAGATCCATCTTGACAGCCCTTTTAAAGTTGTCTAAGGTCATCAAATGACAGATCTTATCCGACAGGTCGTTCCATAATCTGGAAGAGGTTCTGATAGTCTAGATTTTTTTCACCTGTAGCAAATTCATCCCAGAGGATCTAAGTGCTCGGGGAGGATTGTACGGGAAGGGGTGGTCTTGAAGATAAGTTGGACCCAAGCCATTTGGGACTTTATAGGTGATAACACCTTGTACTGAGCTCGGAAACTAATAAGCAGCAGTGGAGAGACTTCAATACAGGTGTTATATGGTCTCTTTTCGATGTGCCAGAGACCAATCTGGCTGCCATATTCTGAACTAATTGAAGTTTCTGGACCAAGCACGAGGGTAGCCCCATGTAGTGTGCATTACAAAAATCAAGACAGGAGGTTACCAGAGCATGTACCACAGTTTTGAGATCCCTTACTTCCAGGAAAGGGCGCAGTTGGCGTATCAGCCGAAGCTGATAACAAGCACTCCTGGCCATCACATTCACCTGATTACTCATCTGAAGTGACGAGTCCAAGAGGACTCCCAGACTATGAACACAGTCCTTAACGCTGAGTGAGACACCATCCAGGACTGGAGGTTGTATCCCAATTCATGGTTTCGGGGCCACTACTGTAAGTACCTCCGTTTTCCCTGGATTCAGTCTCAATCTGTTTTTCCTCACCCAGTCCATTACGGCCCTAAGACAGTCATTGAGAGGAGAGACGACATTGGAAGCCGAGGCTGATGATCTAGACATGGAGAAATAGATCTGGGTGTCATCAGCATACTGTGTACTGATAACACCCAGCCCCATGTCTCCGAATGAGTTCTCCCAGCAGCTTCATATAGATGTTGAATAACATCGGGGACAGAAGGGTGCCTTGTGAGATGCCACACCTAAACTCTTTACTAGTGGAGCTGCTGTCCCCGAGCCACACCCTCAGGTTATAGTTATAGGCTGTCAGATATAATTTCAAATCTGTTAGTGAGGTCTTAATGTGGATCCAAGTAATTGTATCTAGCACTTCCTCCACACACACTTCTGCGGTTCTGTTCAGGCAATCATTGGTTCATCAGACTGACAAGCCTTCAAAAAGTATCCTTTCTTTGTGTGTATACTACAAGTAAATACTATGTTGAACTTCAATTTCTCATTTAATCAGTAAAACTGCAGTTTATTTTTATACTACTAATATATATTTTCAAATGCTAGATCAACAAAGTTCAAACAGTTTTCTGACTTCAATGCGGTAGTAAGGAACCATGAGAAGGAAAGGGAGGAACATGTGGTCATAAGAGTTGTTCTTTGTATAATAAACTATAGTTATGAATCCACAGTATGAAAAGACCTTGGTCATAATGGAATTAAAACAACTGGTTGACTGATGCAATCTACAGGAGAATGATTGGTGTGATGTTAGCTTGGAAGGTTAGTCTACTTATGTTTTGTAATCACCTGTCAGTGCCCCCCTTCAAATCCCTTTTTGTGCAATATGTGAAAATGCTTTTAAGGTTGTTCACTGCTTCCATATGTCACCAGTCAGACTTGCATGTACACTTGTCTCTCCATATTCGCTGGGGTCAGGGGCACAAAACCCCCATGAATGTTGAAAAACCACAAATAACAAAAACACTGTGTTTTTGCCTGAGAGAACATCTCTCTGGGAATCTCTAGGTCCTTCAGTGCAACTCTCTGCCAGACCACAGAATTGCACTGGAGGAGTTACAAATAGTTAGTATTCTCTATAAGAATCTCTAGGTTCTTCAGTATAACGTTTGGTTAAAGTTGACCATAGGGTTGCACTGGAGGACCCAGATATTTCTAGAGAGAATATATTAATAAAATATGTGAATAATTAAATCAGCAAAAGTCAAAGCCACAAATGTGAAGGGATGAGTGTATAGAAATCTCTGGTCATTCATGTGCTGGAGAAACTGTGGAGGAGAGAAACTCCTTAGTACATATATGGCTGTTGTGCCTCAAAATTTTGGCAACATATGTTGGCCCTCATAAAGCATATAACACATCAGTCAATAAAACTTGTATGACATGTTAATATTGCTGTCTTTGTTGAAGAAAATGAAGGGTTACTTCACAAGGACCATGTATCATTATTACTTGCTGGAACACATTTAGAAATGGCTAAGTGCCAGCAAACCTCCCCTCTGAACAAATCTTGCCAATAAAAACCTATGATAGGTTTGCCTTAGGGTCACCATAAGTCAGAAATGATCTGAAGGCATACAACAACAACAAAGTGCCCGAAACATATCTGTGTAGACCATATGGACTTAGCATTACTAGAAAAATTGACTAACACAACACACAAGCACTGGAGGAATATTTCTCTGGTGTTCCTTCACCTTGATTTGTCAACTCAAAAGCTTTGAAGAGGATCAGACTATAGCTTTCTATCTATAATTTGTCATCCCAATACTCCTGCAACTGTTGTTCTCTTTCTTCTGTTTGCTCAAACCATATTGGGTTATAGGCCTAAAGGGGATACAAAAATATATTTTAAAAACTTATAATGATATCTCTTATAAAAAGAAATCTACAAAATTAGCTTTGGGTGCAAGTGTGTACGGCAATGTCATTTTAGAATTTCTTCAGCTGAGTATTTTGGTTTCCTGACACTGTTCAGCTTCCTGCCATCATCTGAGCTAAAAACTGAATCTAGATTACAGTGTGCAAACCACAAATTGCTTTTTGCCCATATTTTCATCCTTCCCCATGCTGGATTCAGGATCACAAGCTGAAAAATGTATGCTGGGTGGGAAGTAATGGGTGTTAAAAAGAGTAACATTCTGGTATAATTTGATGTAGTTTTATAGCACAGTTATCTGAAGCTAACAAAGTTTTGAAACAAGAATGATCACGTATAAACTTTAGTTGGCTACATTGTTAGGTGGCAGCTTCTGTCTGTTACCAAGATAATCAGTTGGAATTTAGCTAAACCACTGTTCAAAGCAAAAGCAAACTATTCCTCCTGTGTATCCTGATCAGCTAATAACGAGACTACATTGAAATGGGACAACAGTCATCAGCAGGACATCATGTTTATATTGTACATGATCTCAGAGGGATTTTCTGAAGAAACATATGTCACCATTTGTTCTCTGACCTTGCTGAGAATGATACAGTGGTATGAAATAAGTGGGAATTTACCCCAACAAAACTCAGTATGGAGTTCTCCTATTCATTAGTTTTGTCAGTTCATGCCTTTTCTCAGGTCACCCTGTTCCATTTCTCTTTCTACACAGTTTCCCAGATTTAAGTCAGTTTTCTGTGGCCAATGTACATTCTTCTCCGCAGTGGGCTCATTTTAGGGTGCACTTCATTAGAAATTTTTTTTTGTCCTTCTCCAAACCACAGGGGCTTAAGTTGAACCTGCTGATTCCTCCCTCTGTATGTGTTTGGAGGCACCTTACTTATACAACTATTGGCAATACAGCTAAACAACAGAATTAGAAAAAACTGTAACACTTTCTCTGGGAGAAAGTTGTGTCGGAAAAATGGTGACAAGTACAACTGGTGCTGTCAAAAGTTTTTTAAGTAGTGCTTGAATAACCATGCAAACCCTCTCCCAGGATTTTCAATGTGCAAAGTTTTTAACTTCTTTCCTCCTTACTGCCCAATGAAAGTATATGACGGAAAGAGATATACTATGCTAACACAGTACATGACACTTTTTACAGTAAAATGTCTATCTCAAGCTTACATTCTAAGTGTAGGCATTGGAGCAGACAAAGGAACTAGAAAAACAAGGTTAAGAAAGGATCAAGATAAGGAAACGCAGTTACATGTATTTAAACATTTCTCTAGTACTTCTTGATACTTCCCTTGCATAGGCGACATAAACTATAGTACAAAGCAAGAAATCTATGCTGCTGCTGTGTGCCTTCAAACAGTTTTTTACTTATGGCAAATCTATCACATGGTTTTCTGGTGTTGAGAGTGCGTGATTCGCCCAAGGTCACCCAGGGACTTTCCATGGCTGAGTGGGGAATTGAACCCTGATTTCCAAAGTCATAATCCAATGCTCAAACCACTGCACCACACTGGTTCAAGAACTCTATCAATATAGCCCTTTATGAAAGCACTCAAAATATAGTATGTGTGACAAATTATTAACATACTCATATTGCACCCATCTGGCCTGAGTTCCCCAAGAAAGGCTAACAACCTTCATAAAATAATAAAGTAACAAATGTAGTGCTCCATGTTCAGAACTGGGAATATTGGACCAGTAGAGTTATAGATGTTAGTGAGTAGGCAGTGAAACAACCTGAAGAAAGACATAATTTGCTCTGACTAAAGACATACATTCTTGTACTTTTTGTCTATGAGATCTGTACTATAAAGTTCTTGTATCTTTAGGCCCTACAACACAGCTTTTCAAATGCATTTGAGAGTAATGTTCAGGTTATAAATATGCCTGGAAATAAGCCTTGATTATCTTGCAGTAGCTGAAACTTCAACTCAAGCCATGTAAGCCATCAACAGAACATTTGTGGCCATTGCTTTTGGCACTTTCCTGTGTACAGAACAAGAATGACATATGTTAACTCCTCCCTTGTCTGGGAAAAAGGAAGTAGCAGATAGGACTAAAATCACTCCCACGAACAGAGATTTCAGGGGAAGGGTGGAATTTGGCAAGATTATTTTGTTTAAGTGCAGTGGTAAGTGGAAGGTTTACTGGATTTACTGATGGTCACTCCCACTACTGTAGAAATATCTTAAGCTTCAAGGAATTCTGCCTATAAATTCTAAAGAATTAGGAATGTACGATTTAAACATCCTAGTGTTTAAAAGCTATCAATCATTCTGGAAGAGATATTTTCATCAATTAAAGAAAAATAGCAAATTACCTGATCATGTAGCATTTTTAGTAATGAATATATTATCTGTCTGTCCTTGGCGTTATGAAAACAGATTTAAAAACTTGTTTTAGCATACATATGCTAGCATGTTGATAAGTACATCATTTTCTAATTATAAAGCCAACTTTTCACTTCTGCAGATCAGCACAGAAAACTAATATACTGCTTGTCATTTATTAGAGCTTGATGGAAATATTCCAAGTAAAATATAAAAACATCAAGTCATGCAAATTTATTCCCAAGAAGTTCAGAATTCTGTTAGCTATACAAGGTATGCCCAATTACCAAATATGTATTTTTGTTTATATCGATTCCACTCAGTGTCCCTCATTAATTTTATCCTGCCAAGAATCCCATGAGACAGAGCAGGCAATGTGATTAAAATAAAATATGTCAATATCACACTACCTGTACATGAATCCTTTGTGTGACCAAATCTGCAATACTGGAAAAGGTGCAGATAAGGGCAAGCAAAACTACTAAAGGACTGGAGGAATTCCCATATAGGGAAGGTTAAAACATCTGGGGAAGTAAGGGGAGATAGGAGAAGGTTCCTAAAATTAGGCAAGGTGTAGAAGAAGTGGATAGGAAGAAGTTTCAATCTCCCCCCCCCCCACTCAATAATATTAGAACCAAAGGTCATCCGTTGAACCTGAACATTGGCAGATACAGGGAAAAATAAAAGAAAGTACTAATTCACATGGCACATAGTTAAATTGCAGAAATCACCAGCAAAAGGTGTAGTGATGGCCATCATCTCAACTTTAAATAGGGCTCACATAAAATAATGGACAATAGGGATTCTAATCAAGATGGATATGTGTACATTCATACGTTTTCTCATTATCTCTGGAACTATTCCTCAGTATATCAGTTGCTAGGAAAATGTGAACGGTGGTTGATGTTGCATTAATGTCCTGCATGTGGGCTTTCTATAGACAATTGGTTGGCAACTGTTGTAAACAAAACATTGGACTAGGTAGGTCTTGTGTTTTTATGGTTAACACAAGAGACTTGATCTCAGGGATTTGATCCTGAGTCACCAAAGTAATAGTCTAACTCAGTGGTGTTCTAACCAGGGGTAGATATGCTGCCTTCGAGATATTTCAGGACCATAACTCCTAGAACTTTCCATCAGTGGCCATGGTAGCTAGGGCTGATAGAACTTGTGCTTCAACATCAGCTGGAGCACTGCATTTCATTCACCCCTATTCTAACTGCTATACACTGTACATAAATCGTGCCCCTGATTTTTAAAGCTATTAGTGGAACTTCTCTTAATAACAAAATGGCACTTTTTACTGTGAGTTTATAAGCAGTTGCACACCCACACTCACAAAACAATCATTCTCATACTTCTCAGAGGAGATGCAATTACATTTAACTGGTTTATATTGGGATAGATAAACTTTCAGGGCTAAACTCAACTGATACTGGAACAAACCCACGAATCTATGCTGATGATGTGCTCAGAGGGGAAAGCAAAGTCCGAAGCTGCACAACACAAATTATAGGAACATGGAATGTGAGAAGCATGAATCAGGGGAAGCTAGATATAGCAAAAAAAGAAAGAAGAAAAAAAGAAAAAGAAAAAAAGGATTATATAAACATTGCAATACTTGAGGTGAACAAGCTAAAGTGGACAGGAATTGTACATTTTGAGTCAGATGATTACAGTGTTTAACTCAGTAAATGAAAATCTAAGAAGAAATGCAGTGTCATTAATACTAAGGAGAAATGTAGGAAAAGCAGTCAAAGGACACAATGCAAAGTATGGCTGAATAATATCAATGAGTCCTCAAGGAAAACCCATAAATATAACCATCATTCAAGTTTATGCTCTGACTACAGAGGCAGATGAAGAAGAAATTGAAAGATTCTATATGCTGGAATCCAGGAGGAAACTGACAACACCAAAACAGGCCTTCCTAATCATAGGTGATTGGAATGAAAAAGTAGGAAACAGAGCACAATAAAAGATTGTATTAAAAATAAGTCTAGGATCAAGAACTGAATTAGGACAGTGACTGATTGAATTTTGCAAGGCCAACAGTTTCTTCACTGCAAACATATTTTTTCAAGGCAACTGTATACATGGGTATCACCTCATGGCCAATATTGAAATCAAATAGGCTTCCATTGTCCTTTACTTTCTCTATTTCCTGTGTCTTTTTTATAAAAACAAAACAAAACTGGGAGCCTTGTGGGACAGGGTCCTGTCAAACCTCTTCTTTAAAAAATAAAAATAAAAAAAAATAAACCAACCCAAAAACAAATATAAAAATGGTATATTGTGAGAATTATACAACCAGTGACAGGCAATGTCGGGGGAAAGCCTCCACATCCCATCTTCTGAAGGCATAAAGAACACAATTTACTATACAAGTTAGGAGGTGTAGGGGAGGGGAAAGCTCTTATATCTCCACATGCACCAAACAATTGATTATTTGTGATAGCGAAGGGAAGCAAAAAATATTTCACCTCCCACTTCCTTGCGAATTCCCTCTTGTTCACAGTTAAAGTTCTGCACAGGTATGTAAACCTCAATCCTAGTTATGAAGAAATATGTGCAAGATGGTGCAGAGTAAAGTATCTGTAAGGCATGTTAGCCCTACTCAGGTGTTCAAGTTCCCTGCATCATTAGAACTGCGAGTGGGAGAGCAGAGTTGTGTACACAAGCCCCACCCTTCTTTTGCATTCCTGTTGAAGAACAAGCATCTACACTAGGAAGACTGCTATATTCAAGTATGCTCCCTCATCATTTAGAAGATATCATCTGCAGAAAGAGAACCACCTTCCCAATGCAGCTGTTCACACACACAGTAGTGAGGCAAGCAAACACAGGGCTAGCATGCACACACCTGAAGCCAGCACATCAATTCCTTCTCTCCCTCACATGATTCCAATAGCATGGGGGAACTGAGCATCTGAATTGGGCTATAGTTCACAGAATGCTATTGAGCAATTCATGAAGAAGAGACACCAAACCTTGATTTTGCCATTTTATATAAGGGATGCCATTTTACTACACCATGGTTTATAATAAGACATGAACATTCATAGATCTTGGTATCCTGGAGGGTTCTAGAACCAAACCCTAGTGGATATCAAGGGCCCAATGTAAATGAACAACTATTTTCCAATTAGCCAAAGATTCTGCACCTACGTTACCATATCTACATGGAATGCTATTCTACAGACATTATCTGCCAGAATACTAACCTGCAGTGCAAAGAAACACACAACAGTTGCAGATAAGCAGCAAAGCAGGACAGCACTGTACTATGAAGGACAAAGAAGACAAGTGGGAGCTGTAATTCAGGCTTCATCCTTGAAAAATATAAATACATGAAAAGAAGGCCAGGCTTGTAAACAACTACTTAACTTTCAGATAAGGTCTGCTCCAGCCAGGGAAGCTTTTCTTATATATATATTCAAGCACATAAACATCTTGAATTTGGTATGAGAGCAAGGAGGAAAAGAAACCCAAGATCTTTGGAATTACTTGTAAGGCCGCAGAAGGATTCTTGTCCCTGAAGTCTTAAACTTCCATTTACTATACAATTTATTCTCTTGGAATCCATATTCCTGTATGACTTCTCTCAAAACATAAATAGAATCAGATACTATGAACAGAAAAACCTTTGTTTTAAATGAATGTTTGCTTAAGTATCTTTGTATTCCAAGCTATAGCCCTGTTGTTGTTGTATGCCTTCAAGTAGTTTCTTTCTATTCTAAGCTACAGCCCTGCTGTTGTTGTATGCCTTCAAGTCTTTTCCAACTTATGGTGGCCCTAAGGTGAACTTATCATGGGGTTTTCTTGGCAAGATTGGTTCAGAGGAGGTTTGCCATTGCGTTCTCCTGAGGCTGAGAGCATGTGACTTGCCCAAGGTCACCCAGTACGTTTCATGGCAGAACTGGGAATCGAACCCTAGCCTCCAGAATCATAGTCCAACACTCAAACCATTATACCACGCTTGCTTTCTGCTTGGTCACATCTTAAAAATGTAAGAGCCACATCTGATTCAAGGCCTACATAGTCCAGATTTCTGTTCACAAGGTTGCCATCAACCAAGAAGGCGACCAAGTATGAACAATATCTCCCCTGCTTCACAAGAACTGATATACAGAGGCATGCAGCCTCTGGAACTGGAGGGAATATATACATCATAGAATTATAGAACTGTAAGGGCTGATCTATCCCAATAGAACAGAAATAGAGGTGACATCTTTGTATGGTATTAAGATCCCCTTTAGGCTACACACACACATATCATACATACACAAACACACACATATGTGGTAACTATGTATCTTATGAGAATTTTCTAACATATTTCTAAATACTTAACATTATGGCTTTTCACATTTCAAAAGTGACTAATATAAGAAACTATAACAGTGTTCAGAGATATATTTAATTATATAACAACAAAGATAGGAATCAAAGCAGTGTTTTATTAACTGCTGGTTTCAGAACTGCTTCTAACATTTGAATTATAACTATCATACTTTAAAATATATGCAATAGCTAGTAAATTTGACAGTAATTGCCACAGAAGCTAGTATCAGTGGGCAGTAGTCCTATAGCTTTGATCTGGTAGAAATGACACAAGCAGTGGCATGCTACAATTGTTTTCAAAATACAATCCTATTCTTGTTGTTATTGTTTGCCTTCCAAGTCTATTCTTATCGAGATGGAAAAACATTTCAACATTACTAAATGCTCACTCCAGCACCCTACCAAAAAGTGCTAGCTCTTCAAAAAAGTAACATTACTGTCAGAATCATGAACACCAGTAATATTCCAAATGTTCAAGCAACCAACCATCATAAGCAGATTGGATTGAGTTTGAGTAGGGGTAGCCCTCAGCTGTACATATTCCCTCTCCCCCAACAGAAGTGAAGGAGCAAGAAAGAGGAATAGAAAGCTCAATGTATTTAATGAACTCCTAAAAGTGTTGGAGTCAGCTCATCTTTGATGCAGTAAACCTTGTTCTTAAGAGCTCGAAAACTCAAGTTGTCCCCAACTTTGAAATTTCTCCAAAGAAATGCCCACATAAGAGGGAGTTGTAAAAATTTAAGTATCACCTTTACAAAAATTTGACAGAAAGTTTGTTTTGATTTGTAGTTGTTAACTTATCTCTATGTAGTCACCATCCAGATTAACACATTTTCCCCAGTGTTTCCTGACCCTCCGAATACCGTTATTGTAGAAGTCTGTAGATTGTGCCTTAAACCACACTTCCACTTCATGAATGATGTCATCTATGTTGTCAAATTGGCCACCTTGCGACAGATTTTTTTATTTTTGGCAAAAGAAAAAGTCGCTTGGTGATGATGACACTGACAAAATTTCATCAATATATAATAACTTCTGGGTGATACTACTTTATGATACCCCCTCATAAGCTGCCTCCTAAATTTCATTTGTCACAGGTGTGGGTAATCTTTGCTCTAGACCAGGGGCAGGCAACCTTTCCCCCTTAAGGGCCGAGGGACTTCAGCTCCCAGAATCCCAGGAGCTATTGGCCAACATGGGACTATTGGCCAACATGGCTGAGACTTCTGGGAGCTGAAGTCCCTCAGCCCTTAAAGGGGAAAGGTTGCCTACCCCTGCTCTAGACTGTATACACAAAATATAATGGGAGCAGAGGCACTGTGCGCATGAGGAGGATGAGAAAATTGTGCTGGGGCATTCTCCCCTTCCCACAGTGGCTTGGCTTCAGCAGGCAGGAAGAACCACCAGGCACTGCAACACTGCCTCTTCCATTTTTTTTCTAGTGTGAAAGGGCCACCACTAGAAAGCCTGCTGCCATTTTCCTCCCTCTTTCATGTGGAAAGGAGAGACAGAAGAGACACCATGACCCACTGCCTCTCCTGGCATAGCAGGAACATTGGTTGGCTGCAGTTATGCATGCCAGACTAATGGGGAAGGGGGTATAAGGTGTATGTAACATTCAAAAGCATCCATAATGGCTGCTCCAAAAAAAAAAGTTTTTTCTTGAATGGAAGCAATAGCTGTCCATAATGATTGTCAGAGGTCCAATTGTACATCTTGCCACTGCATAGTGACCTGGCTATTGTTTTATGCCTACTAAGAACTGTTGGAGAAAGTTCTGAATAAATAACAACTCAAGGGAAGAGCTTGCTTTGGTTAAACAAAAAAAAAAAATTCTTCCCACTTGTAGCAGGCATGAACGTGTAACTTAAGTACAGTTATTTTTCATCTTCACCATGTGCCACCACTGTGATTTAAAGACCAGCTTATCTTTTCTATCAGGGTCCTAAAAACAAGGAAATACCACATACCTTGCAGTATTACAACCAGTGTTGCATAACTACTCACATTTTACAATTACAAGAGTTGGCTAAATGAAATGATATATTGCAAGCCTACTCCTAATTTTGTCAGGAGGACTTAGAGAAAAGAGCTAAAACATGCATCATTGCAAACCTTCCTAAGCCAGAAAAGTGGGAAGGTGTTCAAATCTCTGTTGGTGGTGAGCTAGCCAGCAGGACTAGAAATGTGAAAGCTGCACATTTATTTGTGAATAATTTGGAGGGGGGGGGAATAATTTGACACAGTTTCTTCCCAGCCATAGGAATCTTGAAGACTAATGCCATCTCAAGCTATCTGATGTGGACATTTTTTATCTTAATGTGCCAGGGACTGCTACCATATATGTGCCCATTGCCCATTGACTACAACTGCTTATTTCTTTCCTGAAAATTTGCAATGGCTCAGGGATCATCACTGACACAGAGACCACTGTTTAGAATACAACTGTTGCAGACCATAAATAGGATAAATTTTCAAAAAAGAAAACCACATTTGATACTCATCTCCTTTGCATACCTCAACAGAACTTGATCATTATAGCAAAACAGAGTCACAAACAGCATATGGTGAAAAAAATAGCATATATTAAAGTATAACTGCAAACAGATAAAAGAAGTGATTGGTTTTCAGCAGGGGTAGGCAACCTAAGGCCTGGGGGGGGGTGAGGCCTTTGGACCGGCCCCAGGCCGGTCCTGCCACCCCCCGCCACCACCGCCCCCCGCCATGATGATATTGATTATTGTTGTTATTACTTGTTCTTGGGTTTTTCTTGGCAAAATCTCCACAGGGGTTTTGCCATGGCTTTTCTGGGGCTGAGAGAGTGTGCATGCATATATTTTTATTTTTTTTAATTTTAATTTTAATTTTAATTAATTAATTTATGGTGCTTTGCCCCCCCCCCCCAATTGTCTGAGGGACAGCAGCCCGGCCCCCAGCTCAAAAAGGTTGCCTACCCCTGGTCTTGAGGCTTCTGATCACACAAAGATATTGAAGAGTGAACAATCTTGCTGCATATTCCCCAGTTCCTTTCACTATGGGGTGGGGGTGGGAGGTTATCCCAAGTGACCAGCTTTGTATCTACCCTGTCCTCTCAGCTTTCCATCAGGACTTTGATATCATCCAGTAAGTTTATTCTTACATTCTTTTTCATCAGTACATTTTTGTCGCACCCATAAAGCTACTCAGGAGGAGAAAACAAAAACAGAGCCTGTTATGAGCAAAGGATTTTAGAGGACAACATTTATAAGAGCAAACTACCTTTCTGCTGACAAGTTAAGAATTTGTGCTGCACAAGAAGAACTATTTTCTTTGGCATTGTTTCCATTATATAACATTATGAGGCCACCTGGGATGAGACAAACATAAATTAGGAATGAATTTAATTAGAGAAAGATACTCTCCCTTCTATGCTTAGAAACTAAGAATTTTTGTTAACACTAGACCTATTCTCCCACATTCAGGAAAAATCTGGCAGTACTTCATATTTAAATAGTTCAGTGCGAGGTGGTCAATCAATTATCATGCTCTCTACTAGCCAATAGTAAGTTTATACAAGAAACTGTTACTTGAGCAGGTAGTGACTGAGGCAAGGCCTTCAAAAACAAATCCCTGAATTGTCATTGAAAGAGATTTTTTTTCCAAAGTGATCCGGTCTCTTACTTTTGGTTACAAAGGGAACTATAACTGAAAAGGAACCACATTGATTTTTTTCAAGTTTCGATTGTAATGAAGTTTACTGATGTTGCAGCAGAAGATGCAAAAAACTGTGAGGAACTGTGAGCAGAGTAATGACTGCAGTGGGGCTCATCAGAAGGTGGGCTGTGAAACCAGGCCATGTAGGCCTTTCTGAACCTTTTGTTGTTCTTGTTAACTGCCTTCATGCTGATCTCAACCCATGGCAACTCTATAGATGAGACATATCCAGGGCCCCCTGTCCTCTGCTGCTCTGCCCAGCTCCTGCAAACTCATATTCATGGTCTCTTTAATAAAGTCCATCCATCTAGGATGTGGCCTTCCTCTCTTTCTACTTCCCTCCACCTTTCCTAATATTATTGTCTTTTCCAATGATTCATGCCTTCTCATGATGTGTCCAAAGTACAACAGTCTAAGTCTTATCATCTTGGCTTCCAGGGAGGTTTCTGGCTTGATCTGCTCTAGGACCCATTTGTTAGTCCTTTTGTCTGTCCATAGAATTCTCAGCATTCTTCTCCAGAACCACATTATCTCAAACGTATTGATTTTCCTCCTCTCTTCTTTCTTGACTGCCCAGCTCTCACATCCATACATGGTAATAGGGAATACAATGGCTTGTATGATTCTGACTTTTCTGCTGAATTGTATGTCTTTGCATTTCAGAATCTTTTCTGGTTCTTTCATAGCCATTCTCCCCATTCTTAATATTCTTCTGATTTCCTGGCTGCAGTCCCCAATTCTATCAATGTTGATCCCAGGTAAGGGAATTCTTTTACTATTGCTATTTCTTTATTGTCTAGTTGGAATGTGTGTAAGTTCTCTGTGGTCATTATTTTTGTTTTCTTTATGTTCAACAGTAAGCCTGCCTTTGCACTTTCTTCTTTGACCTTCCTTAGTATTTATTCCAGGTTTGTGTGGTTCTCTGCTAGTATTATGGTGTCATCAGCATATCTCAGATTGTTGATATTTCTTCCTCTTATTTTCATTCCTCCCTCTTCCATGTCCAAGCCTGCTTTTCTTACAATATGTTCTGCACATAAGTTGAATACATTGGGTGATAGGATGCAGCTTTGTCTTTGCCAATTGGGAACCATTCTGTTTCTCCATGTTCTGTCCTGACAGTAGCTTCTTGTCCAGAATACAGATTCCCCATTAGGGCTATCAGATGGATTGGCAGTCCCATGTCTTTAAGGGCATTTCATAGCCTTTCATGATCTATACCAGGGGTAGGCAACCTAAGGCCCGGGGGCCGGATGCGGCCCCCCGAGGCCTTTGGACCGGCCCCAGGCCGGTCCTGCCGCCGCCGCCCCCTGCTGTCCCCTGCCATAATGATATTGATTGTTGTTGTTATTACTTGTCCTTGGGGTTTTCTTGGCAAAATCTCCACAAGGGTTTTGCCATGGCTTTTCTGGAGCTGAGAGAGAGTGCATGCATATTTTTAAAATTTTTTAATTTTTATCTTTATTTATTTATTTTTGGTGCTTCGGCCCCCCAATTGTCTGAGGGACAGCAACCTGGCCCCCGGCTCAAAAAGGTTGCCTACCCCTGATCTATACAGTCAAAGGCTTTGCTAAAGTCTATAAAACACATGTTGATTTTCTTTTAGAACTCCCTGCTGAGCTCCATTAGCCATCGTATATTTGCAATGTGAACCCTAGTGCTTCTTCCTTTCCTGAATCCTGGTTAGACCTCTAGGATTTCTCTCTCCATGTATGGTTGGAGCCTATGTTGCAGGATTTTGAACATGATTTTGCTTGCATGGGAGATCAGTGCTATGGTTCTATAGTTGCTGCAATCTCTTGTGCCTCCTTTTTTGTGGATGGGGATTTTTATTGATCTCTTCCAATCTGTTGGCCATTGTTTTGTTTTCCATATCTGCTGACATAATAATAATAATAATAATAATAATAATAATAATAATAATAATAAATTTTTATTTATAGCCCACCCCTCTGCGTGGCAAATGGGGCGGGGTACAACGAGTTAAAAGACATAACAAGTTAAAAAACATTCCCTGTTCCCATAATCTCACCCTCCCACCCCTTAAAATAGAATTAAACTACAAACCAATTTTAAAAAAATGCCACATTAATTAAAATTAAAAATAATATGTTGGTTAGCTTAGAGTTGACTCTGTCAATATGGATTGCAACAGTTTTCTCAGATAAAAATATAGTGTTTTTGTTATTTGTATTTTTTTGACATTCATGAGGGTCTTGTGCCCCTAACTCCAGCAAATGTAGAGGGACAAATGTACTAGTATTAACCAGTAGACACAAGCCTACACGCATACTAATGCATTAAAGTAAAATCCGCTAAAATGCAAAAGTACATATTATCAGGCAGCATACTGCACACCAGATCAAAGAGACCTAACTTCTAGCATCCTTTTTTCAACAATTAATAATCAATCCAGCCCTGGGTAATTTGTCTGTGCATAGTAATAACAGCTGCACAGAATCGAGTTTTGATCTCAGTTATTTGAGAGTCTACATCTTTGTGCAGTAATGTTAACTAATAATTATGGGAAGTTTCAAGGTTTCTTGAAATAGCAGGATCTGGTGTATTTAGGGTGAATTTTAGTAAATGATTAAATACCATAATAATAATAATAATAATAATAAGTTTTATTTATAGCCCGCCCCTCTGCTAGGCAATCGGGGCGGGTTACAGCATTTTAAAACAGCACAGTTAAAAACATTCCCTCCAAACATGATCCCTCCACCCACCCCTTAAGACAAGATTAAACCAAAAAATAATTAAAACAACACAAGAATAAATTAAAAACTCAATCCGGAGTCAGTGGTCAATGAGCAAGTTGTCCCTCTCCATGGACAGAAACACTTTCCTGTTTCTCTAAAGCAGTGACCCATTCACCCTCTCCTATAGTACTGCTGTGCGAGTCCTATAAGGGAGGCTAAGTGTATGAATCCTGCATTAATATCCAGCTTGGATTCCTCACTAAGCATGTAAGTACATAGACTTGAGGCTTTGGGTCAAATAGTTGGACTTGAAGCTACTTGAGTCTGTTATTCTTAAAACAGCTAATGTCTTGATCTGCACAGACTTGAGCTCCATAAACAGTGTCAGTTACTGAGACAAAGAATGCCGCTATGCAGTGACCATACATGCTGTGCATATTATTAAAAAATCAGTATTCCTACGAGGCAAGAGAACATGGATGCAACAAACTTGGACAATAATAGATGATTTAGGCAAAGATTCAAAGGACATTTTTGAAAATACTTCTTACAACAAAAGTATAGAGAAGATACTGAAAAAATCTTGCAGTCAGTCCTCTTTCTATACATAATAGTCTGCTCCACTTAAGAGTCAAGGTATACTTCTAAAAATGAATGACTGTACTTTACAAATTATTCCTGTATCAACAATAAAGCCACTACCGAGAATTAATTCTAAGCATGATATTATAAATATGAAGTTATGACAGCAAGCTGAAAAATGCATTGGATTCCCCCACATATAAGATATATATCAAAAATACTTAATGCAAGCTGTGATCCAACATGCTCATAATTTTTTAAGGCCAGACAATGTCAACTATACAATAATCTGGGCTATGGGTTTCCACATAATTACACAGGTTGAGTCTCCCTTATTCAGAATTCTGAAATCTGAAATATTCCACAACCCAAAACATCTTTCATACATGGCTAAGATAGTGATACTTTTCTTCCTAGTGGATCAATATGTACAAACTTTGTTTCATGCACAAAATCATTTAAAAAATTGTATAAAATTACATTCAAACTATGTGCATAAGATACAAAACATAAATGAATTTTGTCTTTAGACTTGGGTACCATCTCCAAGGTCTTATTGTGTCTGTATATGCAAATACAGGTATTCTGAAATCCCCCCAAAAATCCAAAATCCAAAACACTCCTAGTCCCAAGCATTTCACATAAGGGAGACTCAACATGTAGTCCAAAAGTGTCAGGTAAAGTTCTAGCACTTTACTGGATTAGGAAATACTTCCTACACCAGGGGTAAGCAACCTTTTTGAGCCGGGGGCCGGGTTGCTG
>CM034701.1:115726109-115744660 GCA_020142125.1 Phrynosoma platyrhinos | reverse complement strand
CCCTGATCTAGTCCATCATTAAGTCCCACAGTGGCCAGTAGAAAGATTTAGGAAGGCCACAAACAACACAAGTGGGCAACAGCCCTCCTCTACTATATTCTTCAGGAATTGGTAACATTTGCTCAAAACTAAGTAGCATGTGGTCACCTTGGGTCATAACCACCAGTATCTATGACTTCATCCTACTCCCTTTGAAAGTCATTGCCATATCTTGCAAAGACATTCAAGAATATTCCAGATTGATTACTAGCTCCATTTTCTACACTCCAGGCAACCATATTGATTGAGGGTAACCAGAAGTATCCCAGGAAGGAGCAAGAGAAGAGAATCTATTCTTCCTAACATTCATGCCAGACAACCAGTAAATTAGCTGTTACTCCTTTAAAAGGAGGTCCAGAAATCTAGTTGTTCCTTATTTTAACACTTTCTTTCTATAAGAGGTCTGGATCAAAGAGCTTTAAGGGCTTGGATCTTATCTGCTGAACTGAAAATTAGTTACCATAATCCTGATGAACAGGATTCCAATTTCTATCACCCTTTTGTTTCATTAGCCTACTCAAGAAGTTAAAATAAATTTGAATGTTCACTTCAAAGTAGAAACACAGAGCATTTGGAACAATACTCCTGATAAAATGCTCTCTTTTGTTTTGCTTTCTATATATCTCCTGGCAATTACAGCAGCACAAGGGTATGTATGATTTAATATCTCTATTTGAAAGATACACATTCATGAGGAGCAGGTTCTAACCAGTGCTGCAGTGATTATTTTTATTAAAAAAAAAAAGTCATGATGCTACAGGAGCCCATAAACCTTGGATAAGACACCTTAAACCCTTTAACTAATAATAGAAACAAAGGGTATTTAAATGAGACTGGAAAGGGTATTTTCATTGCGTGCACTTCTCCCAGGTCTCTTTGCTGTTCCCATCATGTATGAACTGGGAAATCCAGTAAAGTAGCAGCTGGGGAGATATTTTGCTTGTCTATGATTTTTATCCTTATATTACCATATGTTCCACGCTCCTTATACAACTCCAAGGGCAGAACTGAGATGAAGGATACTTTCTTGCATGCATCTGTATTCAGCATTAACCACTGAATACAGAGAAGAAAAAGACAAGTGTACACACACACACACAAACACACACAGAACTCACAGGCTGTATATCTGGTATATATTATAACTACTTAGATTTTAAAACTGACCCATAAATGTCACAGTTCCCTTTTTCACATGTTTCACATCATGCTACTGTGAGAAAGCATTTATTAAAATTGTCTAAGCAATGTGTTTAAAAATTGTATAACAATATAATTTGTGTTCTGTCTGAAAAGCTGTTTCTCAAATGTAGATGAAAGTAAAACTATCCTAAAGCTGAACCCAGGCTTAAAGAACTAAAAGACTATTTATCAACACAGAAGTTCACCACAAGGTTTTTAAAAGAACCTAATATTACAATCCAATTAGCAAGTAATTCCACACTTTCAGTTTAAGAGACTTTTTAACTGCAGCCACCAACAAAAGCCATAGTCAGAGTCTAGAGAGATACGCTTAACTTCATGCTGGATTATGGCCAAAGTTCTTAAATATCCCAATATATGAAACCACTTTCCACAGACATTCAAATTCACAGTTATATAAATTTTGTAGAAAAGGGGAGAGGGGAGAGAACTTGCAGTCTATTGGAGAAGTTTTCTCCTCCTTCCACAGAAAAAACAACAATCAGGTAATTATGCAGAGGCACAACATTTGCCCAGATACAGGAAGCAACTCTGCAGCTTGCCAATTTGCTCCACCCAAGAACCCAGTTGGTATAAAAAGCTCTGCCGCAAAATATAGCCAGTGACACAATCCAGGAAGAAAGTTTGGGAGTACTGTGGAGAGTTATACATATGAATTCAAGAAAGGAGACCAATCATTGCCTGATTCATTTCGCTTGATATTTGTACTGCCCAGATGAGTAGAATCCCCTTCAGAAAACTTAGGAACGAGAGTTGCCCTGTCTCAGCTGAAGAGTCCTTTCTCTTAAGTTTAAACTGAAGTGCACAAAAGCAAAAGAAAATGACAGACAAATCTTTTATTTGTTTCAAAATGCCAAACCAAATAGAATAGAGCAAGTCATTCTTTGATGCCGGACAAATGGCACATACCACGCTGAATGAAAAAAGACAGACAGGAAGACATCAACCTTCCCTAACCCCACAATCTCCACATCTTTAGCCCTGGATCCAGCAGCTGACAACTCTGCAATTATCAAATGCTGAAAATATAATTCCTTTAAAGGAGATTCTTTTCCTTCCTTTGAAATCTGAGAATAGTATGTTCTTATCTATATCAAGAGTAGTTATGACAAGTGAATAATATCAATATTAACCACCTCTGAGTATATCTTTCCTAAGAAAGTCCTATGAACTTATTGTATGAAATTTATGGGGTTGCCATAAGTCAACAGACAATTTGAAGGCACATACACAATCTTTCATGACATGGTAAATTTTAGAAACCTGCAAAAGAGAGGTAAATTTTAGAAACCTACAAAATACATCTGTATTATAGCCTCTTCAATCTGGCATCCAGTTGTTTTGGATTATAGTTCACATATTCCACAGCCAACCATGGCTGCTAAGTGTACCTTACATCTCCCATTATTGAAATTCATTTTATTAGAATAGCTTTCTAAACTATGAAGGTCGTTCTGAATTTTGATTCTGTCCTCTGTGATATCAGCTATCCCTCCTAATTCGGTGTCATCTGCAAATTTGATATGCATGCCCTCTATTCTTTCATCCAAGTTATTGATAAAGACGTTGAATAGCACTGGGCCCAGGACAGAACCCCGGGGCACCCCACTGGTCACTTCGCTCCGGGATGAAAATGAGCCATTGCTGAGCACCCTCTGAGTTCGCCCAGTCAACCAATTACCATATATACTCAACCATAAATTGAGAAATTTATGCCCAAAAAGTGACCCCCAAAAATCGGAGTCAATTTATACATGGGACAATATGGTAATTGGCTTGCCCCTCAAGCCTCTTCCACAGCCAGGCTGTCTCCTGAAGGGACAGCCGAGCTGAGAAAAGGCTTGGAAGGCAAACATTGCCCCCCCCAGCCCAGCTGTCCCCTGGGTGTCCTGTGAAGGGACAGCCAAGCTGAGAAAAGGCTTGGGAGGCAAATGTTTGCTTCCCCCTCCTCTTCCTCAGCCCAGGTGTCCTTCAGATGTCCCATAAAGGGATAGCCGGGGTGTAGAGGGGGAGGAAGAGATACCCTCAGCTTATCCACAGGTAATATCGAAATTCATGATTTTGGCTCCAAAACCTGCCCTCGACGTATACACGACACTAACTTATAGTCGAGTATATATAGTACAAATTCACCTAATAGTAGCATTGTCTAGAATGCCTTTTACTAGCTTGTTTGCAAGAATACCATAGGAGACCTTGTCAAAGGCCTTACTGAAATCAAGATATGCTACATCCACATTCCCTGCATCTACCAGGCTGGTAATTTTATTTTCCCCCCTCCAAAAAAAAAGGTAAGATTAGTCTGGCAAAACCTGTTTTTGAGAAACCTGTGCTGGCTTTTTGTGATTATGGCATTCTTTTCTAAATGCTTACAGACTGTTTACTTAAAGATCATGTGTAATGATCATGGGGCAAATTGAACCCCCTTCAGCCATGAAAACCCACTGGGTGGCCTTCGGCAAGTCACACTCTCTCATGCTCAGAAGAGGTCAAGGACAAAGTCCCCTCTGAACAAATTTTGCCAAGAAACCCATATTAGGGTTGCCTTAGGGTTGCCATAATTCAGAAATTACTTGAAGGCACACAACAACAACAACAAAACCATTAAAACCAGTGTAGGCAACCTGTCCCCTTTTAAGGGCTGAGGGACTTCAGCTCCCAGAAGCCTCAGCCACGTTGGCCAATATCCCATGTTGGCCAATAGCTCCTGGGATTCTGGGAGCTGAAGTCCCTCGGCCCTTAAAGGGGAAAGGTTGCCTACCCCTGATTAAGACACTTTAAAAACTGCAACTGGACTGCATTGCAGCAGTGAAGGGTCTGCCTTTTCAGATTATATTACCCCAATTTTCTGTTAGGTGAATTAATTACCAGTTTGTTTCCATGCTAAGGTGTTAGTTTAGCAATACAAAGCCCTCTATGGCTTGGAACTAAAATATATCATGACTCGTTTCTCACACATAAGGCTGCCTGGGACCTTTATTCCATGTCAGATGGTCCACTGCCATCTGAGATGATAGCAGTGTGGGAAAGGAGCTTCCCAGCTGTGGCACTCTAGATGTAGAACAGCTTTTCAAAAGATACCCCTGACTCTCTGATGTGGACTATTCAGCAAGCAAGCAGTGAAAGCCATTTTAGTTAAACAAGACTTTTTTAAAAACTTGACCACATTGGTTATTCTGCTGGGTCTGGATTTGCTTATTCATTATTTATTTATTTATTTATTTAAACTTATTTTGTACACAATTTTACATAAGCTGTCGTGTACTTTTTGTAAGAGTGCCATCTATAAATAAATATATAGGCTCTGGATGTAACTACTTCTTTGGAGACTATACAGTGGGAAAGCAGGACAGAAGTAGATAAACACATTTATGAGCTACAAAGCAGCAATCATTAGTAAATTGTAGTCATGCATTATTAACAGACTGTGCATGCAAAAATAGAAAGCTAATCAACATAATAAGGTCTTCTCAAAGTGTGTCTTTGTGCTGCACAAATTGCTCATTTGTTCTGTAGAGAAGCACTGTACCTATGTATGTCATAGTTCACTGTTAGCCTGGCATTAGTCAACTTGGAAAATGTAGTCTCATGTTCAAGTGTCTTCTATCTGAATGTCTCATTACACAGAAAAGTGAATAAGCTTAAATATAATTATTATTACACTTACCTGCTTGCAGGCTGACATTCTCATACAAGGGATGGTGAAGGATGCAGAAAACAAACATTAAATTAGCCACAATGAATAGGGTCAGGGTGGACCTCCCCTTGCTGAGATGTTCTCCTGAGCAGTTAAAGTGTATAGCCTCCATCAGCCCTGCCCACACAGCAAATGACAAAGGCCAGAGTGTTTCCCTTGGTCTTATTTTATTTATAATCAAGACTTCTACCCCTCATTTCTAGAAAAAAATATTTACAGTGGTTTAGAGTTGGGGTAAAACCCAGACATATGCTATAGACAAACTAATATGAAATCCAACATGGTTATGAAAGTGTGGAATTTAGGAAATGTGAATTCAAAGCCCACCTCTATGGTGGAGTTCTCATTCAACCTGGGGCAAGGCATTCTCAACCGCTGTTCCCTGTGTATAGTATGAGAAAAGGGGCTACCTCCCACATACTCAAGAGAAAATAATACAAAGCATTTAGCACCTTTGATCTATAATTTAGCTTCTCGTTCTACTTTTTTCCCAAAGAAGTCACAGTCTTTCTTTTAAAAGCTAAAGTTAAACATCAGATTATATCAGTTGCTGATACAGCTAATATTTCATGCAGTAAGAGGGTGTAGCTCTACCTACAGTGCCTCTAATATAGTTTAAATGTGGGTAGGAGAGGCCAGTGAGAAGCTCAAGGCCAGAAAGTAGAGTGGAATTTCAGCACATATTCTGTACTTCTAATTCCCTGCTTTCTTTACTCAGCCAGTCCCTGGCTACACTAAACATTACGGATAACATTCCAAATTAATACTACAGTACAATGAATCACCTGATTTGTAACATTCAATCATAAACATAAACATGTTCCTAGACAACTTGCTACAAGATCTGTGGCACTAAACACAGCACATATCTTCTTGAAACAGAACAGAAAAACAATAGTATTAGGAAGTGTTTGTTTAGCTTTTTTCAGTTTCCCGTTTGTAAAATAATAAACTATTATGTCTGCACGTGATTTAAAACTAGTCTTCCTGAGATGGAAGTGCAAATTAAATAATGAGGGGTTGGTGTGGTGACACGACGGTAAGAAATAGTGTGAAGGAATGCTGCTAAAAAATGGAGGTATGTGATTAAAATTCTGCATTTTAGACTATAAATAATTCTAACCTCCAAGATGACAAGACTTAGACCAGGGGTAGGCAACCTTTTTGAGCCAGGGGCCGGGTTGCTGTCCCTCAGACAATTAATAAATAAAAATATATGCATGCACACTCTCTCAGCCCCAGAAAAGCTATGGCAAAACTCCTGTGGAGATTTTGCCAAGAAAACCCCAAGAACAAGTAATAACATGTCCAGGTGGGGGGAGGTGGCGGCGGCGGCAGGACCGGCCTAGGGCCGGTCCAAAGGCCTCGGGGGCCGCATCCAGCCCCCGCCCCCCCCCCCGGGCCCTAGGTTGCCTACCCCTGACTTAGACTGTCGTACTTGGACACACCATGAGAAGGCATGAATCCTTGGAAAAGACAATAATATTAGGAAAGATGGAGGGAAACAGAAAGAGAGGAAGGCCACATGATAAATGGATGGACTTTATCAAAGAGACCACGAATATGAGTTTGCAGGAGCTGGGCAGAGCAGTAGAGGACAGGGGGGCCTGGAGATGTCTCATCCATAGGGTTGCCATGGGTCAAGACCAACACGAAGCCAGTTAACAAGAACAAAAGGATTATTTAATGTTTATTTATTAAAGATTTATTAAAGAATCTGGAGAAGTCTAAATACAAACAAAAGCTGTGATCACTCTAAACATACTAGTGTTGGTATGATTAAAATCCCAAACACCTATTACATCTCTTTTCCTGTGTGCACTTCAAACACAGAAATCAAAATGAGACAAGGCTGAACTGAAGACTCTTTCACAATATATCTATCATTAACAAAAGGAAGGATGAGCAGATTAACTTAAAGCTTAAGCTGCAAATCAAAGGAAAAAAAGCTAAATGTGCCTCACATATATAGACCAGGCTTACTTGTCCACAGATGGAATAAACAGGAAGTCTTCTATCAGCAATGTTTTCTGGCTTGGAAAATATGAAAAGACTGGACTATTCAACAATCAAATTAATCCAATTAAATTAAAATGATCAAATTAAAATTATGATGCAACTTCTATTAAGTATTGCTCTAATATTCTGTATACAAAAGCTCTTGCATATTGATTAGCCATCCATGATTGTATCATCCTAAGAATCCAGAGGCAAATAATTTGGACACTCCAGAAAGATCAAGCAACTCAACTTAACTATGTGTTTTATGCAATGTGCTCTTTAATTAATACAACAGACTTGAATTTTAATCTTGGAATTCCAAACCCAAAAGTAAAAGCTGTGATGATTGTTATTTCTTCTAGTTCCTACAGGGCCTGTACACAAATAATTTAATGAAGAATAAGGTTAAAATGTTTTACCTATAACAAAACTGCAACAAGTTTCTCACAAACTCTTATGAGAGCTTTTCTCCAGAAAATACTGCAAATCTTCCATTTGATGGGGTCAAATAATTGAAACCAATTCATCATAGGGATGTAATGTAGAGATTCTTCATGTGACATTGTTAAACCATGCTGTGAACTATTTACATACACTGCCCAGTAAGCGGAGATGTCACCATGCTGGTGTTTTCTAGGTGACCCTGATGTGTTTGTATAGGAGGCATAGCAAGAAAGTATTAAGATGTGGGGATCTTAAGACATCCTTATAACAAGAAAAGAACAAATGCAGTTACCTTCATCCTTCATGCAACCCAAAATGCAAGGCAATGCAGCTGTCCACACCTTCCCCATGCCTCAAACATTTGCTGTCTCTACTAACTACAAAGGATTCATTCTAGCGCATGGAATCCATCCACTCCATATCCAGGTGAAAGATCTCAGTTAAGGAAGCTAAACATTTAACAAATGTTTCCTTGTATTTACTTTTTCCCTACACAGCTGCTTACAAGACTGTCAGGAAAGACCAAACATTGTAGAAAAATTCTTCTGTGTACTGCAAATGTGTTTGTCATTTCTCTTAATTATTGTATGAAATTTTAACTGCTGTAAGCCACCCCGATTGTTTGACAGATATTATTATTATTATTATTTCACCTTTTTGCCCCACTACCTTAATATCAACTCTTTGTTTATTTTCTTTCTCAAAAGCCATTCTTTAGTTGTTTATTTTACTGTTTTTTGGTCTTCTTTGGGGGGAAAACGGGGGTGAAGCAGGGGAAACTGTGTTAATCCTTAAAAGAGTTGCAAATTCTGGTGACAAAAAAATGATGTGACACAAACACCATGGATTCATAATATTTTATTTAAATTGGACTCACTTCCAAAATATGACAAAAACCAATTACTGAGCATACCACAAGCACATTCCAACAAACTGCACCCTCCTTATCTAATAACACAGCTATTTTATTCATCATTAAATGGGGGTCTGAGGAGCAAAATCAGCATATTAGTATTCTGTGCTAAGTCACAAAAGGTATGGTTTATGCCACTGTCATCTCTTACTTTCTTTATATGAATGAGGTTAATTTCTTGTATTTCCTGAACCTCAATGGGGTGCAGGCCCTAACAGATTACACCTAATTCTATGACAATCCACGTCCTTGTCTTGTACCTCTTCTATGTTGCCTTCATCCCTAAACCTTTTCTGCAATTCAGAGTTGTGTACATTCTTTCTAACTTTTGTCAACAACAAAGGTGTGTATGACTGAAGTAATTCCTATGCTAACCATCACATGTGACAATTCTCCTTCAAATCCCCACACTCTCACTAAAGGTACTGTTGCCACAAGGACCTCCACTAGATCCACCATACTTGCAAGACTGTTCTTTGAGGCTCTGACGCTGCTATGACACTGATAGTGACCAGGCAGTAGAAGCAGTATTACGCATAATAAATATAACTTTGTTGTTTAATATATGAGGTGTTTATATGGATGCTATTTCATTCTCTACATTCTATCCCATAAAGTACTGAAACTGCAGTTTCCCATTAGTTTAATAAACTACTAACGAAGTAGTTTATCCCCTATCCCCTTGCAAGTGTCACAGTCTTTTTCCTCTTACTCTCATGTACTCTTCATAATTCACAGCTTTTCCTTCTCTCTCTTCATCCAAACTATCTCAAGTAAATCCAAACTAACTCTATTTGACACCTTCAACCTCAATATTTGTTTAAAATATTTATATTACATCTCTGAGATGCATATAATAATTGAAACAATTTAAAATAAGAGCAAAAACAATTTAAAAAAACAAAAATCATTTAAACACTCTAATACATTAAATAACTGTACAACTTAAAAAGCTAAAGTTAAATTATCTAAAACCATGTGTATATACAGATTTGGATACAATCAATAGGCCCTCAAACATTTTAACTTGGAGACAAAATGAAACCAACATTGTCATCATCTGGTCCCCTGACAGGAGTTCAATTGGGGTTCAATTGCAGAAAAGGCCTTCTCCCATAGAATCACAGAGTTAGGAGAGGCCCTATGGGCTATTGAATCCAAATCCCTGCTCAATGCATCCCCAATTAAGGCATCCCTAGAAAGTAGCTTTCCAGCCTCTTTCTGAAGACATCCAGAGAAGGAGACCCCACCACCTCTCTAGGCAACTGGTTCTTGTTGAACAACTCTTATTGTCAAAAAGCTCCTTCTAATTTTCAATCGACATTCCTGCAACTTAAAAAAAACAGACCTAGTTCTATCTTCTGAAGCAGCAGAGAAGGCTGCCCCCTCCTCTTTGTGGCAGCCCTTGAGGTGTTTAAAGAGTATGATCATGTCATCCCTCAGTCTTCTCTCCACCAAACTGAGAGCATGCCCAGATCCTTCAACCTCTCCCCATGTTCTCACACAGTGTTTTGCTTCCAGTGGCAGGACACAAGGGAGGGTCCCACCAGAAGATCTCAGTCTTTACCCAGCCATATACAGAGAGATGCTCCTTCCCAAACCACTTATACAGTAGTTTTAAATGCCATTACTAACATCTTAAGTTTAGATGGGAAGTGTATTGGTAGCCAATGCAATACCTTTACAACAAGTATTATATGGTTTCTACAAACTGTTCCAGTAAGCAGTGTCCTCCTTGCCTTCAAGGGAAGCCCAACGTAGAGTGCATAGGGTAGTCTAACAAAGAGATTACAAGTATATGGCTACGCTATTCTAACAGCAACTCCCATTCTCCCCTCTAATCACCATATAGATGCAAATACACTCCACCCAACATTCTACATCCTTTGGTCAATCTTCAAAGATTTCCTAGCTATACGTACAATGTAATATTACAATACATGGCTACAAAGAATAATAGCATTCATCATAACATTACATCTCTCTCCACACTCCTGCATTTCAAATTAGTGGAAACCAAACCTTGCTGAAGAATATACAAATCTGTCCCCTTTCATTCCATAAAGTAATCAGACAACTGCAAGAAAAATCTCATTCTACATATCCATTTTTAGCTGACCTCAATCTTCTCTGCACCAGTGAATGTATACATGTATTTTGATGCATCAGAAAGCATCTGTACATATGTAGCATGGATACATATACACCTGTGTGTGTACCAAATAGATGTACACATCCATAAATGAATATCCACATAATCACTCAATACTTACAAAAAGCAGTCCACCCTCTTCTTATCAGCAGACTTGACATCCACAGATGGCAAGCCTCCGTTTTGTTTATTGGTGGCACGTGCACACAGCCACACCACCATTAGTTTTAATGGGAGTGGAAGGAGGAAGAAGCAATGGTGGCGGAGGAGGAGATGGCTCCCTGCTGGTCACCACCTGGGAGCGCAGTGAGGCAGGCTTCAGGCGGCCGGGGCTGTGCCGGCTCAGCCAGCCAAGCAAAAGGGAGGGCCAGGGCTGGTGAAGTTCCATCGTCCCCAATGGGGACGATGGAACTCAAGCATCCACAGACTTTGGTATCCACGGTGTGTGTGTCCGTGTCCAGAACGGATTCCCTGCTGATACCGAAGGCCAACTGCAGTAGCTTCTTCCCATCTGAATCATTAAAGACAAGCACAATGTGACTGATTTTGATTTTTGGCTTAGAGTAGTCAGGGTGGCTGGTTAGTGTATAAGTTCAGTTAGAATCACAGAATTGGACAAGACAAGACCACAGGGCCATCCAGTCCAACCCCCTGCTGTACAGGAATACACAATCAAAGCACACTTGGCAGATGGGAATCAGCTTCTGTTTAAAAGCCTGCAAAGAAGGATATGCCATCACACTTACCATTAGTTCTTCCTAATGTTTAGGTGGAATCTCTTTAGTTTGAATCCACTGCTCCATTTCCTAGTCTCTGGAGCAGCAGAAAACAAGCTTGTTCCATTCTCAATATGGCATCACTTCAAATATTTAAACATGGCTATGATGTCACCTCTTAACCTTCTCTTCTCCAGGCTGTACATGCCCAGCTCCCTAAGCCACTCTTCATAGGGAATGGTTTCCAGATCTTTCACCATTTTGGTTGCGCCTCCCCCCCCCCCCCCCCGAACACACTCCAGCTTGTCAATATCCTTCTTGAACTGTAGTGCCCAGAACTGTGCACAATATTCCAGATGAGGTCTGACCAAATCAGACTAGAGTGGCACCATTACTTCAATTTTTGTAGAAAAAAGGGCTGTGGGGAAAAAATTGGTTCTCCCCACTCTCTGATTTTTCCATCACGCTCCAACCAGGAATTACAATTCACATCTCTAATCTTCACCCTACACTTTGGCAAATTTGAATTAGTCACCCTACACTTAGGCAATTGAACTAATTCTTCTTGCTCCATAGTGAGTACACAGAGGAATTGATACTGGATGGTTAGCCAGCAATTAATCATGAATGCAAACAATTGTTTCACACAGTTTAAAATGGCAATGGCTCCATGTCTAATGTGATTTGGACAATGCTTTCAGAACATGAGTGAAGAACAAGATACTTGTTTCATAACAGTACAAACTCTCCATGTATACTGTTTTTCCATGTGGCATCTGTAATCCATTGGTGAACCACATGTAAAATGTCCATCTAATATGATCCATGCAACTAATACCAGTAAGTTGTTATGCAGTATTTTCCAATCTCTGGGTCATGAACCCAAGCACACATTTGGAAGATGACCAATATAAAAGGAAGTTACTGGAAAAGAAATGTTATGATGCTTCCTTTCTCCATTTGTCAGCAAAGGCTCCAGACAGTGCTGTTTAGTAATACCCAATTTGTTGCCACATGGCTGGGACATGGTTCTGCTAAAAATTAAGTGACAAAGGGTATATCTTGCCACAAAAGTTGCTGAAATCCCATCACACAAAGACATACTCATCCCATAAACTAGGGCCATGCTCTGGGTGGAGTATTTTCTGCATGTCAAAAGCTTCTCTCAGCCACAGTATTAAAAGACAGCAGGTGAGGCAGTGGTGCTTTGGAAATATGTGCCTACTCTACATACCACCTCATTTCTACAATACTGTTCAGATGCTAACTACTGAATCTATCAGATAAACATGGTTGCAAAACAAGCACTGAGCTTCTGTGTTGCCTACATGGTGAAAAACAAGACAACTGAACGGGAGGGAGTGTAAATATGTATCTTAAGTTAAAAGTGGGCTTTTAAGAAGTAAATAAGGAGCAACTCATTCAATCAATATAAGGATAAACCATGGGACAGCTTTTTATACAAAGTTGTCTTCACTGTGTATGACTTCTGCAAAAAAAAGAGAGAGAGAGAGAGAGAGAGAGGGAGGGAGATTTAAAGGAACAAACAACAGAGCAAAAGCTAACTATGTATAAAATTGTTCACTCTTGAATTCAAGTTCTTTCTCCTCGGAGGAATAGGCTGCATTTAGCAGATTACAAATGGTTACCCCAGGAAGTGAGTGGGCTTCTTTTTCAGAGATACTATTTTAATCCTTCATACCAAAACTTCTTCAAATAAAGCAGTTATCTGCTGCCAACTAAGAAAGCAGTCTCTCCCAGACAACTGTGCTCTTTAACTATCAAAAGTGCTCTCTATCATTTAGACTGCCCTGACATTCTTGCTGTATCTGTCAGACAATGATGTATAGGTCTGAGCAATGTAACTAACAGGGCTCTCAGCAAACACAGCCAAAACATGCCTCCCACTCACTGCCTCCCTCCACCACTAATCTTCCATTACTGTTCAAGGCCAAAAATACAGACTTTTTTAACCATATTAAAAAATCCTATAAAACACCATTGAGGAACCAACCAACTCCTACTGAATTTTAAAAAGGCAGAGTGTGATCCATTCAGCTAAGCTTTCAAGATTACATCCCATGTCAAATATTGAACAAAGGGTGGGTGGGGGCTTTCTATAGCCACTTAACTAACACTTTGAAGTCTGTTATGGAACACTTTGACATAAGAAATCCAGCCTGAAAGAAACCAACCAGAAGTAGCCTTGCATGTTAAGCATTCTTCCATATTTATAAAAGGAAGGTTATAACAGAGCCATGTGGTTAGGTCATCCCTTTCTTATATACCTTCATTTTCCTGCTTAGCTTTCAAAAGAACCAAGACAGATTTTAGGCTCTCATAACAGGTAGTACTACTATTCAGCATTGGTCCAAGAAAATACTAGACCACAATGTTATCTAAGTAGCTTTGTGTCTGTGTATGCACATGTGCATGCATCTATCTTCAAGTCCCGTTGACTTATGGTGATCATAGAAATTTCATAGGGAATTTCAAGGAACAAGATAGGAACAAAATGTAACACCTGACATCATGGAGATATAATTATTTAACAGTCTTTCCTTTTGGTCCTTAAGTTCTCTCTCAAACAATAAGCACATTTCTTAACAGACAAACATTCAATGAGAAAAAACATAAGCAACTCAATGGTGAAGCATACCCAGTTTTAAATGTTGCAAACCTATAGATGGGAAGGTTTATAAAGTTTAGGTACCACACATTCTTTATACATTTCCATGTGCACCAATGTACTTACAAATTATTTTTATGTTGGTAGGAATAGAATTGAATGTTTTTGAAATGAGATTTGAAGGGACTGAGAAAACCCTAAGACAGCTTTGATGCAGACTGTTAAATGTTCGAAAAACTGTTCTTGGGTGTCAAGGAACCCTCTGGGATTGTATGGACTAGGAGCTGCAGCTAAAGGAGGGAATCAGCAGAAAAAGGGACACAAACCCTGCATGAACAGAAATGCCATGCTCGCATTAGCAAAGCTCTTTAGATCACTCCTAGTGTAAGTATATTTCTTGCAGCAAGCATGGTGATTCACTAATTTTGTCCAATACAAGCCTCATTAGGCCTAATTTACTAGTAAAGAGTCCCATATTTGCAGTAAGGATTCAATTACTTGCCTTGCTTTATAGATTAGACAGCTGTAAGTTATCAAGCTTTGTAAATGATATGCACTTTGAAAGAAAGTTCACCTTGTACAGCATTTTTTAAATAAGGTACTATGTAGCTTTTTTTCTTTATAAAAATGTCTCAAGCCAAGTACTACCGAATAGGATACTATTCATTTTCAACCTCAGTACTGGGTTCCTTTCATGTGTATAATGTGCTCACTGAATAAGGGCTCTTCTTCATGCAAGTGAGATGTCTTCTGCTAATTAAGACAGAAAGCTGTTAAGGCAGTTCTCAGAGGAAACAATGCTCTGTTTTTCAGAAAGACAAAAGAAAGATCAGAAAATCTTTTGGTTAGAAAGATTTTAACAATCTTATTGCTTGGTTCTACAGATGGAAAAGAAATTCATCAGGAAAGGAAGATGTATCAGCAAACTGTCAATAACATAAATGAAACACGAAAAACAAGGACTGTACAATTCCAATCCTTGGTTAAGGAATTACATTGAGGACATGTTCCTGAAGATAGCATTTTCAAAGAACTGTAATATCATCATCTCTAGCACAAGAAAGCTGTTATGAGTTCAGAGTGTTTCTAGTATGCTGAATATTTGAGCTTGGTAACATACCAAATCCCAATTTTGAGCAGATACACACAGAGAGAAAGAGAGAGAGAATATAATGATTACCCATGAATTATCTTGTTTAAGGTTAAAAGGGTATCTCAATAAATCTTAATGTATTACAAGGGTTTTGTGTGTTTTTATGGTATTTGTACAGAAATATATTGTATTTGCACAAAATGTCAAAATGCTATATTTTGCACAAGATAAAAAGTTTTGCATATTTTGGGCAAAAAAAATGCAAAATGAAAGAAATAATTTTAAAATGTGCAAAACATAAAATCTGGTCCAGCAGAAGTCTATGGAAATTCTTCATTGTTTTGTGTGAGAAGGATATGCAAAGATTTACAAACCTACTTCATACTTGGCTTGCACTTGCAAGCGAGCACAAACATCCAAGACTCTTATAAACAATAGCATAAAAATATGCATAGGACATTATTTCTCTTACTGTATATGATTACACTTTGAGTGTTAAGAGAACAGTATTAAATGAGCACACATCTAGATGGGGATTAGTAGAGTTGTAATCCAACACTGAGGATTCCCAACAATGTTTCCCACTAGTATTTTTCAAGAAAGAAAGAAATAACCTAATTTCAAAACTGGTAATGTACACCACCTTGTGGGGAACACATAAAACTGCAAGTGAAAGGAAAATCAAATGAATATTACTTTTAGAACAACCATATGCAACTGCTCTGCCATACATCTTGATTTAAAATGGATCCTGAAATATGATTTGATATGAGCTGGAAGTGGCCAGGCTTCATTGGCTTTCAATGTCACTTCAAGCTCCACTGAACTAGGCCACATAGCTGAGATAAATCCAAGTAGATAGAATTCAATTGTGACAACATTATTAAACTTTTTTTGACAGCAATCTAGTTTAGCTAATCTTGTTTCTCTTCCATTTTTTAAACTTTCACATTACTAGATAAAGTACTTTCATGTCGTCACCTACAAACAATAATCTCAAGCCATGAAAATGTAATCTTCAAAGTTATCACAAGATTTCTTCTGAAAGAAAGTTTCTTTAGGAGAAATTTTAAAAGCAGTGTGAATGTTGTACCACCAATTTTCTACTTCTTAAGGAACCTAATCATTTTCTGATTGGATGACTGTTTTGTGGAGAGGGTGAGATCCTCCTTACATTGGGATTTACAAAAGCCCCCTCAGCTGGGGGGGGGAATGCTAAGCTCTAGGGGGGAATCTGGGAGCACCTGTTGAAGAACCCTCCTTCCAAAGGCAGCCTCGGCTGATTGGTAGAGGTCTAATTTGTAGTGTCTCACAAAGGTGGAGTGAGAATTCAAAGTGGCTGCCCTACAAATCTCTATCATGGAGGCCGCAGTGGCCCAAGCTGCAGAGGTTGATGCGCTTCTGGTGGAGTGAGCCATCACCCTCTCTGGAGGTAGAAGGTCCAGGGACTGGTAGCATGCTGCAATGCAGCTTTTTATCCATCTGGCTAGTGTAGAAGGGGACACCTTCTTTCCCATGTATCTTTGGTTGAAGGAAACCAATAAGGCTTCAGAAGTCCTGAATGACTTAGTCCTTTTAAGATAAATCTTGATAGACATCTAGGGTATGCCAGATCTTTTCTAGTTCCTTCTTCAGGTGAGGACAGAAGGAGGGTAGGATCACATCCTGAGCCAGGTGGAAGGGAGAGTTGATCTTGGCAACAAAGAATGGATCCATGCACAGTACCATTGAGTCAGAAAGGATGATGCACAATCCTTGCGTATTGAAAGCACTTCGAGCTCAGAGATCTGGTGGGCTGAGATGATGGCAACCAGAATGAGCACCTTCTATGAAAGGTGCCTCAATGATGACTGGCTAAGGGTTCGAAGAGTTGTATCATAAGTCCTTTGAGGACCGTATGAAGATCCCATGACAGAAAACAGTGCTTTGTAGGTGAAGCCAGGATGATTATCCCTTTCAGGAATCTCCTGACATGTGCAATCGAAGACATCCTGGCTGACTTGTCATAAGGAAGGATGGATGTGATGGCTGCCACCTGTCTCTTGACCTTGTTAGGTCAGAGTCCCTGTTTGATGCTCTCCTGAAGGAACTGCAGGAGGGTGGCTGCAGAAAACTCAATGAAGTCAAGGCGCTTATATTTGCACTATCTCTGGAAGGCTCTGAAGGTATATTTGTAGATTCTAATGGTAGAAGGTCGCCTGGAGGCTAAGATGGAGTGTATCATCACGACTAAGTAGCTGTATCATTGTAACATTTGCCGCTCAGTCTCCATTTGACCCTGAGAGAGTAGATCTGGCTGGACTGGAAGGGGTAGGTTGTCCACTGCCATGGATCTTATTTCTGAGAACCAGGCCCTCCCGGGCTAAGCTGGAGCCATTAAGATCGCCTCTGCCCTGTCTCTCCAGATCTTGCTGACTATCTTGGCCAGGATCGAGGTTGGCAGGAAGGCGTATCAGAGGCTCCTTGGCCAGGTCAGATTGAGGGTGTCCATGTCCTCTGCCCCCTGATATCTGGAGATGAAATGTGGGGTCTTTGCATTTGTCAGAGAGGCAAACAGGTCTAAGAGGGGCTGGCCAAAGGTCTGTGTGATCCTGCAAAACACTTTCGGATGAAAGCTCCATTCTCCCTGGTCAGTATCCATCCTGCTCAGTCAATCTACCATGGAGTTTAGGTCTCCTTGAAGATGCTTTGCTTCAAAAGAGGGGAGGTTTTGTTCTGCCCAGTTTAGCAGAAGCTGTGCTTCATCCATCAGGGACTGTGACCTTGTCCCTCTTTAATGTGGGCTTTTGCTGTTATGTTGTCTAACCAGAACTGCCCTTCCTCGGAGCTAGTCTGCAAATTTCATCAGGGCCAGTCTCACCACTCTCAGTTGATGCTGTGTTGTAGCTCCAAGTGCTTCCATCTGCCCTGGCAATGAGGCGACTGCAGTGGGCACCCCAGCCCCTCAAACTCATGTCTATAGTTATCTGGATCCTATTGGATTTCCAAATGGGCGGCCCCCTGTGGATGGAAGAAGAGGTCTACCAGTCGAAGGAGGCCCGAATAGAGGGGGGAACTGAGATAGACACCCTGTCCTTGTGGTTGATAGCCTCCTGGTGAGGTGGGAAAAGCCACTGAAGTGGTCTGGAGTGGAAGCGTATCCATGGCAAGCAGTTAGATCATGTCCTTGATGGTGAGCTAAAAGGGCGGTCTTGGCAGTTGTTTGCCTCTTGACCTGGAGAATCGCTTGGACAATGGCCTTTATCCTTTCAGGACACAGAGACACAGATCCCTGAGCTGTGTCCAGAATTGCTCCGAGGTGCTGGATACACTGGGCAGAGGTGATGGAGCCATTGTAGGCAAAACTGAGAAATCTGCTATGGCCCCTGTGGATAGGAATGTAAGCATCTTTGAGATCGAGAGAGGTGAGAAAATCTCCCAATTGAAGGGCTTCTAGTATAGATCGCAGGGTCTCCATGTATATTTTCCTCTTTTTTACAAATCTGTTCACCCCTCTGAGATTAAGGATGGTCCGCCAAGAACCATTCATCTTTGGCACAAGGAAAAGGGTGGAATAGCCCCCTCTCTTCCTCTGCGGGAAGGGTATGGGCTCTATAGCATCCAGAGTTAGCAGTTCATCTATGGCAGGGGTAGGCAACCTTTCCCCTTTAAAGGCCAAGGGACT
>CM034701.1:115702469-115712734 GCA_020142125.1 Phrynosoma platyrhinos | reverse complement strand
AAGAATGTAATCTGTCCTAGAAGCACTGATCCCCTACTCTCTCATTCATCCAGCCTTTAAGGTGAGCACAAGCAGTTATGCCTACAAGAATTTAGTAAGTTCTTTGGCATTGTTTTCTTTTGCTTCATCCTTTAGATTCTGTTACATGTCCCTAAGTTTTACCCTCGACTTATACATGGGTCATATAAAAAGCCATAATTTTGGCCCCAAAACCTGCCCTCGACTTATACATGCGATCAACTTATAGTTGAGTATATACAGTACTTAGTCCCCTTCTGAGATACACAGTCTATTTAATACTTATGATTTGCCAGTTCATTCCATATCCTTCATGCTCTTTTGACAAAATACATTATGATTTCAGAATTGTCAAAAGGCTTGTCCCTTCATTAATACTCTCTATTATAATGCCACAGTGATAGGCACACTAGGGGGAAAAACCATTGTAGCTAACAACACTTTATTTTTAAAAAAGAGAAGTCAAACAGACAATTTTTTAAAAAGCAGGCATTTATTTGTTATAATTAATTAGAACCCACCTTTCAGAATATGAATCCACCCATGCAGATATACATATAAAATGAAAATGCACTGTATGAACATCATTATCAACATACAAAAGCCATCAAGTAGGGATGGGCAAATCTACCGTTTTCACCTTCTCTCACATTTGCAAATTTTGGTATATTCTCATCAAAAACAAATCAAAAACAGCAACAACAAAAATTGTCCATTCCTATTATAAATATCTTTTCTATTGACATCTTTCATACTGGTATTATTTGGATGGGATGGCAGGGGGAAACAATTCAAATGAAGCTGGTTCCACGTGTCTTCTTTGGTCCAAAACACACTGCAGAAATAATCCAGCTTGAAACCGCTTTAACTACCCTGGTTCAATGCTAGGGAATTCTGGGAACTGTAGTTTTGTGAGACATTTATCTTCTCTGTCAGAGATAAATCCCAAGATTCCCTAGCACTGAACCAGGGCAGTTAAAGCAGTCTCAACATAGATTATTTCTGCAGTGTGTATGGGAACTTTGTCTACCTTCTCCATTCTACTAGGATGCTTACAGGGCAGGAAGTATAAATTCAGAAACTGTTTCAGGAAAGAAATACAACAATGATATAAGCAAGGAGAAAGTAAATTAAAAAAAACAACACTATTTACTCAAAATTATCTCCATTCTGCTACAAACACAGCAACATCATATAGCATCAGATGCAGTATCCAACACTAAATCCATCTATATTTTATGAACCTCAGAAATAATGTTACAGTTGCCCCTCTGTTTTTGTGGGGTATCCATTCTGGACTTCCGCATGCGCGAAAATAAAAAGCTGCAAATATTCAAGCCCCATTGGCTTGAATGGGCACACGCTCCTGGGCGTGCACCATTACATCCCTCTCCGCTTTCCAGTCTGTGAAAAGTGAGACCGTGGACTCAAAGTCTGCAAAAATGGAGGGACAACTGTACTTCTTTTAAACACCAGTATGGCAGAGTGTAGCTTGTACCTGGTCTTCTATTTACATTAATAGTATACAACTGTAAGTTCCATTGGCAGTTCTAGGTACTTCTACACATCTCTTCTACATACCTGTCAATTAAGTTGCTAGGTAAGTCCTCACTTCTACAATTATATATAGCTCTAATAATAAATCTAACTGGGGATAGAAAACAAAATCTAGTGCTAATTCCAAGCAATACGGATACCACATAGTGCCTGTGGGCTATCTGTTCTGATATACTTTAACTATTATCTTCTGCCATCTTCTTCTTTGAAGCTGAAAAACTGCATTCAGCTATGAACAGACTGTACCTGCTAATGTTCAGAAGGGGTCTGAGAAAAGTAACCAATTAAATTTTAATACAATACACTATAACATTAATGTTATTTTCTAAGCATAAAATACAGGGACAGTGAGACAAACTGTTGACTGATTGTGTCAGGTGGGAATGAGGTTTTCAATACTGATACGAAGTATTTACAGATAGCAAAATCTTAGATAGAATTTTAAACATTTCCTCCCCATTTTTTTTCCCTTTCCATCTCCATTTTCCATAGAGGAACAGCTTGCATTAATTTCTTCTTCACAAGCAGGCACAAAAGAAAGGTAAAGTCTGATAACTGAAATACAAGCAAAGCTGCCTTCCATCAGTGCTCATCTGTAAGTAGTTAAAGAAAAGAATCATCAAAAAGGTAGATATTAATAGCTTCTTGTTTAGTTTATGCTCAGCTACATCACTGATCAGTTGTGTTCCCAGAGATATGTCATCACTTCATAACCCTATTTTTGTACTTGACAATCACTTCGGTTTTATAAAATTGCAAACTTCAGCCAATTCTGCATAAATGAAGAAAGAAGGTTGGATTTTACCTACAATACTCAGCATCAGCCTAGCTCAAAGAAGGAAAGAAACAACTGAGTCTTGCTGAGTCATTATATACAGTACCTTATTGCAGAACGGGTGAGGAACACACAACAAATACTCAGTCTGCCCTAAGGCGAACCTTTTAGAGACTGAGTGCCCCAATTTAAAAGTGTTCTGGCACCGGGTGTTACTGGATGCTGGGGGGCCGGACTTCCAGGGGGCACGCGGCAGCTGAAGGCCTGGGACAGCAGAGAAGAGGAGGAACAAGAAGGCACCTATTCCTCCTCTTCCCCACCATCCCTGGCCTTCTGCTGTCTCCAGGAAGACTGTTGAAGGGCCAGGACAGTAGGTGGGGGAAGAGGAGGAACAGACGCATCTTCTCCGCCATCCCATGCCTTTAGCTGTCTTGCATGCCTGTTCCTCCTCTTCCCCACCCTCCCATGCCTTTAACTATCCCTGGAGAGGCAGCTGAAGCAATGGGTGGGCAGGGGAAGAGGAGGACCAGGTGCATACCTGTTCCTCCTCTTCCACCGCCCTCCTGTCTCTCTTTGTGCCCTCCAAAATGGCTCAGTGTGCCAAAGATGGCACACATGCTATAGGTTCACCAACACGGCCCTAAGGGTATCAGAGAAATGTCTGAATATCCTGGTTAGCTGCCAACCAAATAACCCTTAGAGTTCAGGCCAGAATGACATTTTCCCTCCCTTCCCTCACTGTCACAAGGTTATTCAAGAAGCATTTTGATCACAGGAGAGGACAGAACTAGCTCCCCATCCATCCACCAAAACATGGTAGCTTATTTTTATGGGGGTTTATATATTTTTAAACCAGTAATAAAAACAAAATTTTATTTTAAAAAAAGATTCATATCCACCCTGGAAGTTAGCCATTCTAATTGTGTGAAGGAAAAAATCTTGTGGAGGCTTAAAAGACTAATACATTCAGCAAACTTTCATGAAGACTGTCTACTTTATCAGTGGGCATTTCAGAAAAGCTGTACAGACATTTCAACTTTGCCATGCTGTTCTTCTCTCTCCCATCTTCTTTCTTTGCTTTATTGACAGTGTAAGATATAACACTGCTGTTACGCATAACACTTTAAACATATAATCATATGAAATACTTCAAACTATATTTTTATATGTACCAACAAGACACTCTTATAGTCTTCATATCTGAAGGCATCTGCAGGATTAGATGGATGTTCTATGAGAAGAAAGAGTGAACAAGCAAAATTGCCATAGTGGCTAGTAATGGTCTGTGACTTTTAAGGATAAATGGGAAGGAGGTATGCTTAAAAGAGCTTTTCCTCCCCCAATTTATTTGCTTTCGGTTTTGAGAATGATGGATAGCAGTATCAATAGTGTCTGATTGGAGAAGTGGTACAGCCAAGCATGGAGTTTGCTAATGTGATCTTTCTTTATTGGTTTAAACTAGAGTCAGCCACTTGGAAACAGGAAAGTTACATTAAATGGGCTGTTGCCCACTTTGAACCTTTAAAAGGGGTAATAAATAAGCACAATGGGGCTTTTATGGAATAAACCCATATAATGCTTTTAACTATTTATTATACTTCCTGTAACTGACCTGTAATAGCTTACCTTCCTATAATGATTTGTTAAAAATATTCCCACAGAATATTTTGTTACAAACTATACTCCTGATGTTGTTTCCAGAACCTCTTAGAAAGGCTGATAACTTAAATTTGCTGCAGGATCAAACTTGGATCCTTTGCCAGAACACAAACAAACAGATTCCATTAAAATTCAGTAGGAGGGCTCTACAGAGAAAGCGAGCATGGCCTAGTGGTTTGAGTGCTACAACTCAAGAGACCAGGGTTTGATTCCTGCTCGGCCATGAAACTCACTGGGTGGTCTTGAGCAAGTCACTTGCTCTCAGCCTCAGGGGAAAGCAATGGCAAACCTCCTCTGAACAAATCCTACCAAGAAAACCCTGTGAAAGGTTTGCTCTAGGGTTGCAATAAGTCAGAAATGACTTGAAGACACACAACACACATGCACGTACACACTCTATAAAAATACATCAGGTCAACCCATAATCTTTAACACAGGAAGTCGCCAATCTTGTGAATGTAAATATTTGAACAACCAAGGCCAAAATCTAACTATTACTCTCAAACAGAGAAGACCTATCAACATGGAGATACTATGACAATCAGAAAGCTCAACTATGTTATATGAATAAATGAGCTGCAGTACATGTTTTTGTTAATTTGTAATGCTGGCATTTCTAGTATCACTGAGAACAAGTGTGGAGTAATTTAAGTTTCCTAAGGCTTCAGCCTTTTTAAGGAAACAAAAATATTTAAATATCAAAATATCAAAGCCAAGCCTGTTAAGAGTCTGGTTTTAAATTAGGAAAGTAGCAGAAATGTGCCTTTGCCTAACTATGCTTCCCTAAGAACTGAGACTGACTCAAAAACAACAAACATGCAGTTTAAAAACAATGGCTTTAATCTATATTTACATAAAGGCCAAATCCTAATCCAGGGGTAGGCAACCTTTCCCCTTTAAGGGCCGAGGGACTTCAGCTCCCAGAATCCCAGGAGCTACTGGCCAACATGGGACTACTGGCCAACATGGCTGAGGCTTCTGGGAGCTGAAGTCCCTCGACCCTTAAAGGGGAAAGGTTGCCTACCCCTGTCCTAATCTAACTAGTGAATAGTTCAGGTAAAGAGTAATATTTCTCTCACCATATTTCCAAAGAAAATTGACAGAAGAGGAAGATGGGAACAACTCAGTTAAAAATCTTGAGAGAGAAAGGCTGTTAATCCCAAAGAGGGAGTGACTTAAGTCATATGGTTAGTCTGAATGAGAGAGGGAGAGAGAAAGAGGAGCACATAGGAAATCCCTATCTATCTAAGGAGGAGGGAGAGAATGCAAAAATAATTCAACAATAAGCAAAATGGATAATACAAAATGACACTTCCTATGACAAAGCTGAACTCTTAAATCTGTAGTTTATTTAACCTGTTACATTAACAAAATAGTTAATGATAACCTCAAATGGGAATGGGAAAAAACCCCATTCAGTACATTCTTACATCTGAGCATATCTGGTATGAGCTCTCATTCCTGCACCTGAGGAACTATAGCTTCTTGGAATCTCACTTCCACAAACTCTAATGTAACACATTTTGAATATAAATGAGGCATCTCCTGTCTCTAGTTACAAGTGCAAGAAAGTCTGAAGCACAAAGAGCTAGGCTGCAAAAAGATCTGCAGCCTGCAATTTGAGTTGGTGTAGGTCAAAATAAAGTCAAGGGCATCCTCCATAATTTCAGAGGCAAGAGAGGGGACTCACAGCAAACCACAGCCAAATATTTTCTGTATTTTTTTAAAAAAAAACTGCTTATGTTCTGTACAATATTCATATCTGAGGAAAGTTCTCTAAGGCTTTACAAACTGATCCACTTTCTGCAAAAAGATGGACCACATGTTTTTTATTATGCCTCTCAAATAACATAAATATTCCCCAAAACAATCACTACAGCCGAGATCCTACATCGTCAAACTTAGTTATGATGACAGAGCTCTATCATCACAGCCACCTCTGCCAATGCCACCCCAAAACACCCAGCCACTAAGCCAGGCAGCACTCCTTCTGAAGAGTGTCTAACATCAGGATGCAAGGAAATGATGGCCTCAGCACTCTCTCAAGCAGAGAGAGGTTTGCATGATGTAGCTAATTAAGGAGGCAAAATGAAGATATCTGAGATATTCACATCATTTCAACAAAAGCAAAAAAAAAAAAAAAAAAATTCAGTGAGCATTAATGCTGCTTCAACTCTCCTAATAATCAAGTCTACAGACTATTACACAACTTTTTTTAAAAAAAAATATGACTTACAGAACTCAAAGCAATGCATCTTTTTGCAATGCATGTTACACATCCTTATTGCTGCTGTGCTGTATTATTTAGTGTAGTGTAGTGCAGTGCAGTGTAGTGTAGAAAGCATACCTAAAAGAGGATTCTCTCTGAAATGACAGCATCCCAAGTTAATTTCTTATTTTTCTATAAATCAAGCAAGTACTTATTTCTCACTAAGCCTTGGTTGATTGCTTTGTTTACATTAGGGAGTCACAAATCAACTCCGTGCTAAATGGTGTTACAACTTTACTTCCATGTTCTCATTTTAACACATTCCTTAACCTTCTTACTGCACTCCATAGCATATTTTCGTATATCTGCATCTCCATCGCTCAGGCAGGCTTAATTAGCACATCACAATTCTGCTATTCCTTCTGAACAGTCTTGCTAGGTCAGACAACAAGGTGAAAAGCAGAGCTGCATTCCCATTCACACTCAACAACTCTAACAGGGGGGATTTATCATGCAGAAAGTATTTTTTTCCCCAAGTTTTGACCCAAACACATGCCTTCAAGAAGTTTCTGAGCAGGGATCCTGAAATGTATTTGGAGGTCATGGCTGATGACTCCATTAATTTAACTTTTTAAATTCACAATTACCTCTTTTTCTCCTTTGTTCAGTTCCTATCCTCATCGCCTACTTATTTCACTCTCCCAACAGTTATTAATTTATTACATTAAACGTTACAGATTTAAACAAGCAATACAACACCAGCTACAACATGATAGTTAAACCAGTGTCATCTCCATCCCACATCTTGGAACTAGGCACAGGAGCACAAAACAATTGTTCACATCCAAACTACTAATGGGCCTCTGTAGGGCACAGATGCTCCCCACACCCAGGCAGGAAAAGAAGACATTAAACTTGTGGGAGAAAGCCACATAGCCTTGATCTAATGACTAATTTATAGGTAACATTTTTTTCCAGAAGTGTTTTTTTTTTTTACCTATTAGTTATTACAAATGAGAGTTTTGGAACCAAGTAAATACAACAGAAAACAAAAAGCAGCAATACGGTAAGAAAGGATAAGGGAGAGAAAAGTGGAAGGATGGGGCAAGATTGCTCCAAGTCTGAACAGCAGAGCATAAGGTGGGGTGGTTGATATTATTGTTATTATTATTATCATCATCATCATCATCATTAGAGGGGTTACGGGGCTGAGAGCACTGGAATCTCCTCAGCAAACTCCTGAACTACACAGTACTGAATGACCTCATATATAAGCTGAGGAGGTGTTTTGAAGCCAAAATGATGGATTTTGATACGACCCATAGATAAGCCGAGGGTAAAACCTAGGAGCATGTAACAAAGGATCTAGGCAACCTTTCCCCTTTAAGGGCTGAGGGACTTCAGCCCCCAGAAACCTCAGCCATGTTAGCCAATAGTCCCATGTTGGCCAATAGCTCCTGGGATTCTGGGAACTGAAGTCCCTCGGCCCTTAAAGGTTGCCTACCCCTGATCTAAAGGGTGAAGCAAAGGAAAGCAATGCCAAGGAATTTACAAAATTCCAGCAGGCACAATTGGTTGTGTTTATACTAAAGGCTGGGTGGATGAGAGAGCAGGGGAGGGTCAGTGCTTCCAGGAGAGATTACACTCTTGCTTTTCACCAGGAGATAGTTCCTTTTTTTTTTTTTTTTTTTTGGTAAAAGTTAAAGTATACTACTTACATTGGCCCATGGATAAGTCGACTCAGGTTTTTGAGGTCAATTTTTTGACTAAAATTTCTAGACTTATACATGAGTATATACAGTACATGTCTACTATTCCTGTCCTTGTAGACTTCCTCTTTTACTAAGGAAGGAAAATCCTCCCTTCCTTGTCATCTCCGTTGAATAGGCTTCTGGAAACTTGGCTTCTGTTCCCTCTATTGCTTCTTCCCACTCTTGTAATTCCACACAAAGTCCTATGCTTCAGCTGTCTTAGTGAATCCCCCTAAAAGCACTACATTTTTTTTTCATGTGTGGCCACATTTTATCACCTTCCTGGCCAGCACAATGGTACCAAATTTGCTATAAAACACCATGGTTATTATCAGCACTTTTTCTTTGAAACATCTGTATTATTTAGCAATGTACTGACTGGTGGCAAAATCCTAATGTTAGTATATCATTTTGGATGTTACAGCAATCTGTTGATAACAATCGCTAAGAAGTGGAGGAAGAAATCTATAGAACAATGCAGGGACTAATGGTGAGTGCTTCAATTTAAAGTATATGCACACATAACACATATAAAATTGACTACTGCATTAAACCTTTTTCTTACCTATAAATGAGGGTCTGTTTGTCTTAACAAATCATGCCAAGAAAACCTGACAATAGGCTTGCCTTAGGGTTGCCATGACGAAACAACTTGAAGGCACACCGGACAACAAAATTGTACCCAAAGCTATTATGTGCATCTTGAAACTGATATTATAATCAATGAATTAAGCTAGAAAATAAAAATAGATAGAGTCATAAGAAAGTATGTTCATATAAGAAAGTCATTAGGATAACTATATCTGGGCAAAAACTAACAGAAAGGAAGTTAGAATGAATGTAGGTTTGTCAGAAAGTTCAAGTCAGTGGTAGTGGAAGCATCAGCAAGTAGGAGGGAGGTTTGATGTGTGTAAAGGCATAGATAAGTTAGGGGCTCTGCAGACGACACAAAACCAGGGAAGGGGAGGGGCAGCTGGACGCTGGACGCCTCAACCCCTTCCCAAGGACGTCATCAGAGCGCCCGCTGTTGCACACAGCAAACGCTCTGATGACGTCCTTCCGGCGCAGCCCCCCTTAGTGTGGCAGGAAGAGATGCTGGAAGAGATTATGAAGAAGGAACTGGCAGAAGAATATAGAGGGCTCCAAGAATGAAGATACATGTCTGGTGGGCATTATAACTGGTGGGGTTTTTTTAATGAGAAGGTATATTGGTATCAAATATATGAGTGGAATTGTTTATATTTTTATATGTTTTGTATGTTTAGTATGTTTGTGTGTGGTTGGGTATGTTTTTATACGCTTAATAATAATTTTTTTTTTTTAAAAAAAGAAACTTTTGTGGGAAAAGGCAGAAATCATCTTTGCATCTAACTTAAGCTACATTAGGCCATGAAAACAAAGCACTCTAACTAACTTCAACTCATACCTGGATGTTCTGAAGCTTATTCTTTGTAGCAGAAACCTCAGAGCAATAGGAACGTTTAATTCCAAAGTGCAAAAGCACCCAAATATGTCATTTTAAAGCACTTTGCACTTTACAAGTAGTTTGTTCATCTCCACAACCTGTCTATCAACTAGGTTATCATTCTGCAAATACTTCAGATTCATGTTCACCATACAATATTAAATCCTAGCTCATTCGTTCCAATTCATCAAAATAATTGCCATTGCTAGGTTGCTTTCCTATTCTATAGTAACAGTGCAATAGGAAATGAAGGGGAAACTGTGGGGTTGCAATTTTAGTTTTCAGGGTGTTAACCCTTTTAATGGTAAACTAAAATATGCAGGCATGAAAGAAAGTTAAACGTGTTCACTTTCATCAGCAGAGCAGCAAAAACCTGGGTCAGACTATTCATTCCAAACCTGCCTTCCTAAAAATAAAGACTAACTCAAAGAACGACAAACATGTAGTTTGTGTTTAAAAATAAACAATAATGACTTTAATAAATATTTACACAACAAACTAAAACCTAATCTAACTGGAATTAATAAAGCAGCAAGAGAGATGTTAACCTCCCTCAGAGAGGATTGTTACTGACTGAGATTGGCAGTTTAGAATATTCAGAGAGTCAGTTCAACTGCCGCTTGAGATTGACAGTTAGAATGAGAGAAGGGGAGGGGTGAAGTCCCTGTCTAAATAAAGAGGAACAGGAGAATGCAATGATACATTTTCCAACAGAAACTCTGTTAACTTTGGGAGAAAGATTATGGAATAAACACATTTAAAACTGTCTGTTTAAAAATACCAGGTGTCCAATATTTCAATGGCAAATTAGGTTTTTTGTTGTTGTTGTTG
>CM034701.1:115670953-115681855 GCA_020142125.1 Phrynosoma platyrhinos | reverse complement strand
ATTGCAGACTTTTATATTGTTCTTGTGTGTCTTCAAGTCCTTTCCGACATATGGCAACCCTAAGGCAACCTTATCATGGCGTTTTCTTTGCATGTTTCTTCAAATGGGGGTTGCCATTACCATCCTCTGAGGCTGAGTACGTGTGACATGCCCATGGTCACTTACCTGGCTGCAAATTGTACATACCCCAGAATGCATCACCTACTATACTGGCAGTCCTTCCCCCCAACACTTTCTCATTTCCCCCCAACCATCTCATAGCTGGGAGATGGAAATAATTTTTAAAGCAGCATTTAAATCTGGACTATTTTTTAAAAAAAAGTAAGGTCCAAAACACACTGCCGAAAGAAATGTTAGGGAACATGGGAGCTGTAGTTTGTTGTGTTTATAAATGACAGTTTTCCTGCTAAGTACCTGTATGTCATATTTATCATATTGAAATCAAATCTGATTTTTAAAATTTTTTATTTGGTGTGCATTGGAAGAGGGGTAGTCTTATTCGGTGAGTATATCCTAAACTCTATATTTTAACTGGAAAAGTGATGTGTCATCTTATACTCCAGTTCTTATATGCCGGAAAATATGGTATTATTTTGTAAAATTGAAAATGCATCTTTATACCTGTTCTATTGTGACGTGGTCTACAACGTGCATTTGGCTGCAGGGTCAGAGGTCCTATTTACTTATCCCTCACAAGGAGTATTTCTGACCACATTTATCCCCCCAAAATGAACAGCTTGGTTCTTACACACCACTCTTGTAATGAAAACAGAGTCATTAGGTATTTGAGGACAGAAGGGCATCTGAGGAGACAAAAGTGAATACAGGTATAACTCAGTTAACAAAGCATATGTGCTCCTGGGCACTTGTTTAACAGAAAATCGGGTAGCTGAGGAAAAAACAACACGGAAAGAAGAGGGATAAATTCCTGAATTTAAAAAAAAGCAGTTAACATGTTTCAGCAAAGCTTTTATTCAAAATAAACAACATGCACAAGTGAAATGAAAAAAACGGGTCAGATAAACCTTGCAAAAGTAAACAAAAATATTTTGTACTTTCTAGAGCCCACCTGAAAGCTTCTTTCAAAATGCATCCAAGGAAAATATTTTCTTTTACCAGCCTCCACTTTTCTTATCATTTCCATTCTGGTGGGCAAACCTACACATCAATGTTTTTTAACATGCTGGAAGTAGCTGAGACGATCATCTCTCCTTTTTCCTTTTGTCTCTATTTTGCTGTTCATATATGCTCAGTAAGAGAGTCTGGAGGCAGCTTCTGTTTACCTTTCTTGTTTCAGCCACTCACACACAGCTATAGCAGAGCACAATAGGACTGAACATAGTACAAACCCATTCTTTCCCAACTCAAGTTTTATTGCACTTACTGAATACACACTGTCATGGCCTGGGACAAAAAGTTTATCCAGCCCTTCCCCATAATCTTCTCAATGCTGTTGCCACTATAAAAAAATTCCAGCTAGACAGAGATGTAAAAAAAGACTTTGTACAAAGAAGCTTCTCTGTCAGAGGTTTTGTTAACTGGGGTATGCCTGTAGACGTGGAAAAATTAACTTATGTTTAAAGTATCGCTAACTATTGTGACTAGAAAATATGGTAAACTGACCAGTAACTGACCATTCAATGGAGTACAGTAGTTGTTAATAAAGGACTGCTTTCCTCCATATCAACCTGCCTATTCAACTGCAGAAATCTACGGGCCTCTTCCAGTTGCTTCATTTGCTGAAATATACCTGCTGAACATAAGGTAATGGACACTTTCAATGGTAGCATGGAATGTTTTCCCATGGGGGCTCTACTGTGGCCTCATATCTTTGATACCAGACAAACTGATCAGTTAGTTCAAATCTTAATTTATAAACACATACCTATAGTTTATAACCACATACCTATAAGGCCACTACCGAAATAGCACACATTTCAATTTTCTAAATCAGAAAAGCCTCTGCATGCAGTGGCGCTACATACCAAGGTACAACAGATTCCTAGGCTTTTAACTTTTCTCTTAAAAGTACAATGCTATATATGCCTCCAGTCCCACTAAGTTCAATGGAGCTTACTCTCGGATAAGTAGATAAAGGATTATAGCCTAAACAACTCAGTCCTAGTTAAAGAGTGCTACAAGTATCACTAGTATTCTATGGAGGAAAAAACAGCACATCTTTAAATTAAAATTAACACTTAAGGACGTTAGCATGCACAGTCATGCCTAGATCTAATAAAAATGTCCAATGTGTTGTGCCAGTCAAGTTCCTGAAGAAGCCTGCTCCAAAACTGTCTCCACAATTAAGATGGAGCTTATTTTTTTAAAAAGATTTAGTGGATGCACAAATTTTTAAAACAATCATTACGAAGCCCTTTTAAGACAAAGTAGCAAAGAGAGAAAAGAAACTTTTATTGCTTGTGCCCAAAATTACTTTGACTAGAGCAGTTATTTCCAACCTTTGGTCCCCCACGACTTTTGGACTTCAGCTTCCAGAAGCCTCAGTCATCTTGGCTAATGGTTTAGGGTTGTGGGAGCTGAAGTCCAAAATAGCTGGATGCCAGAGTTTGGGAATCACTGCACTGAAGCATCTTATTTCCTGTTGTTGTTGCATAAGCAAGTCGTTGGTGGATCGATTTCATGAATTCAAATACAAAAAATCAAAAAGAATAAGAATAATAATTTAATTAGAAACCTTGCAGTAAGGAAGAAACAGTCACAAAGTTGGTTGTAAGATCTTGTATCAGACCTTTATGGCATATTAGATTAATCTAAAAGCCTTTTCAAGTACAGACCTGATAGCTCTAGTCTAGAGGTTCAAGTTTTGAGAGAATGGGGCCCCCTCTGCAAAAGCAGAAGCCTAGATAACAAAAAACAACTTTGACAAAGCATTCAAGGAAAGGGGGCATTTGCTTTATGAAGATTGGATATTGTTTAACAAGTTTTACTCAGAAGTCACAAACAGTAGTTTCCATCCAATTGTTTTATATGTGCAATAACTAGCTTGGATAAGAACCCATTTCAAGCAGCACTGACAGGTGTGGTGAAAATCTACCTGTATGGGAAAAGACTATGGTCAAAATGTGTTACAAAAGAATACATAATCTTTTTAGTGGTTCAAAAGTATGTCCCAACTTCATGTGATGTCTCTCAACATATCTACAGATAATGAACAACCCAGTTCCTCACCTCTTTTATCTGATTTCTGTTATGTTGAGGTAAGGCACATATTTAACTTTAATATGTTTCAACTGTTCTGGTTAGTTGCCAGCCTCACTGCAAATTATAAGACATTATCTGATTGATTCCTTCATTTAGCCAAACTACATCTATCAAAGCAAGATAATTCTGAAATGTGTGACAACATAGCTGACATTTTTTTATCAAATACAATATTATCATAATGCTTTACAACAGGGGTTGGAACCATGCATTTGGAAGACCACACAATTTCCAATCCTACTTCACAATGCCATGCATACTTGTACACATCCACCTGTGAAAGACAAAAAAATAAATGCTCACAGTTCCTCCAGATTATACTGACTGTGGGCCTTTGCAGACTGCCAGAAATAATGCAAATTGAGTCCACTTTAAGGGTTAGGGTTAGTGCTAGGGAGTCATGGGAATTGTTTTTGGCTTTTTTCTGAGACATTGAGCCTTCTCTGTCAGAGAGCTCTGGTGCCACAATAAAATACAGTTCCCATAATTCCCTAACCCTAACCCTTAAAGTGGACTCAATTTGCACTATTTCTGGAAGTCTGCAAAGGCCCTTAAATGCCACATTTTTAATGCATAAAGCAGCAACATTTTTTTTTCCAAATCTTGGGCACTCCTGGCCTTCTCAATAATGGATTAAGGCTAATACAAAGTTTAAGTGTAATCAAAGGAATTCAGAGCAAAAAGCCTTTGCACGTTACCTCATGCAATTAGCACTGAACTACATGTAGGAAACTGGTACATTGGGAGTACTAGTTGTAAGTTAAATCAGGAGTCTAAGTATGATAAATGGCCGAGTTAGAGTTAGCCTTGGCTTAATCCCCACCTTCCAGTATGATGCAAGTATTATCAAACTAATCAGGAACAATCACCACCACTGTATTAAATTAAATTTACATGTGAATACAAAAACAGAATGGATAACTGCAGCATTCACTTTAAAAAGAAATAAAGCTTACCCCCCACCCCAGACAACATGTGTAAAGGAAATGAAGAAAAATCAGGAGAGGACATGGAGGATTCTTTATCATTTAAATCCAAATTAATAAAATTTGTATACAATATTTTTCACAGATTAGGAAAGGTTCAGCCAAGTCCAAAAGGATGGTAGTATAGTTAACAGCATGAACAAGAAAACTGTAAAGATAAGGTGCCTTCCTTTAGCAGTGAATGACCTATTCTAATAAATAAAGAGTAAAAATTGATCCAAACTACTTCTCTGATTATAAGGCTACTAAAAATATGTCAAAGGCAGGAAACCAGCCAGGGTGGTGCTAGGCTGTTAGATAAGAAATGTGTGAAAGCACAGGAGGATATGGTGATATCATTGTGCTTTGTAATTTTTGCATCTGTCTTTATTCTAGAAAACATTAGACACAATACATAAACCAAGGAAGGCATCTGAAAAACTAGTAGAGGTGAAGTTCAAGTGATAGCTGGCATGATACAGAATACAAATTAACATTGGTTAGCAGTCAATTCAAGCTATATAAAAGTATTTCACATAACGGCATATAGAGTCTGCTGTCACAATAGTGGTTAGAATAATATTCACCTTCATGAATTAATCTAACCAACAGCAGCAATGATAGCTGTGTGGTACCTCTTTGTTAGAAAAGCATTATACCACCAAACCTAGTTGTTCTTAGTTCAAACAAAGGGTGCTTAATCATCTTGTTGGCCACTGTTGGGAAAAGGATGCTAGAGCAAGCCTATCCTTTTTCCTCAGAAACAAGCTTAGTCCCTATTAACTGTGTTTACGATTAGAGCCTAAATGAACTATAGATCTGATCCATTAGGACAATCCTTATGTTTGTAATCTAGTCTACCAAATGTAATGACCTAAATGTTTGTATGTCAGTTTCACTACTTCATGTTAACAAGCAGTTTCACAATTGCACTCAAGCCTCACTAGTCAGGCCTAAATATACTAACGGCACCAGATCCTATCTGATCTTGGGAGCTTAGCAGGACCAGCCCTGGTTAGTACTTGAACATCAAGGAATGCCAGGTGTTGTAGGATATATTTCAGAGGAAGGAACTTGCAAAGCCACCTCTGAGTATTCCTTGCCTAAGAAAGCCCCATGAAATTTATGGGGTCGCCGTAAGTGGACTGGCAATGTGAAGGCAGATAGATACATACATACATAGACACACACACACTAGTACAGTTATCCCTTCCCATTTGCGAACTTCAAGTCTGCGGTCCCGCTCTTCACGGGAGGGACAAGCAAGGAGGGATATAATGGTGGTGCCCCCTGCATGCCACAGTCACGCACACCATTATTTTCAATGGGGCTCGAATATTTGCAAGCCACCATTTTTTTTTGGGGGGGGGTCCGGAATGGATCCCCCATGAATTGAGGGGCTACTGTATAGTATTTTGTATCACTACCACAACCAGTTCTTTAGCTTGGTCTCAGAAAAGAAGATTATAAGAATATAATTAATATTGATATGGTAGCTTATATAAGCTACTGTTCGTTATTTCAGTGTGGACAGTCCCATTGATGCCTTACTATTAGTAACTGTGTTAGTCAACTGAATTGGCTAGTCAGCTTAGTAAACTGATATGTGTATGAATCATATCAATGTTAATATTTAGCATTCAGTAACAGGGTTGAGTGACTTGATGTCAGCGGACTAATTTCATGCAATAGGGCTGGGCCTTAGAAAAACAGGGGAAAGAGTTAATGGATAGAGCCATGAAAGCTTTTGAAAGCAAGGGCTTGCTCACTTCTAGTAAGAAAGGGATGAACCATGGAAGCCATACTTCACAGAAGATGCAGAAGTAGCCTGTACGCTATTAGTTCAGAACTCTTGCAAGAGTAATCTGTCCTTCTTTGAGCAACCTGCTGGGTACAAAGATAGTGAAAAGGGGGTACAAAGAGAACAGCCTAACCCACTACTAGCACACACCCCAACAGACTTTTCTATAAGGAATAAAGCCCTCATAGGAAAGTAGCTTTCCCACTGCTGTTCTACAAGACAAATTTGACAGAAGATGTCAGATATATGCAAAATGCACAGAAAAGTTGCCCTATATTAGGGGTGGGGAACCTGTAGTGCTCCATATGCTGTTGGTTGAAAGCTTCTATAATCTCTGACAATTGGCTATTCTGGTTATGGCCCCAGCAGATACCAAGGTCCCACTGTACTATCTTTCCGCAGAGCTCACAGTACAAATAAAGGTGTTACTCAGCATCATGTAGAAAAGTATTACAGTATGCATTAAAGAACAGAGTTTTTTCAGGCAAAATGATAGTTCCTTCAGAAACAGACACCACAAACTCCCAGGAGGAGTGCCTTCTGGTTTCTCTCAAGGCACACAGATCTAAAATAGCTCTGTGGACAGAAAGCAGAGGCTTGCCAAACAATTCTCCCAGGTCAATCTGTTAGGAACAGATGACACAATTCCTCATCCTGAGCTTTTTTGCCTTTGCCTTCCCACAAGGTACACAAGTCTTCAATGGCCCCAGGGAAAAGAAGGTATACTTGACAGAAGGTATACTTGACAGAAGTGCAGCATCAACACTGTATCTTGTTGCTAGGGTTACATAAGAAGATTCTTAAATAATAGTTCAATCATCTCATTGTCATGCCACTTCAAAATGCAATATAGGTGTGGGGTACATTATTATGCTTGTGCTTCACAAATTCTTCTGTAATCTTTACAAACACTTTGTAAGGCTGTCCACTGCTATCCCCATGTTGTTGGAAACTGCACCTTAAGTAAACTAATTATTTGCATTAGACTTTACTATATAGAATATCACATTCGAACAACTGTTTTATAGGAGAGGTGATTCCCCCTTAAAGTGTACAAAGTGTTCAGGAACTTTAAAAAATGTCACCTAAAAACAAACCTCCCTCCTGAAAATCATTTTTAGTTGACACATAGCACCATACCAAATCTCATGATAAAACAATCAAAATCCTGTCACATTCAGATTTACAAGTTCAGCAAGTTTTATACATTCATAATTAATGCTTCAAAATCCAAAATGAGAAAAATTACATAATTCAGAAGAGTTGTGTCTTTATTTGTAACACTTCAAGTAACAAACTTAACAATTCTTCTAAGCAATCAGTCCTCTTCCAAAGTGAAAGAAAAATCTTTCACCAGGTCCACTATCAGATCTAAATACATAAAACCCTTTAAAAATCCTGAAGCATCATCATGTTTTCTACATATAATGGGAACATTTGAAATTTAAAAGGTGGAATGTATTGCATAACATACTGCCTGTCTGCAGTGCAACTCCTGAGCAGGCTAACAGGATTTGCACACACCCTTAAGCCTGTAACCTTGACATTAATATGACACTGTTCAGCAGTAGGCTATGGGCTATTTACCTAGTGTAATGGGAGGTCATGACAACTTGGCGGCTCAATTTTGGAAACTTGATTAGTTCTTTTCCATCACAAACTTGACCTTGTCATATTAAAAACAAACTATATACGGAAGGTCTGGTCAGGAAATCATACCATCGCTAAGTTACTTATTTTCCATATATTTTCCATATAAAATGTACAAAACTGAGGCAGAATGTTTCTTAGCACTACAATTCACCTTGGTTACTTCCCTCCAAAAAAGGCTTTCAGATTTTCTTCCTTCTCTTAGGGCCTTTGGAGACTGCCAGAAATAGTGCACATTAAATTGAGGCACTGCCCTGGCTCAGTGCTAGGGAATCATGGGAACTGTAATTTATTGTGGCACCAGAGCTCTCTGGCAGAGAAGGCTCAATGTCTCAGAAAAAAATACAATTCCCTAGACTCCCTAGCACTGAGCCAGGGCAGTGCCTCAATTTAATGTGCACTATTTCTGGCAGTCTGCAAAGGCCCTTAGATTTGGTGTGGGTGTAATACTCCCAAATGTTAACCAAGGTTAAAAGACTAGAAGCATTACCATCAGCCTGCAAGCTCCAACCCCTTCTTTCCTATATAAAGTGTATTCATCATTACCTTTGGTACATTACATACAGCCATCCCTCCCGACTTGCAGAGGATCCGTTCTAGACCTAGCCACCTCCTGCAAGTCTGAAAAATTGCAAATATCCAAGCCCCATTGGATATGAAGGCTGCACACTCCCACATGCAGCCTCACGTGCGCCATGTGCTTGCATGCCATTTTGTCCCTCCAGGCTTTCTGTCCATGGAAATCAAGACCACGAACAGAAAGACTGTGAACTAGGAGGGACAACTGTATTTGCTGAGATGAAAGCACTAATTATGGTTTCCTTTAACCAGGACTTTTACAATAGCCTCAAGCTCTAGTTAAAGATAAGTAAATGTGTTGTTCTACCATGAAGAAGGAATGCAGACAGATCCATGTAGAAAAGGAAAGAGGTGGATTTCTTAACCTTCAGGAAACATTGCATATGCACGGAGTTTAGACTCATATTTAGGCCTAGAGATTTTCAATATGCACCCAAAAATGGAAATGGGAACTTAGTGTGAAATTCTAAACCTAAAGCAAAGATAACCGCCAGTGTTTCTGGTTGCAAAGTATAAAATGCAACTAATGCTTGTTATTGAAAGTCAATTACACAGGCATTATAAAGCTAGAATACAGAACATATTACAATGTTTAGGCTGGAAAAAAGGTGAAGGTAGGGAGATTAATGTATATCTCTAACATATAGAAGTTAAGACAGGCATTACAGACTGTAATGAATAGTATCGGAAATAAATTCCAAAGCATTCGATTTCATTCAGCTTTTCTTTTGCCTTTTGCAATTCTCAGAAGTTTTCCTTCCATTGATAGAAATAAACACCAAAGTTTTACTTGCAGTCAAGGCTGCTGCCTACTATTAGATCCTTCCTATAATAATGAAGTACAAACCTGTGACTCTCCAGATATTGAGAGTCTCTCCCATCATCCCTCAGTCAATAATGACCAAGTGAGCTGGAACTAATGGCAACTAGAATCTAAGCCCATTATGCCAGACCTCAGGAACATGTAATCCTGAAGCCTGGAATATACTCAGAAACCATGATGTTCTAATATGAAATCAAATTGCAGCATGAAGCCAAGTAACTTAAAACCACACTTACAGAGCACATATTACTCACCAAAAGATTTGGCAACACTGCAGTTCATAATCTGCCCATGGCAAGAATAGTCATGCAGCTTGAAAGCACTCAGGTCTTTACACCTTGTCCCAGCTAACCTCCTCATCTGAGATTTTAGCCCTAAACCCGGCAGCAAATAGTTTTCCACTTTCTGCCTCTATGTAATTAGCACTATTAATCCTAGGCTCTTCAAGCCCCCTGGTGTGGCAATTATTTGGTTTTAAGCTCTGCCAAAGTCTCCTCTTCTATGCTCTGGAAAACAAACTGCTGAGAAAAAAATGTTAAGGTGTGACTTGAAGTACTACTGCAAAAACATAAGTCTACATTGACAGAAATGTGCCAAGACCTGCCTTTTCTGAATATAAGATACTGCTACACTGATGAGTTAGAGCAAGATTTGTATTCTACATTCTTCTCTCTTAGCACCTAATTAAACAATATTCTTGTTCTGAACAATCAACACATTTAAGAGCATCATTCCCTAAATGTTTTTCCATATTTGCTTTCCTGATGTTAATGTTGCCTCTCTGTTTCTCGTTCAAGTTATGACTGGGACTTATAAAATTCTCTACCATTACAATGTATTCCAGTTTTCACTACTGTGTGGAGGAGTCTGCCATTTTTGTAATCTTAATATACAGAGAGAGAGAGAGAGAGAGAGATTGCCATGGTATCCTTAAAAACAAGAGAAAAATTTCAAATATCTTCATACAGAAATGAAATAAAGTAAATCAAATTACTAACCATGTTGCATCCCTTGGTATCCAGCAACACAAGATCCCAAACCAGCTGCTGTGATGCTCCATGGCTGCCCATTAGGAAATGCCACTCACTGACATCTGATCCAGCATTCCTGCTGCTCAGTAAACCCAATCACACACCAGTCACAATATGCCCAGTCTTAGACCCACATCAAAGTGAGCACTTTATGTTTCACGCTCACCATTGTTTTGTGCCCTTTGCTCCCAACCACCCTCAGTTCCTCCTCTGTAACCTGGTGGTGTGTCAGGGTTAGGGTTTCCATGGAAACTGGATCCATCTACACCTTCCTCTTCAAGCCAGATTTGCTGCCCTCCTCCCAGCCCCCAAGTAATCCAGGGCATCCTCTGCCTGCATTTCTTGATAATCCCTGCTTCATAAACAACGGAACAGTAGAGTGTATACATGAACAAGTTTAAAACACATCTTGACAAAAGGCTGCCTCTTTTAGTTCAGGCTATGTTTTCCTATGGTGGTGATCCCCCGTTATTCTGCACATCAAACAAGTAACTGGAGCTACATTCACTGCTCCCCTACATGCAAGGACGCCATGTGTACAACTCCGCATGCCTGGGCACAAACACATAGGAAATGGGCAAAAGTTCCACCTCCTCTCATGTTTTGAGGCCAATCCCATGAAGAAATGTAGGGAATGGAAGAGGTTTCGGAGGGAAGGAAGCTCCAAGTCACTGGTACTACTCAGGAACAACTGACAATTTCCTGCGTAGATAAGGAGACCAGTGCTGTGCTGAAACCAAACTTGGGAGAGGAAGAGGGGCAGCAGCAACAGAAGAAGCAAGAGAAGAAGAAGGAGTAGCAGGAGGAGGAGAAGCGAGAGAAACGAGAAGA